>BQNB010000017.1:166315-274850 GCA_026074375.1 Tanacetum coccineum | reverse complement strand
TATGGCATGTCATATGATTAGTGGTTGTTCAAGCTTGGGCTTGAGGTTAATGTGGTATCTTAGCCACATTCCATTGTACTTATTGGATATTTTTGGGTGTTAATATATTTTACCGGGGTTGAAGTCCTTTTTATCAAAAAAAATTGGCAAAAATGGCAGGCAAACAGCCTAAGGGGGCACTTTTGGGCTTAATTTTAAGCCCTTAAGTGGAACCTTATGGCTTAATAAGCTATATCACCTTAAGGCTTGGCTTATGGGTTATCTAAAATAGCAAACAGAAAATGGTTTGAAACAAAATTGAGCTACTAAAAGGCTTATGGAAAAAGGCTGGTCACACTGAGTATGCACTTTTTGGTTTTTTCCTAAAAAGACAACTAGGCTATATGCAGGCACAAATTAAGCTAGAAAATAAGCTTAAAATATCAAAACTAGCTAAAACAGATTAAAATCACCCACCAATGAGCTTATGCTCCAAAGTTCAAATCCTAAAAACAATTTTAACTAACTGAAATTTTAAAGATGAAAAAGGGACTTTTAGAACTAAAAAAAATGCTTGATACCTTTGACAGTTTAGACTCAAAACTTAAATGACAAAAAGCTTACATAACCTACTGCATTATGACACTTAAAGGAACACAAAAACAACACTTACAAGCTATTTTGTAAGCTTAATCAAATAAGCTCCTTATAACTGTTCTGTCACCACCATTATGACACTTAAAGGAACACAAAAACAACACTTACAAGCTATTTTGTAAGCTTAATCAAATAAGCTCCTTATAACTGTTCTGTCACCACAGTTAGAGACACCTAGTAGACAAAACTTAAAAACTAGCTTATAGACTTTAAGATTCTTGAAAACTGATTAAAAACAACTTAAAAAGGGTTTGTACAAATTGGCCAAGTGACCCAATGGTTTAAAAACCTGTTTTGACCCACTTTGGGTCTTAACCCAAACACCCCTTAAGTTTTCTAAAACCTATTTTAAAACTGATTAATACTGATTTAAGCAAGAACTTTTGAACACAGATGGCACACAAACAATCTTAAACAACTTTAAGCAAAAATAAATCAAAAATAAGCAGTCAAATAAGCAAATAAGCAACTAGCAGTTAAAAGGTAAATTAAGCAGTTTTGAAGTAAAACTTAAACAAATTACATATAAGCATCAAATAAACATAAAAGAACATAAATAAGTAAGATTAAGCAGGAATAAGCAGTAAATAAGCAGATGAACAGTAATAAGCAAAAATTAAAAAAATGGTAACTTACAAAGGTCCACAGCTTTTGAGTATGATTCAAGGGCCCAATTCAGTCCAAAACCAACCTATATGCTTCCCAAGAAGCTCTAAACCATGGCCATCCACAATTTACCATGCTCCATGAATGAGTGACTGGATTTTTGGTGATTTTTGTGATTTTTTTGGTTTTTTAGACAGAAAAGTAAACAATCTTTTATATAAGCTTTTAATGACTCAAAAGCTAATATAAGAGCTTAATCAATAGTATTTAAATGACAAGTAATTTAAATGACAGTGATTAAAGAAAACTTGAAAATTTCATTAACTTAAGAAAAAGTACAATGCTTGAAATTTAAATGACAGTAATTAAATGACAAGTAATTAAAGGACAGTATTAAAATGGACAAATTTTGTTAATACAAGATTGAACTTAACAAAATTTTGACAAAAGAGCATTGAACTATACTAGTCCTATATTTATACTAAAAGCTCTTCAAAGTCTTGGCTCTTCTTGTGTGTTTCTTCTGAGAGAGAGCTCAAGTAGCTGTGTTTGTTGTGTGAGTATAAACCAAAAGCAATCTCAGCCCTTCATTTTTCTTTGAGCCCAAGCCATATGATCAAAACCCTTCATTTTTCATGTCTAATGATGTTGCTTAGGATTGCCAAGGTGGCAATTGGCAGCTTATGAAGTAGGGTTAAAGATGGTGATGGGTTTAGAGTGGAGTGAAGTGGTTTTCGAGGGTGAGAGTGACAGGGGTGATTGAATAGTGAATTGGGTGGGAAAAGTTTGAGTTACTGTGTGTTTGTTTAGGTACAGGGTAAAAGTTTTGTGAAATGGCAACTTAGGTCCCTTAACTTGTATTGTTTGTTTGCACCGAAAGTCCTTGTGGTGATATAACTTTGGGGGAGTTGGCAGTTTAAGTCCTTGAGGGAGTATGGTATGTTTACATGGACAGTCCTTTAAGGACTAACGGTGTTGGGGTTGTATGGTGTTGGGCTTTGACAGAATTATGTGGTTATGGGCCTCATGATTGGGCCGGCTATATGGGTTTGGATTTATAAGGTTTTGTAAGTTTAGAAGGTTTATAAACTTTGATAAAAATTCTTAATAGGCATGTCCCGGCCCATTAGATGGGTGCGGGTTGGACCATTAAGTATTTCTTCGCCTTTTTCTTCGTCTTTGACTTTTGACTTCTCGGGTTTGACTTTGGTTGACTTTGACTTTTGTTGACTTGACTTTGTCTTTTTCACACTCTTTCCGTTTCGTGCTCGGTTTGTCGTTTTTGGCTTTGTTTTTTCGTCCTTTTGTCGGATATCCATTTCTTGCACAATATAAGTGAAAACATACAAATACAATGTATTTTTGGTACGTTTTTGGTCATTTAAGTCCGGTTTTAATGAAAAATGGTATGTGTAATTAAGCACATACCAACCCGCTCGCGGCAACAACTTATGAATAACATTTACTTAAGGCTTCGGTGTCATGAGCTTAGTGCAATAATATAATATTGTTTTTCCATGATAATTGTATTCGTTGCAATTATTACACTTTCAATAACTTGTATTTAACTATTACATTACAGATACTTTGAATTTCACTCAACCGTTGTGTTGACCCTTTTAGCATGTTTATCTCAGGTAATTGAGCAAACTATGGCACAGAGTGGCATTGGACTTGAGGACTTCCAAACCTGTTATCATTCAACTTTATGTTTTGAAATGTATTTTGGGACCTCCGTTTGTAAAAACTCTGATGAATAATTAATGATAACTTATCTTTTAAAAACGTCTCTTTTGAGTCATTTTCTATTATTATGACTATGATTCATGAAGTAATACCCCAAATTAGCTTCCACTGTTATATGTCAAATATCGAGGTGTTACAGATTGGTATCAAGAACCGTGGTTATAGAGAACAAGGTTGAAACCTTAACTATAACTACTTTTTCTATCCAAGAAAGTCCTCCGTGCCACTGCATTTCCCGAATAGTATGAAAATGATACATAACTATTATACTATTATACAAATAACTTATGTTATTTTCTACTAGATTGTTTCAGAAATATGTATTCCAACACTTCCGACTATATCTACCCTATTATCGTCCCATCTGATGTCGATGTTGAGGATGCCTTTTCCTCTACAACTACTCCTAACTATACTTCGGCTTCACCAGACTATTCTTCAGCTTCACCGGGAAACACCTCTCATGATCCTTCAGATGATTTATCTAAATATCTTTTGGCCTCTTTATCTAAGTATCTTTTGGCCCTCTCTAGCCATCTCAACCTTTCTACGAATCGATCGAATATGAAATTATGCAAGCATATAATCTACTAGTAATGGAACACCTATACCACCACAAAGCTCCGTATAGCAACACCACAAACTATTTTGCCTCCATGGTCCAGTGTTAACCACTACACCAATGTTTGATCCTTAAAATTCTATCTTCATGAAAGATTTTACCACCTAAGAAACGAGCCCGTTCCCTGAATCATCCTCCTCAGTTTGCTCTACCCTCAAATATTTGATATTGGAGAGAAAGTTCTCATTAAAATGAGTTTGGAACGTCATGAGGAACAATTGAAGATATTTGAATCTCTTATATGAGCTCTCTCTATGAACCACAATCAGGAATGGAAGAGTCCATGTTGACGGTCCAAGTAATCCATACAACAAATTTTGACAAACAAAAAAACCAACTTCAAAAAAAGCTATGCTTAGATTGCTGGACTTCAGAGCAAAGCAAATGAGACATAACGACAAGATTAATTTTGCACGCTTTTCAGATTATGCATACTCTCTAACTAATCAGCAAAGATATCTATGGTTTCGCCACCTAATCCGATATGAAAAGTCTTTTGGATACAATCTATGATCAAGAACAACCAAGGGAGGAACCACTAGACATACTCTGAAGACACTAATCTATATTGTCATATACAAGCTTCTGCTTCTAGCAACCACCACTGGATGTGTGGCATAAATAATGACACTTGTCAAATTTTGACTTATGGTAAAAATTACATGCGTATACACAATTAGCTTTATGACTTAATACAGTGGTGATCCCAATATAGTGGGGGAGAAAAGCAAATATTATAGGTAATAAAATAATAATAATTAATAAATTATGTACATGACGATAAGAAAAAAAAAAAGGATAGTCAATATAAGACGAAGCCACGCTGTTTCTTATCGATGTCGTGGTTGTCTATCCTATATTTTGTAGTGTGATAACTCATATCTTTATCCGGGATTACTATGATTCTCTTACCATCCGGTTTTCTCAAATCTTTATACCCAGATATCATGGATATGATTAATAATCAAGACGTTGAGCAATAAAAAAATTTTGAACTAGAGACTTCCACAAGATGATCCTATCTTTGCATGAGTTAGATAACTCATTATGTATCATACTACAAAACCACTAAGAAATGAACCAGGTCCCCCGAGAAACCTAATGAGTAAGAATGCATGTTAAATATCCATTCCAGAATTTTTTGCGTTAAATCCTACAATACTTCAAAGAATTGTTGTATTTCTTTGATAAACTTAAGTACAGAAGTAAGTATCTAAACACAAAATACGAATCATACAAATGATATCGCATGACAATGATTTAATCTTATTTTGTGTAAATGTTTAAGAATGGCTCCCAGAGTGGAAATCAACATCGGCAGCACCACCATGACTCAGGCTTGTCACGGGTAACTAATTGCTGATAAGTAGTTATGAGGCCAAAGCAGCCTCGGAAAAGTTTTCATCAATGGGACTACCTCATGGCTATTAAAGGAACTTACTGCTTCAAAGCCTCAAACTTTGAGAGGAGAAGCCCATACCATAACCTAGAGTGTTGATGGATGCAGGGTAACAAAGCACAATTCCTGTCAAGAACCAATGAATCACAAACGAATCGAAGATGGTAGAAGAAACTTCTCAACAACAACAACTACCATAAAAAACATCCATAAACACCGCAAACAATGAATACCAACAACCAACAGAAGTAGAAGGCAAGAAACCTTCAGGGCTTGTACTGTCACCCAAACTAAAAAACAAATCGGTTAACTAAAAACTTCCTTTTGTTGTAAAAGATGTAACCCTAACACGACACACAGGACCTTGACACGCGTATGTCAGGTTTCAACATCAGCAACAAGGTGGGTTACACTGACCGAGAGAACTGTAGAATCAAAGGGCCAGCCACTAGAAGTAAACCTGTAACCAAGTGCATTTAAATCATTCATGGCCTGTGGAGAAAAAAGGGCATTACAAATATCAGATGCGCCCAAAGGCAAACAACAAGCCCCATGGAAAAGCATAACTTGTTGAGAGGACAAGAACGCTCACCAAGATCCGAACGTAAAGTACACAGGGGTACGTTCCTTCTAAGACCAACATCTAAGCAAGTATTATTTAGTGATTCTGGAGCTAATAAAAGCTCGTATCCATATCTCTTGCCTTCATGCTAAAATGAAAGATATATAACCCATGGTAATAGATATCGTTTACAAATTTAACCTTTACTTTTATAATTAAAAACAATTAAACCTTTAACTTAAAAACTTTGAAAATAAGGGGGTTTTTAAAACAACCTTGTTGGTTTTAACTTTAGGATAACTTGACCACTTTTTAGACCCTCTACTTTATAATTTCAAAATGTTACAAAATATACCCCTTTGACATAAACGTTTTTGCATTTTACCAGAGTCCAAAAATCCAAAATTCATGAATTTTTGATCTCAAAATAATTTCACACTTATAGACTTATACTATAAGCCAAAATTAAATAAGTTTTTAATCAAGCTTGTAGCTTATGAAAATAGCTATGAGCTTTAAAAATCCAAAATGGGTATGATTGGTTTAGAAAAATTACCCCGATGTGGGTTTAGAGCTTTAGGATAAGTTTTTAATGATTAAAAATAGTGATAAGTGATCTTATATAAAATAGCTTAATACAAACAGCTTATGGCTTATAGCTTTATTAGGTTTACAAAAAACTTTTTAGGGTTTTAGAGTTTTAAGGGTTCGATTAGGGTTTGGTTTTAGTTTAGGGGTTCTAAAATGGTTTGGCTGAATCAAAGGATTAAAACAAGGTTCATACATGATCTTAAACATAACTAGAGCTTATTGAACTAGATAGAAGACTTACTGAGACACGAAATGAAAAAAACATGGGATCTAAACATGCAAATTATAACCCAAAAATCCTTAGCGAAAATGAATCAAGTAGCTTCTCTTTCTTAATCATTGGCTTCCTACTTAGCTAACCTTTTCTAATCTTACCTAGCTCAAGCTAGAACATCCATCTCAAGATAGTCGTTTTGTATATTTATGGTGATTATGAAGGTATGGGTGTGTTTCTCCGGCTAAAATATATATAATCTAAGGGAGGAAAATGGGGTGAAGGTTACAAGTAACACTTAAGAGAAAGTGGCCAAGTAAACTTGGAGTGGTGGCCAAGGAGTGAAGAAGTGGTTGCAATGATATTACTTCTAGGAGCCCAATGTGGAGTGAATAAAGGCAACATAGTGGAGAGGGTGCTTGGTTGATACAATTCATTAAAGTCATGGCTATTTTGTTCGTGATCGTTTTCATCGATGACATATTGATCTACTCCAAGAATAAGAAGGAACGTGAAGGACACCTTAAGTTGATATTGAGGTTACTTAAGAAGGAGGAATTATTCGCCAAGTTTTCCAAGTGTGAGTTTTGGTTATCAAAGGAGAAATTCTCAGTCACGTAATTAATAATGAAGGCATTCACATTGATCATACTAAGATTGAGTTAGTCAAGGATTGGGCGTCACCCAAGACTCCAACCGAAATTCGTTAATTTTTAGGTCTTGCTGGTTACTACCGATGATTCATCAAAGGTTTCTTAAAGATCACTAGACCTATGACGAAATTGACTCAGAAGAGCATGAAGTTTGATTGGGGAGAAAAAGCAGAAGCTGCATTTCAGCTGTTGAAACAAAAATTGTGTAGTGCGCCAATTTTGGCCTTACCAAAAGGAAGTGAGAATTTTGTGGTCTGTTGCGATGCTTCGCATAAAGGGTTGGGCGCAGTTTTTATGCAAAAGGAGAAGGTCATAGCCTATGAATCTTGCCAACTCAAGGTTCATAAGAAGAACTATACCACATACGACTCAGAACTTGGAGCAGTAGTGTTTGCCTTGAAGATGTGGAGGCACTATCTGTATGGAACGAAGTGTGTTGTTTACATTGATCATAAGAGTTTGCAGCATATTCTGGATTAAAAAAACTGAACATGAGACAACGACGATCGTTAGTGATTACGACTGTGAAATTCGATACCACCCGAGGAAGGCGAACGCAGTGGAAAATGCCTTGAGCCGGAAGGAAAGGATTAAGCCACTGCGAGTTCGAGACTTAGTAATGACTATAGGATTGAATCTTCCAAAACAGATTCTAAATGCTCAGGCCGAGGCGAGGAAGGAAGAGAATTACATATAGGAGGATCTACATGGTATGATTAATAAACTTGAACCTCGTGCTGACGGAACATTATGTCTGAATAACAGGAGTTGGATTCTGTGTTTTGGCAACTTGAGAGCATTGATTATGCACGAGTCGCATAAGTCAAAGTATTCCATCCATCTTGGATCGGATAAGATGTACCAAGATTTGAAGAAGTTGTATTGGTGGCCTAACATGAAAGCATAGATTTTTCACCTATGTCAGCAAATGTCTAACGTGTGCCAAAGTTAAGACTGAATATCTGAAACCATCTGGATTGTTGGTTCAACCATCTGGATTATTGGACAAGACACGATTTGGGTAATCGTTGATCGTCTCACCAAGTCTGCTCATTTCCTACCTATGAGAGAAGACGACTCAATGGAGAAGTTGATGAGACAATATTTGAAGGAAGTTGTCTCGATGCATGGAATGCCGGTTTCAATTATATTCGATCATGATGGCATGTTTACGTCTAATTTTTGGCAATCACTCTAAAAAGCTTTAGGTACTCGATTGGATATGAGTACAGCCTATCACCCGCAGATCGATGGTCAAAGTGAGAGGACCATTCAAACGTTAAAAGACATGTTACGTGCATGTATGCTTGATTTCAAAAAAAGTTAGGATAGACATTTGCCATTGGTATAATTTTCGTATAACAACAGTTATCATACAAGTATTCAGGCTGCACCATTCGAGGTGTTGTATGGGTGTAAGTGTCGATCACCTATCTATTGGGCTGAAGTTAGAGATAGTCAGCTCACTAGCCCAGAGATCATCCATGAGACAACTGAAAAGATCATTCAAATCAAGAGTCGTATTCAAGCTGCCCGTTATCCTCAAAAGAGCTACGCAGACGTAAGACGGAAACCCCTTGAGTTTCAAGTGGGAGATAAGGTCATGCTGAAAGTGTCACCATAGAAAGGGTAATACGTTTTAGCAAACGGGGAAAGCTGAACCCTCGATATATTAGACCTTTCAAGATTCTTGCCAAAGTTGGAACCGTTGCTTATCGACTTGAACTCCCAGAGCAATTGAGCAGAGTTCATAGTACATTTCACGTCTCGAACCTGAAGAAGTGCCTATCCGACAAAACTCTTGCTATACCGTTGGATGAAATCCAAATCGACGACAAGCTCTACTTCATAGAAGAACCAGTCAAAATCATAGACCGTGAGGTCAAACGTCTAAAGAAAAGTTGTATCCCAATTGTTAAAGTGCGTTGGAACTCAAGGAGAGGTTCTAAGTTCACTTGGGAACGAGAAGATCAATTGCAGAAGAAGTACCCTCATCTCTTCGCCAACTCTGCACTAGTGGCAGATGTTACGTCTTAAGCTTTGAGGGCAAAGCTCTTTTAACGGGGAAGGGATGTGACACCCCGTAAATTTTAGGCCAATATTTTAGCCGTTTTCATTTAGTATTTTGAATCTTATAAGTTACGTGTAATTTATACGTTTAACCGGGAAGTTATCCCACGTGTATCTGAGAATCAATACCGGAAGCATCCCGGGTTGCTAATTATCATAGTCTTTTGAAAGTTGTCGCGTTTTTACGTTCCATGTTGATATTTAAATTTTTAGAATTTTTCGTAGAGTTTCTACGCGTTTTCAGTAATTGTGTGTTCCGTAAATTATATCTTGTAACTTGTAACTTGTATCTATTGTGTTCATGGGCATATCATATGAAATAAATCCATTCCATGCATGATCACCCTAAAAAACTTGGAGACCAAATTGGTCCCCCTTTGGTGCCTTTTGCTTGCGTCCAAAACACACATCAAACACACACATGCATTCAAAATTTTCAAGCTTAAAATCTAAGCTAGGTTCATTGTTTCATTTCATTTCCAACACACATTCTCTCTCAAGAAAAACACTTACTCTTTCCCTCTCTTATTTCTTGATCACGTCCAAAAACAAACACCCCTTTAAATTATCCTTTGTTGATTTTTGATCAAGAACATTTAAAGATTTAGTGTTTTGGATTGATCGTTAGTGTTATTTGGGTAGTTTTAAAACAAATTTTAGGTTGTAGTTAGTCCTAATCACCTTCTAATCATCCTTCTTTTGTAAGTCATCTATTCTATATAAATCTTGTGCTTTTATGATCCTCTTAATGCATACATCAAAGTTGTACAAACGTTTTATCAAAAGATCAAGATTTGAAAAACTACATAAACCTTAAAAGGGTTGTACATTGGTTCGAAAATAATAAAAGAAAGGAAAGGAAAGTATAGTTTTATGATCGTGGTTATTTTTATATATTAAAAATCATAACGTTATGCTTATTTGGTATTCGGCTTAATTTTTGGAAAGCTTATTGGGCTTATATTTGGTTCGGCCAACAAAAGAAACAAAAGGGAAATGTTGTTTAGCTTATTTCGATTCGGCTTATATATTTTCTAGCTTATTTCATGACTTATTTGATAAGGAAAAAGTGTTAAGCTTATTTGGCTTAACAAATAAGCCCAAATATGCTTAATGGGCTTTTATATTTTAAGCCGCGTCCCACAACCAAAAGCCTAAACCATGACGTCATATGGTTCGGCTTAAGTATCTTGGCTTATTGATAGCTTATTCGAGAACCAAAAGCTTATTTGATACCTTTTGGCTTAACGGACTTAGGAAATAACCCCTATTGAGCTTATAAGGTTTCGGCCCAACAAATGAGCCTAAACTGTGGCTATAAGCCTACGGTTAGCTTATTGGGTTGTTTAACTTGGCTTATTTAATCTTATTGATAGCTTACTAATAAGTTAAGTGCTTATTTACTTAATGGGTTGCTTATCGGACTTAACGAGTAAGCTTAAACCTACTTATTTGGTTTAACGGGCCACAGCCCAATATGAGACAAAACACCACGGCTTTAAGCCCATGGTGTAGCTTATTGGATAAGCTCGTGTATAGCTTATTTGATAATATCCGAACTTGGATACTAAACGTTTGCTTATTTTTGGACTTTTCATTTCACGGATCATCTAATTAGGCTTATTGGGCCTAAAAGCCCAATAAGGATATGAAAGAGTTTTTAACTTGATTATTAAGAAGACGTCGATTGTCCAGATGTTGAGTCATCTTTGGAAGCTTCCTACGACTCTCATTGGGTCCTCCCATTAATGGTTTATGATCGTATAGGCTAGTTGGATTGTGATGGCATTGTGGTTCATGAGTTTGATGGTGTCCGGAAGGTGGAGTGCTCGCTAATTGTTGTACTCTTTTTTCCTTCTTCAAGGTTTTTCCCTTTGGGTGTTTCTTGGGAAGGGTTTTATAAGGAGGCGGAATTGGTTGGCTGTCTATAATCCTATGTTGCTGCATCGGGATGATTTTGAGGTGTTATGTACTCTTAAATGGTTTTTTCCTATTGGTGATATTGTTAGTAGAATATGATAGATAGGGTTGCATGGGGCATTTCCCCAAGTCACTTTTTGATGTGGTTGTTCGAAGCGCTTTGCATGAGGTTAATGAGGTACTTCTAAAAAAACCCATTGTTCTCTCTGCGGTTCTATGGCCAATTGTGACTTACCCTTTCTTATCCTTTTTTGTGATTGATAAAGTCCTGATTGTATAGATTCATTCCTTATATTTGATTAGTTTTAATGTAATCATTTCCGTCTCTTTAAACTGATTTGATTTGGATGCTGGTAATCTTATTAGGGTTCGATCTTCATTCTATTAGGTGTTCGTCATAATTTATAATTATGAATTATTGCTATGTTTTTAGATCCTTATTGTCGCTACTATCATTAATAGTCTTGGATAATTAAATGGAATCTGATTAGGTATTTTATGTTTTTTCCTCTAATCGTCTGTTGCGTTTTGCTTTGGTTTTCTGGTTTGTGGGTTTGGGAGTTATGGAATATCAGAGTACGTTGAAGAGTTCTTTGGCTAGGGTGAAAAATAATGATGGTAAGGTTTTGGGGAAGGATGGCAAGCCTATGACGGTCCTTCGTAAGGTTCAGTTTGAGGTTGTTGGGAGTACGCCTAATACTGATAGTAATGATGGTCTTAAGAAGGTGAACGATGTCGAGGCTCAGTCCATTAGGGTCACGTCTGATGCTGCTGGTAGCAGTCCTATTATCAGTATGACTCCAATGGATTCTAATGGTGATGGAACTAATAGGATTTTGAATCAGCAGGATGGTGTGGGGAATATTGCTGCTATGAGTAGCGATAATACTAAACCAACCTCTTTTGCATCCATGTTGAAGGATCAATCAGGGAAGCATGTTGTTCACTTAAAAATGGTTTCCAATAATGTCATAATCCCAGGTGCTGATGTTGCAATTCCCATTGAGGTTGTGGATGTGATTTCTAACAGATTTAATAACACCCGTTACGGTTACTTCATTAGGAAAAGAATCGCTTTCCCGTGGTAGAAAACTATGTTAAAAATGCGTGGGCCAAATATGGGATTGAGCGTACAATGCTGCACGATGGCTTCTTTTTCTTCTAGTTTTCTACCAAAGCTGGAATGGAACAGGTTGAACATTTGGGGTGCTAATACACGTTTAAAGAAGGAGGACATTAAAGAAGCACTTGTTTGGGTAAAAATCCATAAGGTTCCTATTGTGGCTTATTCTGAGATCGGGTTAAGCTTAATTACTTCCAAGCTTGGACATCCAATTATGCTCGATGCATATACTAGCAGCATGTGTCTTAAATCGTGGGGCTGTAACACTTATGTGAGGGCTCTTGTTGAGGTGTCGACGGATAAAGCTCTTGTGGAATCTTTAGTGGTGGCCATTCCTTACCAAAATGAGAAGGGCTACTCTATGGAGACGGTTGAAATAGAATACGAATGGCGACCTTCGAGATGTGATAATTGCAAAATTTTTGATCATAAGGATAATGACTGCCCAAAAAAGTTAAAGGAAGTCACCCCTACCCCGGCTAAGGATGATGGTTTTGTGCAAGTTACGCGTAAGAAAGGTAATGGGAAGCAAATTGCAACGCCATGAAATATTGAAGGCATTAGGTTAACTAAACCTAAAGTGTCTTTTGAGTATCGGCCTAAAAGAGTTAATGCAAAGGATCAACCATTATCCTCCTAACTGAATATGGCTGCAGATAATGTGAGTACTGTTCAGCCTTCAGATAACACTATGAAGAAAATTGATTTGGATTAGGGTATTAATATTGTGTCTCTTAAAAATTCATTTGCTACACTTACTAATGAAGATAAGATTTTTTATGTTAATGATACTCCTTGGAATGAAGCTACTTCGGTTAATGACGACCTGATTGATGATGATGACGATGTTGAAGAGGTGTTTATGGAACACGTTCCATCTTCTCATGGGCTGAATGGAAATGCTAATAAAAAGAGGGCAAGCACTCCTAATATTGAGGTTTCTGATGTTTAGTTTGGCCTCATGGAATATTCAGGGTATGAACCAAACCCCCAAACAAAAGGAGGTCCGTCAAATAATTTCTGAAAATAATCATTATGTTTGTGCCATTTTGGAGTCTCACGTGGGCAAGTCTAGTCTTGCTAAGCTGTGTCATAAAGTGTTTAGAAAGTGGAAATGGACTTCTAATGGAGTTGTTTGTTTGAAAGGCTCTCGGATAATCCTTGGCTGGAATCCGGATATTGTGGATGTCGTTGTTATATTGTTTGATGAGCGAGTCATGCACACATGTGTGTGTTTTAAAGCGAATAAAAAAGAAGTTTTTTATTCTTGGGTGTACGCGCATAATCGTTATCAAGAAAGACATTGGTTATGGAAGAACCTCAATTCTCATAAGTTGTATATTTGTGATTGTCCATGGTGTTTATTAGGAGATTTCAATGTCGCTTTATATATTGATGACAAGTCTGCTGGTACGTCCAATGTTGATACTGCTTTGAGGGATTTCCAAGAGTGTGTAGAGGACATTGAGGTGTCGGATGTCAATTGTTCCGGGTTACGTTTCACATGGAATCAAAAACCCTCGAGGAAAGGATGGCATTTTAAAGAAAATTGATAGAATTATGGCAAATTTGGGGTTCTCTAATATGTTTACTAGTGCAAATGCGGTTTTTCAGCCTTATCGAATCTCTGATCACTCCCCAGCTATTCTTAGAGTTCCTATGTTCTCCCCTACCAGACCTCGGCCGTTTAAGTTCTTAAATACTTTAGTGCATAATACCCATTTTAAAGAGACTGTTTTGAATTGTTGGTAGATTCATGTGAGGGGTTTTTGGATGTACAAGGTTGTGAAACGCCTCAAGTTACTAAAAAAACCCCTCCGAAAACTTCTTTATAATCAAGGAAATATCTTTGAGACGGTTAAACACTTGAGACATGAGCTTGATGAGGTTCAATGTGCGTTTGATTCTGATCCGTCTAATCCTAACCTTCATGAAGAGGAGGCGGCTTATCTTTAAGCATTTAAAGATGCTTCCCTTATTGAGGAACGGTTCCTTCAGCAAAAGGCGAAAGTCGAGTGGCTTCATTTGGGTGATGCGAATACTGCTTACTTCTATAAAGTCGTTAAGAGCCAAGTTTCAAGGAACCGTATTAATAGTGTTATGACCAAAAATGGTGTGTGTGTGGATGGCGACCAAGTTCCTATGCTGTTCATTGATCATTACACGGAATTTCTAGGCCAACAGGGAGTCACTTTTCCTTTTAACTCTAATGATTTATTTTGTACTCAAAGTTCTAGTGATGTGGCTTTCCATATGGTTCATGCAGTGACTGATCGTGAAATCCATGATGCTATTTTTTCTATAGGAGATGATAAATCTCTGGGCCCTGATGGTTATTCTGCTGCATTTTTTAAGGATGCTTGGAATATTATTGAGCATGATGTGATTAAAGTGGTTCATGAATTTTTTACTAATTGCATTCTTCTTAAAGAGCTCAACTATACTATTATTGCTTTAATCCCGAAGATTTCTACTCCTTTGAAGATATCGATTTCAGTCTATCTGCTTGTTTGTAACTGTCCTCTTTTTAAATTTGGGCCATAGTAAGATCATATCTAATCTTATGAAAGAATTTATTTATGGGATTATTGTGCAGCTTAAACCATTTGCTTTTGTGCTGAAGACGAATATCATATAACATTCTTCTAACTCAAGAGCTTATGCACAACTATCACTTGGATCGGGGCCCTCCCCGTTGTGCTTTCAAGGTGGATATTCAAAAGGCGTATGATACTGTGGACTGGGATTTTTTGAAAGCTGCTCTTATCGGATTTGGTTTTGATTCCCGTATGATCGGATGGATTATGAAGTGTGTAACATCTACAATTTTTTCGCTGAGCATTAATGGTACTTTACATGGTTATTTTAAGGGTAAGAGAGGCCTCTGCTATGGCGATCCTATGTCACCATATCTCTTTACCCTTGTGATGGAGGTCCTTACCCTTATGTTACATAGGAGGGTGTGCGATTCAGAAAATTTCACTTATCATCGGTATTATTCTAAACTTAATATCATTAATTTATGTTTTGCTGATGATCTTTTTCTTTTTGCCCATGGGGATGTTAGCTCTACGCGGGTCATTGTGGATACTTTGGATGAATTCAAGAATGCTTTTGGATTGACTCCTAGTCTACCTAAGAGCACTGCTTATTTCTATAATGTTCTTAATTATGTTAAGATTGATATTCTCAGTATCCTTCCCTTTGAAGAAGGTAAGCTTCCGGTTAAATATTTGGGTGTTCCCTTGGTTCCATCCCGGTTGATTTATCGTGATTTTTCGGAGTTGGTTGAGAAAGTGAGAAAGAGAATTAATGATTGGAAAAATAAATCTTTATCTCTTGCGGGCAGAGTCCAACTTATTCGATCGGTCCTTTCTTCTATGCATGTTTATTGGGCCTCAGTTTTTATTCTTCCTTCTCGCCTTATGCTTGATCTTGAGTAATTAATAAGAGGGTTTCTTTGGTGTCAAGGAGACATGCGTAAAGGTAGGGCTAAAGTAGCTTGGGAGGTTGTTTGCTTGCCTAAAAGTGAAGGTGGCCTTGGTATTAGGCGTTTGGAAGCCTTTAATCAGGCCCTCATATCATCTCATATATGGTGCATTCTATCGCTAAAGGAGTCCCTATGGGTTAAATGGATCCACATGTATAAGCTTCGGGGTCGTTCTTTATGGGAAATTCCCTTACGTGGGCATATGTCTTGGGGTTGGCGTAAAATTCTTCAAGTTAGATCGTTGGTACGGCAATTTATTTGGTATCGTGTGGGAGATGGCTCAATGATTTCTACATGGTTTGATAATTGGTGTCCTATTAGCCCGTTATCTCTTGTTATTCCTAATCGTGATATATATGAAGCCGGCCTTCAGCTTTCTTTTAAGGTTAGTGATGTAATTTTGAATGGTCACTGGACGTGGCCGAATGATTGGTTCACTAAATTTCCTGTTCTTTCTACTATCGCTATTCCGAACCTTGTTTCGTATGCTTCTGATGGTTTATTTTGGAAGAATTCTAATAATGTTGATTCCAGGTTTTCAGTGGCCTTAGCTTGGGATTCTATTCGTCCGAGGGGTACTAGTGTAGATTGGTATCATTTGGTTTGGTTTTCGCAGCACATCCCTCGTCATGCGATTCATCTGTGGCTGGTCATTAAACGCAAGCTTAAAACTCAAGATTCTTTGAGGCAATGGGATGTCGGTAGCAATATTGACTTAAACCTGCTTCGATGTCCGCTTTGCAATATGCAACCGAACTCTCATGATCACCTTTTTCTTTGAGTGTACTTTTTCGCTTTAGGTTTGGGATGGTATGAAGCCTCTGATTCGTATGCCTAATATTCCCTCTTCATTGAGTTTGATTGTGGAGTTTCTCATCTCGCTGGCTAATAAGCGGTCGGCTAGAAGTGTTATCGCTAAGCTTGTTTTTGCGGCTTCTTGTTACTTTGTATGGCAAGAGCGTAAAAATAGGCTTTTCTTGAAGCAAAAGAGGACTTCGGATCTGGTTCTTAATGTTATTATGTCTACTGTCCGTTTGAAGCTTCTTTCGTGCAAGTTTAGGAAGTCGAAGAATATCCAGATGTTGCTACATCTTTGGAAGCTGCCTGATTTTCTCCTCAATCATTGATTTTTATGAGGTTGGATGGTTATCTATTTTGGTGCAAGGGCTGGTCGTGGGATTCAGATGTGGCTTATGGTAGTGAGCTTAATCTTGGTTACGGGTATCGGAAAGAATGCCAAAGGAGAGTTGTACTCTTTTTTCCTTCGCCAAGGTTTTTCTCATTGGGTTTTTCTTGGGAAGGTTTTTTAAAGAGGCAGTCTCAGTTGGCGTATTTCACTCCTAGTGGCTTGCCGGTAGCTCGTATGGGTACTTATTGTTTTTTGAAGTGGTTCTTTCCCATTGGTGTTATTAGTTATGTAGTTAGCTAATTTTTCATTGTGGCTTGTCACATGTGTTTTAGAGGTTGTTCAAGCGTTTGCTTAAGGTTAATGTGGTTCTTTTGCCACATTCCATTGTACTGAATTTGTTGTGATTTATATATTTTACTGGGTTAATCCCCTTTACCCAAAAAAATGTGGTACTCTGCCATATTCCATTGTACTTAACTATTTTTTGGTGTAATATATTTTACCGGGGAATCACCCCTTTACCAAAAAAAACTTGATTATTAAGGGATTTGATAGCATAGTAGACTTTGATTTGCGAAATATATCTTTGAAAGTGATTGGGATTGATTTTTGATAAAGTCTATGACTTTGGGAAAACGTGTAAACACGAACGGGTCATGCCGAAATTTCTATAAAATCTTTATACTTAGAAAAATATTTTGAAAAAGTTTATATTAAAGACAATTTTACTAGTTATAAGAGAATAGGTAAGATGCCGAAGTATACACATATATATTTACTTAATTATTACTATGTAGTGACATATACATCATATTACGACGTACTTTATCGAGTCAAACGTTACCACCACAATACGATCACTAATGTTTCATATTTAGAAAACATTAATGAAAAGCAGTTTGATAAACCTTTATGCATTAACATGACTTTTCTAGTATTCAAATTCTAAATCGAAACCTATATGCCTTAGGTCATGTTCGAGTACTGTTGTTTGACTCCGTATGATCTTTCTTCTAGTTTTCTCACTACTTCACTTCACCAATCAAGGTGAGTTCATAGCCCCACTTTTACTCGTTTTGAATAAATGTTTTACAACAAACATTGTTTGTTTTCTTAAACCGGACACAAGTACTTTACGTGATATTTTCCCGTGTTTACGTGTTGCCTAAGTAGCGTTAGACTACTATTTGCCTGGAATATCATGAACCGTTAATTACCTTTAACTGACTGGCTGGTTAAGTAAGCGCAAGTGAGTAAATAGATCTATTGGGACTAATAATCCCCATCCGGATTTGCTAATTCTTACTGGTCAGGTACAACGGATTGTACATGTCAACGGATGTATATCATGTCGAAACTAGTTTGGGTGGTCTTTGGTTGGACACCTACCAGGGAAACTTTATATGGCAATGTACATGCTACCTTCCAGTATTAGCTTCGGTGTCATGAGCTTAGCACAACGTAAATACCTTTTGTGTGAAGTTGTACCTGTTATAATTGTCACATACGTTTTGAAATCTTGTGGTCCACTATAACTACGTTTGAATTAAACCTATGAATTCACCAACTTTTTGTTGACGTTTTAAGCATGTTTTCTCAGGTGTTTAGCTTGGATTTTTAAGGTGTGCTATTAGAAGTCTATGTGCAATGTGGCTTCGATTGATTTCAAGACTATCTTTATTCATACTCGTTGTCTTTGTCAAAACTTTATTATTGCTTCCGCTACATTTTCATATTGCTTCCGCTATGTTTTAATCACTTTGAAATGGGTTTGTAAGACTTACTTACTTTTAAATTCATGCAAGGAGTTATGATTTTCTAAACGTATCCCTTTAAAGGTCGTTCTTTATGCTTTGTACTTGAGATATGTATGACGTCACGCCCTAGTTGACTATTCCGACGGGACCCTATTTGGGGGTGTGACAATCAAGAACTTTAAGACTAGTAATAATAGTGTTAAATCTAGCAAAACCGCTATCAATAGATTCTTCCTCAAGGATAGTAAATTGTTCATATTGTTGAACAAGAAGATCAATTTTACTATCCTTTACTTGGATATTACCTTGATATGTGATTAACAACGATTGCCAAATATCTTTACCCATTTTACACATAAAACTTCTTTCATATTCCTTTTTAGGTAAGGCGTTATAAAGAATCATTTTAGCTTCATTATTTTTAGCAAGTTTCTTTTTAAGATCATCGGTTTGTTGTTCAAAGGGAACTACTTCTAAAATTTGATTGATTTCGTTTTTAGCAATCGGTGAAAAATCACCATTCATGATAATATGTCAAAGATCTAAATCTTTTGCCTTCACATAAGTTTCGAATCTATTTTTCAAATATAGAAAACAATCACTTTCAAAAAGTAGTGGTCTTTGCATAGATTGCCCTTCTATATATTTATCAGAATCCATAGATCGATTCAAGCTTTAATGTACAATATACGTTAAAGATCTTGGGTGACCTTGGCTTCTGATACCAATTGTGGAAACTAGAAGGGGGGGGGGGGTTGAATAGTTTTACCGTTTTAAAAATTAAAACTTAGATTGTCCACTTATGTGAATTCAAGATATATACACAAGTGTAGCGACGTAATAAACGAATAAGTAAATGCGGAATATAAATAAGTGAAGATAGGAAAGATCAAACCGATGACACAATGATTTATAGTGGTTCGGCTACGAAGCTCCTCTTCGCCCTACTCCACTCCCCAAGTACCCAACTTGAGAGTTTTTTTCACTATGTCAACAAGCTCCCTTTAGGCGAAGAAAACCGTACACGTCGCTTACACTTTTTTTGGTACTAAGCTAAATACCGAGTTATACTTTGAGATAGAACCAATCTAACACACTACGTATTTTAAGACCTAAAATACTAACCTATCATACATATATGATACACACAACACAAGAGATTGAAGATAGATAAATATCACAAAATTGATGACACAACTAAACTAATAACACTTGAAGCTTGATGTCTTCGATAGTGTTTTTCACTAAAGAGTGGAATGATTTCATCACTTGTAATGGATTATGAAACAAATATAATGATCAAAGAATGTATGAAAATGAAAAGGCTAGAATGAAAAATATTGGAAAGGGTTTTCTAAAATGAAGACATGAGGTTTGTATTTATAGCCAACATTTGAAATTCAAAATCTGGTCCAACAGCTAGTTCGCACGGATCCACCAAACCCTGGATCCGTCTTTGGTTTTGCTGGATCCGTGTGGTGCAGCTGGGACAGATTTTATCTTTTTGTGATTAACCTCAAATCTTAACAAAATATTCTTATGTACATAAAAATCAGATTTATTAGATTCTTCTAGAAGGAAAATATTTCTTAACATAAATAAGAAAAGATTTTCTAGATTTGGGAAGATTTGAAAGGATTTGAAAAGATTGAATCTACTTATGGTTAATCCTATTTTATCTTACATGATTAATATAACTAGCTTATAATTAATTATGTGTTACTTAAAATCAATTGATTAGAAAAGGTTTATGCAAATGATTAAGTTTGAATGCAAGAAAATGTATTTTTCTTTGATCATTAACTATGCTTTATAATGTCATATTCATACCTTAAGTGATTTGTCGTCGTCAAGTAAACTTACGACTAAATAACTTGTTTATGTAGACTTCTACGTAGTATGACCTTATATTTATTATTATCAAAACATAAAGATCATTAAATATAAATATTGTTTTTATGCGAATTTTTGTATTAACACGCAAATCATCGTGTATTTGGTTAGATCTTTCCTATCTTTACTTATTTATATTCCGCATTTGTTTATTTATTTACTACCTCGCTATCATATACACTTGTGTTTATCATTTGACTTCACATAAGTAGACAATCTAAGTTTTAATTTTAAAATGGTAAAAACTATTCAACCCCCCTTCTAGTTTCCACAAAAAAAGAATGTTGCGGCAGGATATAGGTCTATAATCGTTGATTTTGAGAGGAGAAGCAACCTTCGAAATTAGAGCGATAATAGTATGGTTCAATTATTTAAGAAGAGTATAATTGACTAAAATTTTTTGGACCGCTTTAATCACATACTGCGCAATAATGTCCCAATCCTCCTTAAAAAGGCTGTCATGTACCCATTTGGACCCAAAGAATTATTATTTCCCATAAATAAGATAGCATCTTGAACTTCCCGAGAAGACACTATACGAATCATATGGTTATCCGCATTATTAGGAAGTTTATTGCAAAATAAATCATTAGAATTAAAAGGATGAGTATCTCCCTATTGACCGAGAAAAGCCATGTAGTGATCCATAAAAGCCACTAGAACTTGATCTCCATCAGCACAAGTACCATTAGAAGTGGTGACACTATCAATATGAGCTCAACTTTTCACCACCTTATGAAAATATGATGTATTAGAGTCACCCGAACGGAGCCACTCAATCTTCGCCTTCTGCCTAAGGAAACGCTCGTCAAGATTCAAAGCATCATTAAAAGCTTGAAGATAGACAGCTTCGTCTTCACGAATTGTTGCATTAAATGTATCTAAATCAAGGGCTTTTTGAGCCTCATCAAGCTCGTGACGTAAATGTTTTAACATTGTCGTGTAAATTACCTTGATCATAGAGTAGTTTACGAAATGGTTTTTTGAGAACTTTAAGCTTTTTCACCACTTTAAACATCCAAAAACCACTAACATTCATCTCCCAGCCATCGCGAACTACATCTTTAAACCGAGTAGTGTGAACAAAAATATTAGAGAACTTGAAAGGCTTTGGTTTAAGCTTAGTAATCACCACTTTAAACATCCATATTAGCCATGATCCTATCAATCTTCTTAAGAACACCATCCCCTCCTCTCGGCTTCTGATTCCACGTAAATTTAAGATTTGAGCTATTAACATCCGAAACCTCAATATCTTCAACACACTCCTGAAATTCCCTCATAGTAATGTCAATCAAAGAAGAGCCAGCTGCCTTGTCTTCTAGATGAAGAGACGCATTAAAATCACCTAACAAACACCAAGGTCTTCCCCTTACATACAACTTATGAATATTAAGATTACAACTTATGTATAGATAAGCCTTTAAAATTAAAAAAATTTACTTGGACTTTTATGTTAGATTTAATTTAAATATATATTTTGTTATATACTTAATATGAGTGAATTGTGATTATAACTCATATATCACTGAAATTTCTATATAAATATTTGTATGTTATGTTTATCATTTTTTAGATCCGTATATCATTTTTGCATTTAAATTAGTTAACTTGACAAATAACCAACTTTATTTACCGCTTGACCTATTTACTTAAACAGGTTAAACGGGTCACAAACGGGTTACACGTGTTATGCAAGTTTGGTTTAGGGTTGAGTTGGTAGAGATGATTAATAAATGGGTCGTGTTTAGGTAGAGATCATAATAACCCGCTAGCCCTAGAACCCGAATAGGTTAACCTGAACACGACTAGTCACCCTTAGTTTTGGGTCAGTGACCCACATGCCGTAAGGTTAGAAGAAAAAAACTACACTCACACAAATTTTACAAAAAAAGTGTTGTACAAAATAACTTAGGCTTTGTTTGTTTTTTCCAAAAAAACCACTTTTAACCTCTTTTCACCACTTATGTCTGTAGGCGGGCATAGCTTTCTTGTTTGTTTTTTTGCAGACATAAGTGGTAAAAAACTCTTCTAATCTCTTCAAAACTTAAGACCAAAATTTTCACTTCTTACCTCTTCTTCTCTCTTCTCTCTTCTTCTCTCTTCTTCTTTTTATGAAAGAAGTACTTCAAAACTACATAAAACAAATTGTCTTTTTCTTTCAAATGAAGACTTTAGATGTACCTCTTTTTTTGCAAACATGGTTTGCAGATGAAAAGGTAAAACCTCTGAAAAAACAAACGAAACCTTAGTAGTGTTCTCACTATCATTTTCTCTTTCTTCTCTTGAAAAAACCCTATTAGATAAAGTATGGACGCTCGCCATGTATCCCACTATAAGAGTTTAGTCCTGGATATTATTAAAAACTTTTTTTCCTTGGTAACCATAGTTTCTGACACATTGTCTGAATAGTCCACGGGGTTTGAACCTACCATCACACAAACTCAAACCATGTAAAGCCTTCTCTTTCAGGAGGTTGACGTGATCACTTCAAAATTGTTTGCATCTAGCAAGAATTGACCTTGAAACCTCACACATCTAAAAGTGGTTTTCATCTTGTATTCCAAGGCATGCTGTTCATATGTGGCTGATTATGAAGAAAAGACTGAAAACGCAGGATATGTTGAGCAATTGGGATGTTGCTGCTGGTCTTTCGAGTGTGTGTCCCCTTTGTGAGATGCAACCGGATTCTCATGAGCATTTATTCTTTGATTGTTCATTCTCCCAACAGGTTTGGAGTCGTGTCAAGCAATTTGCAGGTCTAATGGGTTCGAGTCCTTCTCTTGCCTCCATTGTTTCTATTCTTATGCCTATTGCCAAGCGGAAAACAGTTAAGAGTTGTATTGGGAAGCTTACCTTTGCGGCTGCTGCATATTTTATTTGGCAAGAGCGTAACTCTAGGTTGTTCAAGAGTTTGAAGAGATCGATTCAGGAAGTGGTGGATTGCATTATGTCCGCTGTTCGTTTGAAGCTTCTTTCTTGCCGATTCAGGAAGTCCAAGGATGCAATTATGTTTGCTCGTCTTTGGGAGCTGCCATTGTCTATGTTAAAGTAATCATGTTTTATTGCTTGTGTACTATTAGATGGTTCTTTCCTATTGGTGTAATTGGATATGTAGTGGTTGTTAGGTCTCATATGGCATGTCATATGAGTAGGGGCTGTTCAAGCTGATTAGCTTGAGGTTAATGTGGCACATAGTCACATTCCATTGTACTTCATTGACTTTTTTGGTGTAATATAATTTACCGGGGTTGTTTGTCCCCTTTACCAAAAAAAAAAAACCTCACACATTTTAGAGTGATAGTCACAAACCCTTTTGCCACTAAGCCACTTTTGAATGGTTAATTTTTAGCATCAACAACTTTGTAACCAGGTCACCCTTGAATGGTTATTATTGAAAACTTTGTAGCATCAGCAACTTTGTGATTGGTTTCATTTATTCAACTCATGTTGATACTATAAGCAAATTATTGCCAGTTTTAACTTGCTGATTTTAAAAGCACTTAAGACCTCTTTCTATCGCAAAAGACATCGTGATCCGTATAAAAAGAATCATATACATACTAGGGTGACCTAAATAATGATAAGATATGAATGATTTTAACAAAATTGGTGTTGATATGCATTGATCACTAGCTTAATACGTGGGTGGATTACCATACCCACATTCTACCATTGTCGGACACCTTCACCTAGGGGTGAGCATCGGCTCAAAACCGAACCGAAACGACAAAAACCGAAACCGAAACCGAAAACCATACATATACAAAACCGGAAACCCAACCGAAAATGGTCGGTTCGGTTTCGGTCGGTTCGGCTCGGTTTGTCGGTTCGGTTCGGTTTTCGGTTGGTTTTGCTCAGCAGTCAGCCCTACCTTCACCCACTATGAACCAACATGAAACATCAGTCTAACAGAACGCAGCCCTGCCATAACCAATCCTCAAGTATACTCAACTTCCAACTATAGACATTCATTTTTCAAAAGTATATATTGTTGAACAATGAAATTCACACATGATTTGAGAATACAGTAAAGTGAGAAACTGCAACCGAGGTGACCTCACAATAAACTCTTTTTTTTGCCACAAATCCAATCCTTGTTCCAATCCAACAGTACATATCAAAAGTAATACCCAAAAGCATGCCATTCATCTTTCAGGACAGGTAAGGTCCTTTATGTCGATCAGTAATAGGATTTCCGGGGGTTGCCCTGAAAAAGAAACAGCAGCAAACACGTCCTTTCATTAAGCAAAGAGTAAGAACTCACAACCTATCTATGCCAAAATGGGTCAACTTGTTCGTCATTTATGGCAAATGGGTCAACTGGGTAGTAGTAAAAATAACTATCTGAAAAAGAAACCTATTATATATACAAGTCTATTGTACCATACTCAGAAGTTTACAGTATCCTAAATTGTTTTGAATCATAACAGGAAATTTAGTTTTTATCTTCATCTTAATCTTATAACCAGCTACTTATGTGGGTTCCATGTTATATATACATTATTCTGTTTTTTCATTTGGCATTAATTTTTAGTAAGTTAAAGAATTGTAGATACTTACCAGAGGATTTGGTCTATGACGGTATCCAAGCATCATTCGCTTCTTATACTGCTCATAGATATCGTCATCAGGTGTTACTTCACCTGGTTGTGAAGCACCAACACCCAAGTGATCCTTCTTCACGTTACCAGCCATAATTGGATCAGCTATCCCACTTCTAGAACTCCCAAGCCCTTCACCTGTAATTAATATATATATTATATGAAGGTCGGCATTGTCATCTTGAAGAAAACTAGAGTGACCTTAATGAAATGCATTATTTCATTTCCATGTGAAGGGACGTTTCCATTTCGAGGATGAATCAAGTTGTGATATACTGATATGGAAGCAGAGGTGGCATGGGTAAAAACTAACAGAATTAGGTCAAAAGGATCACAAGTCCCCCAAAGTTCTACCGCATAAAACATCTAAAATCATGTAATTCAAAAGAGAGTTTATTACTATGAATTTACTACTCTTTGTGATCATATATGGCAAACTAATTATTTGTATTAGATCAAAAAAGTTTGGATAAGAAGTGCTTAAGGTGGTCAACCCAACATGATCCATACTAGCCAAAGTTACTTGCTTTGACCCGTTACCCAAACCCACCCATTCTCCACCTCTGCCGTATTAATATTGATGTAGACAGTACTTTCCTAACTAATGAACAACGCATCAGAAATAACGTAAAATGGTTACTTGCATAAGAGCAGAGCTTCTATAATTAATATTGAACTATCTTTGAACGATGTCTATACATGATTAGACACGTCACCAAAAGAGCAGAGCTGAGCAGGCGTATAAATTCTACCCTCGTAGCTTAAACAGGATATAACTTTGAAGAATTCCTACTAAAAACGGAACTAAAACATAGGAGTATGGGAAAAGAGTAATTACCTTCTTTCCAGCCCATTTTTGACAAGAGTCTATGCCCTACATTGTCTGCCTGAATTTTTGCTCTATCCGCAGCCTCCTTGGCTGCTTTCTGTGAAGCAACATCATTACAAGCGGCCATGAACTTATCAAGCTCTTCCTGAGGTATATAATCCCCCATATGATGACCTTTTTTAGCAGGACCTACCATCACGTCATCATAGAAGAATAAAGGAAGAGTTCTATGAAGAACAAACAGATATGTAAAATGTATCTAGAAGAGAAATGAAACAATCTAAGAGCGACCAAGCACAATATTTCTCCATCATGATAACCTGAGATGCCAGATTGGGTGGCTCAAGTAACGGGTCAAAACAGCTTTAGCAAAAAGAAAACTTGGTAATTTTTTTAAATTAATTATAATGATAATCTTAATTTTTCCTGGAGAAGTGATTTTGAAGGCCTGGTGCATAGAAATACACTAGAAAGAACTTTCAACCCAGTTAGCCCATTTCAGTTTTAGCTGATAATCTTTGCCAAGTAGAAATAATAAATAACCCAAATGGGTTCAAATGGCAACCTATATATACATACATACCTTGCAGAGAAGCAGGTGGTGGCATCTCATCTTTAGAATGCCTTGGTTGTCTCCTCTTCTCTTCTTGTGCAGCCTTCTTCATATAATATTCCATCATGGCTATCGGATCTGAAGCTGATGGGGCAGTAGATTCGCCTAAACCAAAAATTATACTCGTCAAAATGAGTCATAAAAGTATAAAACTAGTGATGAACGCAATGTCAATAAGCACACATGACAGAAAAACTAATGTTGATCATAAAAGCATACTACCACAAAAGAACCTAGCTAGATGGTAGGTTAGAGAAAGGTTTCTGCTTGGTCTTTCTTTTTATCTTTTCTTTTTTCTTATATTTGCCTTCTAACATTTTTTACACCATATCAAACACAGGCTATTGATGATTTTCTGCTTGCTTCAATTATAGACTTTCTGTTGTCATTACATTACAAAAACCTAACCAGATCAGTCCCTATGCTGGGCAGGTCGTCTCAAGTGCGCCGTTAAATAATGTATGCTTCAACCAATTAAATGTGTTCATATTCGCTACGCAACTATGAACTAAGAAAACCTGTTGAATAATAGAATTAAAACTAAATATCTTATAGAAACTTAACATAATAACTAAAGTAGGAATATAGGATTATAATTTCCAAGACAAAAGATCTTATTCGGTCTATGTTTTAGCTTTTCTCGTAGCAAAAATCTAGCTACCATCAATGTTAGCTTCAAACTTAACAAAATTACTATATGCAGATACAAAATACATGTAATGTAATATACAATGTCTCTCCTCACTATGACCTAATTCTACTCAAAATAAATTACAAAATAAAATAAAAATAGGTAACTATGGTACAATTTACTACGAGAAATAGAGTAGTTTTAATCAATTTCCATCTTAAATGAGGTTCTGGCCATCATCAATATACATCACATATTTGTGCATAAACTAAAACATACAAAGCAGGTATCAGCTTCACTAATTTCACCATGTGCATCATGACGTTCATGCATATGATGGCAAAACAGCATATGAAAGCATTACTATCAATCACCCTGTTGTACTATATATGTCACGCCTATATGCCTAAGGTTGTCTAAAGTAAACATTATAGTCTTACAGAAACAAAGATAAGAGTTGATTACCATAACCAAGTCTTTCAGGTGATGACCTGTGTTCATTTTTAATAGCCTCATACAAAGCTGAAGCAGGAATTTGATAATTTGGTTGTTGCTGGTGTGATCTTTGAGAACTATTCGCTGGATTACTTTTTCCACTTCCTGCTATAAAATTGTTGAAGGTTAGACCGTACAGAATATACAACTTAAACTGCCAATTAGGTCCAAAGTATTAATTAACCTCAAAATACAAGTACATATATAGTCCAACTTAAAATTAAAATCAAATTTAGTGGAGAAGTACATATAAATATATACCGACATAGCGACATATATGCAAAATCACACATGATGTAACAAATGCAAACTCACACTTAACATGATACCCTTGTTAAACCTAGATTCACAAGAGAGGGCACACAATATCAAAATACACCATGAAGGACAATATATCTGTCAATTAAATTGTATTTATGATAAACTCCTAAACCAAAAGGTAAATCATATGGACATGCCAACTACTCTACTCTAAAAATATAAAAAGAACAGTATTGTCAATTTATAAGAAACAGATGCACAAATACATCAAGGTCTTCAATCAAACTTCACATTATTGTATATAATTAAGTTTTAACGGATTTCAAATTTTATTCCAAAATTGGGATCTCCTTAAATTTCTTTTAATTATTGAGGATGTATTCAGTTAAGCACCTTGGTTTTCTTGTACTACTAAACTTATAGCACCAAATTCAGGACTCAAATAGTGAGACCAAAAAAGTTAACTAATCCACAAATTTGAGCATTACAAAGGTTATAATTTTCACATTCAGCACATAACACTGCTTTGATAAACAGATTTTAAAAGCCCATCGCAAAGAAATGATAATATGTGTGGTTATGAACAAACCAGTTAGCGATGTTTGGGAGTCCACAGAATAAACCAGAGCTTTTTCCTCCTCAATAAGTCGATGTTCATAATACTTGTAATCAGCGCAGCTTTCATCAAAAAGGAATCTGCAAATTAATCAAATCATGTTGACTTTTGGTTAAAAAAGAAATTGCATAGCATGTTATTACAGCCAAACCAATTGCGAACATGTATAACTCAGATAATAAGAAAACCTTCCTGTTAACAGAGTAAAGAAATTTATATGCATATTGTAATGTGGAAATATACAATGAGCATACTTGAAAGGGGTATCTCCAGGATTTTTATGTCGCGTGATATGCTCAATCTGCCTTCCATTTTTTGCCACAAAAGTTGCTAAATTATCTGCAGCCTTCTTTACTATGGCATCGCTTGGACAAGGTGGGGCTGCATGTCACTTAAAGAACTGATTAAAACCAAAAGGGTGAACAAGAGAATCAATTATATTCTTGTAGAAGGCGTGCCACAGATTCCAAATCTGTTACTGAACATCTCTTTCCACCATGGTTGACAGAGGTAATATGTATACACTGCAGTCATCAGACACAAAGTAATTCAAAAATGTTTTGCCCTCGTCTCACCATTACAAAGGTAAAATCTCAATATACCATAGATCTTTTTATTAAGAATGCAACAGTTCAAAAAATTTACTTCCCCCAATGCTACATCCATGTAAACTTTTTCAAACAAGAAGCCCACAAAAACCCAAAAAATTCGAGGTGTTCAAGACTAGCTATTTACTCAAGTGAGTTTGCAATCGTGTCTAAAGGTAAGTAACTGGCGGGCAAGAAATGGGTGTATGACACCCAGAATATGCCTATTTGATTAAGTATGACGTTTGCTTTTAGTCTATTACGGGTTGTGAGATTCATGATGTATACTCCTTTCCGATTATATATTGAGCAAGTGTTCATGTGGCATAGATAGATTGGCATGTCGTGCAAGTTATATGTTCGGCAAGACTAACATAGATGATAATTAAGAATGGCAAGATCATGATAGTTAAGAATCCTCATAGAGCAAGTAAAATCTATGCCTAGTAGTTCATGTAACATGTAATGAACAGCAATGCATAGAGCTGCCATGTGACATACAAAAAAAAGAATACCAAAAAAGTTAAAATCAGTCGAACAAAATCCAGATGAATTTCCGACACATGGATTTCTTTTATAAAACTTTGACCATCAACAAACTATTTATATAACCAAACTCATGTAACCAATATAATTTGTGTCCGCCTGTATTTATATAACCAAACTCATTGCAATATTGTTAATAGACCATGCAATGAGCTCATGAAATATTATAAATTAGGGCTTAGGCTGTACATTAGCAACATACTTTCCTTCATGTTCCATTTATGTGCACTTGTTTTCGTTCGACTATATGCCATAAAATTTCAAATTTTGTTCCGGATTCATACTTATCACTGACGTGTCAGGGGTATTTTGGTCATTTCAAAGGTGTTGACACGTCAACAATAAGTATGATATCTAGTACATAATTTTAAAGTTTGTAGCATATAGTGGAACGATAATAAGTACACGTATGATAATAGAACATTAAAGAAAGTACGTTGCTATTCTATAGTCTAAACACTAAAAACCACTCCTTACGAATACGTTAAAAAACAGTAAGTCAAAAAAAGAAGCAATTACCAACACAAACTTGCTTGAACGACTGCCCAGAAACGTAATTCTGGTCCAACTTTTGTCTCTTTATTGGTTCATCACCTGATGCATTATTCTCGTCTTCTTCATCATCTTCACTTAATTTGACTGCAGGTGCCACAAGTTTTGATTTCGGTTTAAGGCTAAATGCAAGTTTGCCAGCTGAAGAAGTTTTGTTTGTTTTGCGAGAATCACTAACTTTAGAGACCGAGGCACTAGTACTAGTAGTAAAAACAGGCTTAGGTTTTTGGGAGCCTGATAAAGATGTAACCGATTTAGATTGGTCAACTTTAGCACCCTTTTCCTTGTCTTGTTGAAGTTGTTTGAACCTCTCCATAAATGAACCATCGTTAACGAATAGACTAGAAGCTTTTCCTTTCTCCATTGGTAGGAGACAAGGTTCGTTTAGCTGTTTATATAAACCACTGCTTGACAAGTAAGCTTAAAAAACTATGCAGTTAAGAAAAATGTAACCAAGTAATAAAAATTATCAAACACAGACGAGAAAGGTGAATAAGTTGAGAATTCTATTTACAAAACCAAATAAATCAATGGATACCCTAATAGCGATTCATGTTAATGTTAATTTATCACCAGATGTCTCTGTATATAGTTTTCCTAGTATTTGAACTATTTAACTTGACATTAAACTATGATTCAACATTTTGTCTAGACAGCTTCTAGTTCATATTTGTCTTTGGGGATATAAAATAAAAGTTGGATCAAAGTTCCGGTTTGATGCTAAATAGTACAATACATTAAATTTGGCTTGTCAAACATTATAAGGGGTGTCTGGATATGTGTTTTATAAGTAACTATGTATATCGCAATTAAATAATTATAATGAATTTCAGATATAATTGATAACAAACTGATTAAATGATGCTGATGAACCCTAATATTAAAATTGAAATATCAAAGGGATTAAAAGACGCACCTTATTATTGAGAGACGCGAACAAGGGAAGCGATTGATTTGTATTGTGTTTTTGGGGTTGATTTGGCTGACCATTCCATCATTTAACTTATACTTATTTGTTATACTAGACCCATGACTTTCATTTATTTACACTATACAATAACATTTCACAATTTAAACTCAAGAGAAAAGTTTTGTAGAACACTATCTAATCAAAGAACAATCCACTTCATCTCAACCATCCATTTTATTTCCATCTAATGGTTTAGATTAATTTTTATTTTTATTTAACATTAAATGCATTAACCGACCCGATTTCTTTCCTTTTACTCGGGACACATGTCTTTCTTCGCCTCTATACACCGCTCCATTTCTTTGTATCTCTCCCATCTCTCTCTAGAAGATACGGATCTCATACATCTCTACTCTACTCTCTTGCTCTCTCTCTAAAATGACTGGCTCATCTTCTCATTCCTAAATCTATTATCACATCCCCTAGATCATATTGTGGTTTTTTGGGGTTTTGTTGTGGCGGTGGTTGTGGAGTGAAAAAATCAGTGGCGTTACAAGTTTAGTCAATCAATCAGATGTAAGTTTTTTTTTTTTTTTTACTTTTGTTAATTAATTTTTAGGTTGAAATTAGGGTTTCTGTAATGTGTACATGAAATTTAATGGTTCGGTTTGGATTAATTTGTATTGATGAAGATAGTTTCTGGATTTTAGGTATCAGTTTGTGAGGTTTCGTTGTTGAACGATGTGATTGTCAAACACAACCATTTCGCATTTTCTATTTGATGTTTTTAATTATCTGTCGGGTTGACCTTTTGTTTACGCTCGCACTCGCGCGCGTTGAGAGAAATTAGTTATCTGTGGGTCAAAATCTTGGAGCCGATTTTGCGGATACCGGAAGGATGACAGAGAGCGAGAATCGCTCGCCTCAGCAACCTCCACAGCCGCACACATTATAGAATCCCGCCTGTAAGCGTGATGAATCTAGCTTGGTTCCGCCAATCTCTTCGTTGCCGCCGTTTATGGTCGGCAGCGCGCGCTCGCGGCGCCATCGCATTGGTGGCTGACGATGAGCATTTTAACTTTGGAAATATTCCTATCGCATATACAACTGATACTAGGCCGGTCTTTGTTCTCTGTGAAAATTGAAAGGATGGCAGAGATTGCCACCGGCTGATGTCGGTGATATTGCCTATGCGTTTGATGTGCTTTACACATGTACCAAGCACGTGTGTGATAGTATGGGTTGTAACAACCTGTGAGGAAATATATATTCTTTTTTTTCCGGTTGTTTGCCTATTTGATAATACCTATTTATGAAATTACTTGGAGTTTATTATAGGCGATGAAGATACTTACGATGTTGTGCGTTCGTGTCAGGTGAAACTGGCCCGTATATTGGCAAGGCATCGCCATTAAAATGGTGTTTCCAGCCATGCCGGGTCGAATGACCTTTTACCTGGTCTGCACTTGAAAATCTGAGCCAAATAAGTAACTAACATATCATATAAAGCCATTATTTGATCAAATAACAAAACTGGAAGAGGCTCTTTACAACAATCAGTTTGAACAACAATCAGTTCGAAAACATAGAACACTTCAATCCAAGGCTTAAGCTCGGTGCTGCTTACAGAATATCAAGTTTCATCTGTGAGACAACAAGTTCATATCATCAAACATTGCAAAAGAAATTGTGTTGGTTGTCGAGTTGAATAGTTGGGTTTTTTTAGTAGATTTTTTTGGTGTTGTGGTATGGCATATATGCTTCGATTAATTCTAGTCTCTCGTGTTGGAAGGGTTTTATGGTGTGATTGGGGTCTGTTAGGAATCAGACCATCATGCTATTAATAGAATATGAAATATCGCATTGTATTCCAGCACTGCGATGTCGAAACATGTATATGCCATTAAGAAATACTATATGTATAGAATCCTAACATATTTTGTTCCTTTTTTTTAACTTCTGATTATTATGTAAATGCTATTTTTCAGCAAGAATTGTTATGCGGGATGGGGCAAAACTACACAAAGCGTCTTCACGTAATATGAGCATAAATAAATCATTATCCAGAGGCGAATCATGTTAAGTGTTGTTGCTTCCTGGAAAGAACAAACTGAATGATTATGTGGCTCTTTAAGGGACTCCCATTTCAGGTAAGCGACGTGCTAGAGGAAAAAAGATTATATCGTTTATGTAATAAACATTGTCGAGTAATGTTTCTCATATCTGTTTTCTTTTGTTTCCAAAAGTGCAGTATCATGAAAAGGAAAAGGGGCAACGAGCTCTACCTTAGTAGAGTTCTATGAGGGTTCCTATTTTTCAGATCCCATTTAACAGTGACTTGGTCTCTTCTAGACACGATTACCGCGATTCCCATGCATGTTTGTTGATTGATGCTGCAGGATGTCGCGACGCGCACAGGGCGCGCTCACGAATGTTACCTGATAAGCCCGGTCTTACTCCGTCGCATGTTGTTGCTGCTACAGAGGTGCATTTCTTTTGTTACGTGACCTGTGATTTTTTTTTGTGTCGTTTAAATGTTTATTGACAATGAGTTACGAGACATAGCATACAATTATTTACGCGCGCTCTCTCTCTCGCATCGCGCCTACATTTCTCAGTGGTAGTTACCAGCTTCTTGCATTTCTCTAAAACAAGTATGCTCAATAACAATATACAAGGGAGTTTAGTTGAATTGCATATTGATACTAATAGTAAGTATCAAGGTACAATTTTTTTTTCTTCATATTTTGTATTTTTTTATCAGATTGAAGATTTGATTTTTTTACTGATTTTGATTGATGGGTATGTTACTGATTTTTTTAGGTAAAGGGTATGTTAAAGATTTCACTTAACTTTATGTATCGATACACAGGGTTTTGTTTAAAATTTTCCTAACATCTTATCTCAAATCTTTTAGACGTCGGGTGAATAAGAAACCAAAGAGAGGATCACACAAAAACGCTCTAAAAGCTGATATATTATGGCATTTCCTGAATGGAGAATTATTAGGCAAAACTAAATAGATGCTTGACATTTGACATTTGACATTTGAGGGCACAGATGCTTGACATCTGAATAGTACAAGATTACAAGTAGGCACATTATTAGAAATCATTATCAATGATTATTGCAAGAAAGACATGTAATATTTTGGCAATCAATTTAGGAAAAAACTTTTTTTCAATATTGAATTATTACATGGTGGATCAGTCGATTGGGTTTATGGGTCATTTGGTGGAATGTGTCAGGTGATTTTTAGTGCATCACATCAGGCGCAAAGTTAAGGTCAAGCCATTTAGGCAACGATCCTGCTCCCATCGCACACAAACACACCAGGTTGCTAATTTTAGATGTCCAAATTAATTGAGGTCGTTGTATGCTCGCGCGCTCTCTCGCTACTGAAGTGCACCGATAAAGGAAGGCAAGAGGATTAATTTTATTGGCATGTCACTTTATATGCCAAATTGTGAAGTGACAGAGTTTAAGAACACGAAAATAGATTGGAGGCTTAAAACTATGTTGTGAACTCAAATATGAAAGAAAGTTGGTTTGATCGTTAGGGCCCAATTATAGAGTAATCTAGAATATTTCTTCTCTAGGAATGAATCTTTTTTGTTTTCGGTTCGGTTTGGTTTTCGGTTTTTTCGGTTTTTCTGCTAATTCAATCCCATGGAACTTTCGACTTCCCGAGACCCACCCCTAAGCCATAATTCAAATTCCCAATCCTACCTCCCTTCTAATATTTAACATGCGTCAACCGAGCCCCCAAGCCCACAACAAAGCTTCCTCCCCTCACCTCGCATTCCCTCAATCCAAATCTATTCTCACATAGCCCTCCCTAGACTAAGCTCAGGTAGATGGGCTTATGGTTAGCTCTTTCCTATGGTTCTTTTCAAGACTTGACCATATGTCTTTGTTGGCATTGGATATGGATGTCGAAAATACGCAAGAAAAGTCTCTAGAATTAAACCTAAAAAATAAAGGATGCTTTATATATTGTATTTATTCATTTAGGAATTGGTATCAACATCAAGTGTTAAACCATTAACTGAAATTGGAAAACTTAAATTACAAATGAACTCTATCAAGTTTTAAATTTTTTGGTTAGTAGAAGTTGAGTTTTTTTTTGCCTTTTTGAAAATAAAAATAAAGTAGAAGTTGAGTTTTGGCTTTTGCGCCTCTCTGGTATGCTATATATGAATGTCTGAATGAGGTTTAAAGAATGCCATCTCTTCCCCAATAAGACCACTATCAATGGCTATTCAGAAGTATAACTTCTTTGTATCTTGGCAATCTGCCAGCTGATATATAAATTACCTGCTCGATGTTGACCGTTAATGGTACTTTTGATTGGTTAAGGGTACTTTTGATTGGCACTCTGGCAAAAAAACTTGCACCTCTGAATATGAATTTTGGACGAAAGGCCCTAAAACTAATACTTCACCTGCTGCAACTAGGGAAAAGCTCAGATCTTCGGGTTACAATTCCTCCTACGTGATTCATACTGTTAAAGTGAATTTGCTTGCGGTAGAAGAATGTAAAATGGTTCTTATAGTGCATACATTTCAGTAAACAATATAGATGCCCCAAATCAACCAGAAAGGTCATACCTTATATTCCGTATCTGATCATAAACAGGTAAGCTGGTCACTATGACAGATTTAAATTCTTCCATAACCTCTATAACTGAGGTGACTGCTTCTCTGTGTACTTATCACCACATTTACATAGGTGCTAAGTTTTAGTTCCACTGATATTTCCAAAATTATATTGGTCAACATAACATCCCTATACTGAAATTTGCATCTTTTAAGAACATTTTCTGATTTGTGAAATGTGTTTCAAACATGCAGGAACTGACGATAAAGATTGGATGCGTTTGTATCATTTGGTAGAATCAAAACCTGAGGGCAAGTGTATTAACCACTAGCCGATAGAAAAACGAGGCGGTTAAACCAAATGGATTACATTGGGGGTCTGCTGCAATGGCGGGTCTGCAGCAGCGCGTCGGGAGGCGGGTTTGCTACATTGGCGGGTCTGCTACAGCAGCGCGGCGAGAAGTGAGCAGGGTAGTTTCAGTTGTGGAGTGCGTCGGGAGGCGGGACTGCTGCATTGGCGGTCCACCGGGAACCTACAAACTTTGATGAAATCGCTATGGAGTAAAGTTTTTACTATCTTTCATGAAAAGTCTAAAGGCAATTTCGTCACTCTTCATTTCATAAAAAAAAAAAATTAGTTCGTCAAAAGTATATAAAAGTGCCCCTCTATAGAAAGATAAAAAAATACTCGTCGCGATGGTGTATTTTTGGTCGTTTAACGATTTATCGTTTGCTAGATATTTGAGTTTTAAGAAAAAGGTGGAAAGTAGGTTTTTTTATTATGATGAAAAAATGAGTGGTTAGGATTCACCCATTTGTTCTTTAAGATGACCATGTTCTTTATGGATCTCACCTCACAAATGTTACTCTTTATCCATACTAGCATTTGAGATTCGCTCGGTGGGTGGGCTGGTTTCGAGGGAGTTATTGTATCTTACCATTAGAAGATTAGTGTTTCATGTGCTGGTTGTTGTGGGCCCAGAACAGGGTAGCCTAGCTAATTACCAAAGATAGTTACCGGATATTACTTGAAGTCGTGTAATGACTTTTTAAAGAAGATTATTCAACTATATGCCTGGGTATCACGAATACCTCCTTAGGATAAAACCAAGTGTGTGTTCTTGTTTTATGCACAAATCAAGAACCCTTCGTTTCTAAGTGTTTATGTTTTCTGTGTTATCTCTCAACTAGTTTGTGATCTCCATAATTAGCCTCCTTGATTTTAATAATTACTGGTTACATGACCATATTAATCGTGGTCATTAAATGTAATTATAACTTGTCATTTAAATCGGTCAAAGTTGTTACAAATTGTTGAATTCATTACAGCGGGGTCAATCCTTCAGTGTCCTTAACCATCAGCTAGCCCACTAAGGAGCATACCCGCTGAAGGTTCAAAGTGAAACAACCCACTGATGAGTTAACCCGCTGAGGATACTTCTTCTGATGGATTACTCTCTGATGGTATCCTTCAGCTTACTCCTCAAGCAGTACAAAGCTAAAGCCATCAGACTGATGAACATCCTTCAGTCCAGAGTTACTCACTGAAGAGTGAACTCATTGAAGTTCATCAGCGACTTGAATTCCCTTTACCACTATCTGAGTCAGGGTGTTCAGTGGCCTATGGGAGTACACTTCGTACCTCCAGTCCTATTACCCAGTGTGAACTAACCCTACAATTGAACTAAATTTCCAACAATCCTCCCCAATTTAGTACAATTCCTTTGCATGAAAAATTAAACATTAAACAAACATGTGTATAAAAGAAAATGTCCTGAGGATTGAATTTTCATCTTAGTAAATTACACGTTTAAATATTCGAGAATCAGGGTGTTTTAAGGATTGAACCCTTCAACCCATTTGAATACCTGAGGATAAAATACACACAAGTTTTCAAACACTTAAAAACTCCTGACACTATACAAGCTATGTGTCTATATCCAATTCATAATGTTATAAAAGCCAAAGTACATGCTCCTTAAGGCGGCAAAACCTCAACATTTACATAGGTGGTTCCTCTTTATTCATGCTTCTGCTAAGCACTTTTTTAAAGAAATTAACCATTGAGAAGTAAAGAATTCATCCTCCTTTTCAGCAGGTTCCAATCACATCCTTATGATGACATGTAAATACATGTGCTTCAGTCCACTGAACGTTCAGCTTCCCACATTGAACTCAGCTGCCAAGTTTCCTCATCAGGGAGTTGGGTATCTTAACATTTAGTGACTTAATTGGACTTTAATCTCATCCATTCAACAGACTTTATAACCAAGTCTCTAGCCAGTCCATTCGTCAAGTGATCAGCTAAGTTTTGTTGGAACCTCATAAACTCTATAGATACCACCTCATTCGTGATAAGCTCACGAATCATGATATGCCTGATACCTAAGTGTCTAGACTTCCCCTTGTACATTTGGCTATAAGCCTTTGCCAATGTAGCAGCACTATCACATCGGATAAATATAGGTGTTATAGGTTTGGACTACAATGGAATCTCAAGGAGCAAGTTTTTCAATCATTTAGCTTCCTTACCAGCAGCGGCTAGAGCCACAAATTTAGATTCCATTGTTAAACTTGTAATGCAAGTTTGCTTCTTGAAAGCCCAAGAAATTGCACCACCACCAAGTAGGAATACTCAGCCACTTATAGACGAATTGTCTTCAGTGTTGCTGATCTAGCTTGCATTAGTGTATCCTTCTAAAACTAAAGGATAACCAGTATATACCAATTTATAGTCCATGGTTTTCTTCAAATACTTTAGTACCCTCTAAATTGCTTGTCAGTGCTGAGTACCAGGGTTACTAGTATACCTGCTCAGTTTACCCACTACAAAAGCAATATCAGGCCGTGTACACGTCATGACATACATCAGGCAGCCAATCACCCTAGAATACTCAACTTGAGATACAACCTAACCAATATTGAGCATCAGCTTCTCACTTGTATCTAGGAGTACTCACTAGAGTGCAATCAAAGTAATTGAATTTTTTAGTACCTTCTCAATATAATGAGACTGAGAAATTGCTATTTCATTACTTTCATGTTTAATCCTTATACCAAGGATAACATAAGCCTCCCTCATGTCCTTCATAAAGAATTTTGATAATAAAAAACCCTTTGTCTGGTCAACCTGAACTTGGTCAGTGCCAAAGATCAGCATATCATCAACATATAGGAAAATGATGACCCCTTTACCAGTTTCATCAAATTTGCTATATACACATTTGTCAGCTTGGTTAAGTAAATAACCATTAGACAAAACCACTTCATCAAACTTTTAATGCCATTGCTTAGGTTCCTGCTTCAGTCCATATAGGGACTTAATCAGTTTACACACCTTGTTTTTATTGCCAGGCACGATGAAGCCCTGAGGTTGGTTCATATAGACCTCCTCATCCAATTCACCATTCAAGAAAACTGTCTTCACATCCATCTGATGAATAATCAGATTGTGTATTGATGCCATAGCAATCAACAGTCTTATGGTACTGATACGTGCCACTGGAGCATAAGTATCAAAGTAGTTTATCCTTAACTTTTGTCTAAAGCCCTGAATGACTAGTCTAGCCTTAAACTTTTTAATAGTCACATCTACCTTCAGTTTTCTTTTGAAGATCCATTTGCAACCAAGAGGTTTGCAACCTGGAGGTAGATCAGCCAACACCCAAGTGTTGTTGCCCATGATGGAATCCATTTCATCGTTAATTGCTTTTTTCCAGAAAGCAACATCCTAAGACTTCATTGCTCCATCAAATGTCTTGGGGTCATCCTCAACATTAAAGCAATAAGAGTATTGGTTAAAGACCCCATCCCTTGTTCCTTTAATTAAGTATAATTGAAATTCAGGTCCAAAGTTCTTTGGAGTCCTATTCCTTTTGCTTTTTCTAACCTCATGTTCAAGTTGCTGAACAACCTCTTCAGTGACCTTTTAAGGGACCATTGAACCATAAATGTCTTCAGTTTCTTTAGGAATACTGAGACTTGGTCTAGGGACTCAAGAGAATCTATTCTCATCAAATATAATATCCCTTAATTCAATTATAGAGTTAATTGAAACTGATTCATTAGGTTTAATAACAAAGAACCTAAAAGCCTTGGAATGCTTAGCATATCCAACAAAGATGCATTCAATGCCTCTTTCACATAAAGTTTTTAGCTTTGGATCAATGAGTCTTACAACTGCCTTACAACCCCAAACCCTAAGGTAGTTCAGGTTTGGTTTCCTTTTAGTCTAGAGTTCATAAGGGGTAATCATGTTCCTTTTATTAGGAACCCTATTTAATAAATAGCAAGTTGTTAACATAGCTTGACCCCAGAACCCTTGACTCAGTCCTGAGTATGACAACATGGAATTAACTATTTCTTTTAGTACTCTATTTTTCCTTTCAGATATACCATTTTGTTGTGGAGTATAAGGGGCATTCGTTTCATGGATAATAACAACAGACTGAAAATATAGAGTATCCATGTACTCACTCCCCTATTAGTCTTGAATCTTTTGATCAAAGACCCTTGTTGTAATTCAACTTTAGTTTTGAATACTTTGAATTTATCTAATGCTCCATCCTAAGTATGTAATAAATAAACATAACAAAACCTTGAAGCATCATCAATAAATGTCACAAAGTATTTCTTATTCCCTAATAAGGGAGTAGCATGTAGATCACATAAATCACTGTGGATCAACTCTAAAACTTTAGTTTCACGTTTTACATTTTGAAATGGTTTCTTAGTAATTTTGTTCAGCATGCAAGTCTTACACTTTTCATGTCGGAATACGGACTAACGAACGTATACCATGTCGGAATACGGATGTTTCGGGTTGAACATCTACTAGGGAACTTACTATTATAATATGTCTAAATTGATTGGCATACAAACTGTCGTAGCCTCGGTGTCATGAGCTTAGCGCAACATAAATATACTTTTGTGATTGTTGTATGTGTTACAATGATCATGCGTTTTAAATTATTGTGTTTCATACTTATGATATAACTAAACCTTCGAATTCACCAACTTTATGTTGAGAGTTTTATGCATGTTTTCAGGTGCTTGATTTTGGGCTATTACTTGATTTGCCGTGTGGTATCTTCCTGCTGTCTGACTACACTTTACAAGACTTATCTATTATCATACTCATTGTCGTTTCAAACATTTTATGCTCATATATGCTTCTCTACAATTCACTTATGCTCCCGCAATTCTTTTAATTAAGATGAAATAAATGTAAACTTATGTTATATGTTCCAAATCAATGTAATAAATATGAATGTCTTTTTAAAATAAAAAAAAAAACGCCCTAAATAGAGTTCGATCTAATCTCTTATTTTGTTGAATGTAAAAATATTATACGTCCACGCCCCCCAACACTTATTCCCACTAGACCCAACCCGTTATGGGGAAGTGAACAAATTAGTATACCATGCAGCCAAGTTATAAAAGAACCAGTAGTAATAATACCCCCGTTCCTGGTTTATAACCACCTCTGAGACTAAACGTGTATATATCCGTTTGTGCATACTTATATAACTACTGAGAGAAAACAAAAAATAAGTCTAGTTACCCATAAATAAACTTACATTTCATATTGCCACAAAAATATTTTAAAACCTTACGAATATTATATTCACCATAACCCCATCCAGCAAAATGTTCATATAGCTATAATATTTATAAATGGTTCATATAAATAGATTTATATAAACTTTTGCTTGTGTAGAGTATGGCAGCTCCAGTTACTACTATTTCTTTCGACATATCAGAGGAGAGCGTAGCATCTGTTGTTTCGTGAGTTATTCTTTTTGACACTATTCCTACAGAGGTCCCTATTATTCTAGATATGCCTACTGATCTGCCTACAACACCAGAGTTACCTGCTGTTTCACCTTTCTTATGTTCGAATGACTCTGAGTCCAAGCCAGCTGATGAGTTACCAGAGAGACATGTATCACCTGGATATTTCAGTGCTATGATTTCTAGGTGGAGGGCCAAGGTTACATCTCGTCCATCATCGCCATCAGGATCATTAACACCTGATACTATTGTTCCATCTATAGAGATTCCAGTTGCCCCTATCCCACCAGCATCGTCTACAGAGATTGCTATTGCACTGTGACAACCGTGATTTGAGCAGGTTAGTTTATATCTTTAGATATGGCTAAGAGTTCATTTTATATGTTTAGGTGTGGTGCTATGTGATTTTATGTGTGCTAAGTGGGTTAAGTAATGTGCGTAATATCATTTGGAGGTGTGTGGGCATCTTATTTTGTGTGTGTTTGTGTTTGGTGATGAGTATTCCATTTGTTCACGTTTAGTGATAATGGAAAGGAATGGTGTATTGCATGCAATGCTACGTCAATAGTTGGATGATTTAGTGATAAGCGTTTATAATAATTGTGGCATTTTAGAAATGAAATAAGTGAGTGAAATATGAAATTTTGTGGCAAACTTTCTAAAAATGGAAAGTGGTTTGGTGAAATGAAAGTTATTTTTAGAAAGGTTAATAAGTAGCGTTTAAGTAAAAAGGTTTAATCAAATTAGCTTAAATTTTTATAAAAAACTTAAGGAAATGAAGTAAATAAATAAATTAATGATTTAAAATATATATATATATATATATATATATATATATATATAGTGGCATTTTCTTTGCAGAACCACTTTTTTGTACAGAACCAGTTTTTTTACTCCTAATAATGCATGGTGTACATCATATCAATGCAAGATGGCATCTTTGTAAATAAAAAGGATGTCAAGTAAAGTTTAATAATTGAGTCAAGGGCAATACAGGAACTTCAAAATAATTATTTTAAAAAACCGTCCACCTAAATAGGATCAAGTTAGATGAAATAAAATAATATCACAAACCTCTCTTCCTCACCCATTCTCACGGCTCACAAACCTCTCAAGAATATAATTACGTGCGATACCTCTTCTCTTCGATCCGAGATTCGATTTTGTTGAAGGTATTGATTTTATGTTTTAGATTTTGCGATTTGGTTTAAGAACTCGTTGTCTCGATGTTTGAATCGTTTTCTATTGAATCACTTCATGGATTTTGTGTTTAAATCTTTTCTTATCTTCGATCTGGTAACATTCTAACCGCCCTAAATCACTCTACTTTGTATCTATATCTGAATACCCATTTAAGTTTTAACGATGAGGTAATTGATCCTCAAAAAATATATTCTATTTACTTATGCAAATATAAGATTAATAAAATCTTATATTGATTCATGAGGCCAACAGTTTGTTTTTCACAAGGTGTTGTTCTTATTTTTTTTATATTTGTTTGGTTGTTTGGGAAGTATTTTATATTTGCTTTTCATGGATGACTATATTACAATTATGTTGTTGTTGACTTTGAGGTTGTGGGATAAGTGTTTGAAGATGAATTTGTTTAAACTAATTTAAAAAAGTTTGATTCGTGTCGAGCTACGGTTGAGCGGAAAAGATTATGATAAATCAACTACACTTTTGTGTTTTTGTTGTTACCTAGATGTCTTTCGAACATATAAAGAACCATGGGTTAAAGAATAAACCATTTGAAAAAAAAGATATATAAAAAAACTAATAGGACATATATGTTTTTGGTCCGTTACATATATGTTTTTGTTCGATTTTTATTTTATTAACTAATCTTAATTGTATGAATTAAAGTACGTTTATGGGAACCCAGGTTTCTTTTTAAATTCAGTTTGAGGATACAGTCATGCTCTTAGATTCAATGTTAATCGTATTATGTCCAGCTTTGTCTAGAATCTTGGTCTTAGAAACTTCTTTTCCTGAACATTGTTGTTCATCAAAAGAACTACTGCTGAAAAAATTACTAGTAATAGAATTCTCCAGATTATCTTATGAATAATTCCTGCTTGTTTCAAATCTGCAGTTACAGAGAATTTTTCATGTCCATTCTGTTTGGTAAAATGTGCCAGTTACAAGGTAGGTGTGGCTCTGACTTCATTTTTAGTCATTTATGTCAAAAGAACTATATTCTTTGCATTGGTGTCACTGCTTCTTTTAATATATCTGATGTATTTTAGGGTCTGAGATTTCACTTGACTGCGTCACATGATATCTTCCATTACGAGTTCTTGGTTTGTACATTTATTAAATTTATATAGTTCTTGTTGGCTATGTTCGACCAGAATGGTCATCATCATAATACTAGTATTATTTTGTAGGCTACTGAGGATTATCAGGTCGTGATTGTATCTATGAGGACCGACATAAGTTTGTATACTAGCTGAAATACTCTCTAACATCATGTTATTTGTTGGTAGCGTATATTTTGAAATTGACAAAGTAGACTAGAACGTTGTATTTTTCTTGTATGACATGTTTCTTATAATAACTACATACTTTTCAGATGATTCCTGAAACTGTTGATCCTAAACAACAAATGTTTTTCTCTTGGTAACTACTATTTTAGCACTGTAATCTTCTTTACTTCTGAAATAATTAGTTTCACCCTTCGATAGCTTAGAAGATCACTTTTTACAGTTATAAGCCCACAAGACGCAGGAAACCAAAGAGCCTAACACAAAATGCAAATAATGTGCATCCGCTTGTACTAGATTCAGCTATGTCTGCATCTCTCCGTGAGCTTATAGATAATACAGATTGTATGACTTCTTTTCTCTGGTTTTATGTATCTTTAGTTGCTACCTTTTTTTAATTAGTTTTCTCAAAATATCGGTACCATCTTTTGAGGATGCCTTCTCTATACATTATGAATTCACTGATTAATGTTTAACGATCATATAATGCATGAATCGTTTCTTCTCTATACATTATGAGTTCAATGATTAACTGTAGGTGTACCTGAGTCCATGGAACATGATAGTCCTGATGCAAGTGCCACTGGTCACCCAATTACGGAACCAGAGTCTGTCCAATCAGTGCCAGAAGAGAACCATGCACCTCCTGCTATGCTACAGTTTGCAAAGACAAGAAAGTTATCTGCAGAACGATATGACCCTAGATTGTATATGCTCTATCTTCTTTTTAGATTATTCTTAGATTTTCTACACTGCACTAGAAGTCGTACACATATGTTCGCGAGGCGTGCATATATGTTTTTGGAAGAGTGCACATATGTTCGCGAGGCGTGCATGTATTTTTTTGAAAGAGTGCACATATGTTATAGTGAATTTGATAATACTTTGTTTTTGAATTGTAATTTATTTAATATCAAACAAAAATAATGATATCTAAGTTCTTGATTTGTTAATTTAAAGGTTACATATATGTGTTTATGTTTTTGGTTATAAAGTTTGAAGATTAAAGAGTGTACACTAGAAACATATGTGCAATTACCATTATAAGCAAAAAAAATTTGCACTAAAAACATATGAAATTAACAATATTAAAAAAAACATATATGCACTAGTTTTTTCTGAAAATATGTATGCTCAAAAAAAATATAAAACTAAAAAAAATATTATTTTTTTAATTCTGAAAATTATAAGGTTTAAAAAAACGTTTTTAATAAAGAAAATTTAAAAAGAAGGTGAAAATGCATTTTACTATTATACCCTTTCTATTTAAATAAAATTATTTATTAATATTAAATTCCTATTGGTCCAAGAGTGGTTTTGTAAGTTCTGTACAAAAAAATGGTTCTGCAAAGAACGGTCCCCTATATATATATATATATATATATATATATATATATATACAAGGGGGCGTCTGGTTTAGGGTTTAAAAGAAAAAAAATATTTTTTTTACTAAACTTATTTGAGTTGGGCTAGGACTTGAAGGAGATAGATATAAAATCAAACTTGGCTCATCCCTTTTCCCCTCTTCTTGTTGTCGTATGATTGAGTTCCCAAAACCCTAAAGAAGACAAAAATTTTGATTAAGAAATCTAGGTGTTAGATCGTGTTAATTCAAGAAAGATCGTTAAGTATGTTCTTCTTCTTTGTTTATTCTTTTAATTCATATCATTTATAATGGATCTAAGGTTTGCATAAAATACAGAATATTAATGATAATTAATGATGCTAGAATGATTAGGGCTTGATTAGGGTCATGATCATTCAATTGGTTAGGTTAGATTTGCGTTAAAAACTTGATTTAAGGTGAGAAGAATATAGGGTTGTATTCATGAGTGAATATCTCCATGATGGTAATAGGTTTTTTAGTGTTTCTGGACCCTAAACAATAGCTCATTGAATGTACTTTCCAGAAAATCCATCCTCGAAAGTTTTTAAGGTAGGGAAGTCATTCAAATGTTGGTTACACTAAAATTTGTCAAAACAGTAAATACGGGTCAGATTTAGATCATATGGTAAAACCCTAACTTAAAATTCGAATTACGCTTATCCCTTCTACAGTAGTGAAGTTCCATATGTCTATGGATAATCCCATAAAAATTAGCCTCTGAAAGCATGTCTAAGTATGAATAATAAGTCCAAACTTTTTAGTGTGCAATCAGACCCGAATTAGGACTGTTTTGAAGTTTGATTTTCTTAGGAGTACTTGTAAATGTAAATGGATTTTGGAAATCCAATGGTAGTTAGAGAACACATAAAGGAACATAGATGATTTTTGCTATAATTTATAATGGTCTTTAAGTAAGGGTTTTGGGTACGTAAAGAGACACTAAAATTCTGAAATTCTGAGTTAATTGTAAGTAGCTAGTGTAAAGTGTTAATAAGATGGTTAAGATTGGGCATGGTGTCGGGGTGACCCATGATGGTTAACTAAACCCTTAGACATCCATCATATGTGTGTTACATGGACTAGAGCTTTTAGCTTGGTCGCGTGTAACCGTGTTTATTATTTGTATAGTTGCGTGTTGAAATTTGGAAGCTGCGGTTGAGCATTCAAGTGAGTTTCATAGCCCCTCTTTTCTTATGATTTATTGGGGTGAAAATGATGCAAAGTGTTTGGAAATGTTTTGATTACTGTGATAATGTGTTGTCAAAGATGCATGGACCATACGTGACTATTGTATGTTGTGTGCTACATGTTTTGTGATGTGATATTGAGAATTGTGAACTAAGTCAGGGGGGGGATCACATGAAGGGTATCCATGGCCTTTTTAGTAGAATGGTTACTGTAGGCCTAGCGGGGCAGGTGGTTACTTTGAAGGCGTATCCATGGCCGGGGGCTTAGGGGAGTAAACCACATAGACCTAGGTACGTTGAAAGTATATATATTATAAGTTTATGAGAAATCATGTGTAGTGGTTGGATGGTATTTAGATTGGTTGTGCATGATAGCCTGTATGATAGTTCATTTATTGTCTTGTAATGTTTTCTTTATTATCACAGTAATGTGCTGTTTGGATTTTATTCGTAGTCTTAGACCTATGACTCTCACATACTTTACGTTGAGTTTTTTTAAGCATTAATTTTCAGGTGAGTATCGTGATGATATAGGAAGGATGTTAGGAAGAGTGGCTAGAGAGACCCTAGGCATTGCTTGTGGAGTTTTCTTTTCTAGTCTTTTCATTTTTGGGCAATTGTTTTGCTTGATTTCTTATGTGTTGGAGTTTTGTTGTGTATTTGGATTATTTTGTTTTGTGTACGATATTACTTTAGTAATGCAAGACTCCTTTATCTTGTGTTGGGCATTGTCATGACACCTAGTGTCCATTTGATTATTTCATTCATTTAGATTTTCTTATAGTAGACACCATTGTGTGTGTTGATATGCTATGATGTTACGCTCGTGTTTCCTCCTAGGTGGTGGTTTGACGGAGATTGGTATCTGAGTGTGGTTATAGAAAAGTAGGTGGTTGAGCCTATACTATAATCTAGGTGTCCTTCACGTAGATGCATGTTAGGGCTTAAGCATTTAGTAGTATATCTATTATGCGTTTTCCCCTTAATTGCATGATTTTATCTTATAGTTTTGTTGATTTTTCTTTAGCTATTTTGATTGCCTCCTTAATTGCATGATTTTATTTCTTAGTTTTGTTGATTTTCTTTAGATATTTTGATTGCCTTTACCTGATTTGGTGTGCTTTATTTCTTGTTAAATTAGCTATGTATCCTTTTCTTCCTAAGAAGTTCCGTATGGGAGTCGCCATTACGACAGGACGTAAGGGATATTACAAGCCAGGGACACGGGCATGGGTAACCCGGGTTAGCCGCAAAATCCGCATACCAATTGCTATGTACCCATGCAAGGTGGAAGAAAGATTGACTATAGAATTAGTAGAGGGAAGAGAGGTAGAGAAAATAGTGACAGCTATGACAAAGAATGGGGTGGTTACTAGATACCCCGGGAAGTTCCATCAGTATCAGCTAACTGAAAAAGAGAAAGAATTTGAAAGGATGATGATATACTGGGAACAAGTGGAATATGAGGTGTCAGATGATGATGATTCGGATTTGAAATCCACGGCAAGGAGTGTGCCTAAAGACTATGAGTTGGAGGATACTAATAGTAGTAATGGAAATTGAGTTATGCTTAGTTTTGTCTCGTTATGAACTCTAAGACCTTAGGATTTTCTTTTGAATTGGTTCGTCTTGGTTTGAATTTTGTTAGGTATGTTATTTTGAATAATGGATTTGTTCGACCATTTTTTTATGATATGAAATGTGTGATTTTCTTTGAAATTTTGAGTTTCTATATGTGGTGGGTTGCTAATGTGACTTATGTGGTATGAGTCTTGTTAATATTGAGAAGTATATTCATAGGAGGGAGTACACTCGTGAAAGGGGACATCTATAATTATGGTGGCCAACATAATTATACATGCGCCATAACACAAGTGGACTTGCAAGTATGATTACACGGCTTTGGTGTCAACATGCTGGCTGGATGAGTGTTTATATATGTGTTTTGTATGGTTATGATGATGTGTTGATAGGATAGTTGGGTTAAAAACCCTTTTCCCCTCATCTAATGTACGTTAATACTATCTTAATAAGAATGGTTCAAACATGGACTAATGACAACGAAAATGGGCAACCCGACATCGCTGCCATCATTGCGCAGCAATTTCAAAATATCATTCCCCAGATCTTCACTCAAGTGACAAACAACGTAAACAACGGAAATAACAACAACAATGGAAATAACAACAACAATGGGAATGGTGGGAACAATGGGTGTTCCTATAAGGGATTTCAGGCGTGTAGCCCTAAGGAGTATGACGGAAAGGGAGGTGTTATAGCACTTACCCGCTAGATTAAGAAGATGGAGAATGTACTTGACAATAGTGGGTGTTCTGAGAATCAAAAGGTAAAGTATGCTGCCAGTTTGTTTGTTAACAAGGCACTGACATGGTGGAACACTCAAATCCAGGCAAGAGGCCGTGAAGCAGCAATTGGTATGACCTGGAATGATTTTAAGGATCTGCTGGTGGAGGAATTTTGTCCAAGTAATGAAATGGAGAGGTTAGAGAATGAATTTTGGAATCACAAGATGGTAGGAGCCAACCATGCAGCCTATACAGATCGATTCCATGAACTAGCCAAACTGGTTCCACATCTGGTGACACCTGAGTCGGTATGCATCAAGAGGTATGTAGCGGGATTAGCACCTGAGATTAGGGGAATGCTCAAGGCGACTCAGCCAACAACTATCCAGAATGCAATTCTGAGAGCTGGTATACTCACCGACGAGGCTATTAGTTGTGGTACCTTGTCAAAGAGTAATGAGAAGAGGAAGGCGGTAGAAGAGGATGCTAAGTCTGGAGGGTCATGGAGGGATAAAAAGAAGGCGAAGGTAGGAGCGGGTTATGTGGCAACAGCCCCTCCTAAAAATGAGTTTGTGAATCAATACCCCAAGTGTACCAAATGCTATACTTATCATCCAGAGGGTGGAGAGTGTAGGTTGTGTTTTAACTGCCAGAGGCCTGGCCATTTTGCTAGAGAGTGTCGGGCACCATTTAAGCGAGCAGCTCCGGTGAATGAGGTTAGAGTGGGTAATAATAGGAAGGTTTGTTACGAGTGTGGGAGCCGTGATCATTTTCAGTACCATTGTCCCAGGTTGAACCGAGCCCCGGGTCAAGCAGGGAATCCATTGGCATTAGAGGGAAATCGTAACAACCGAAATAATGGAAATCAAACTCGGGGAAGAGCTTACAATGTGAATGTGAATGCGGCTGAGGCTTCGCGGGATCCTAAAGTGGTGACGGGTACTTTTTCTTTGAATGATTATTTTGCTACTGTACTTTTTGATTCTGGAGCTGATTTTAGTTTCATATCTACTGAATTTGTGTCTCTGCTAAATGTGAAACCTAGTATTGCGAATCCTAGTTATGTGATAGAAATAGCAGATGGTAAAAAGGTAGAAGTTGACAGGATTATACGTGGTTGCAAACTAGAACTAGGAAATTCCTTGTTCACTATAGATTTGATACCGTTGGGTCATGGAAGTTTTGATGTGATTGTGGGGATGGATTGGTTGTCTCAAAATAAGGCCGTGATAGTATGTCATGAAAAGGTGGTTGAAATACCATTGATTGGTGGTGAGATACTTAGGGTACAAGGAGAGCGTGCGTTAGGAGTAGGCAAAACTTTAATGAACGTGAAAGTAGATGAACCAAAGATGGGTGATATTTCTGTGGTGCGGGATTTTGTTGATGTGTTTCCAGAGGATTTGTCAGGACTGCCACCGCAGAGACAAGTTGAGTTTCTTGTATAGGACTTAATTCATGAAGCAACGCCTGTTGCAATTACCCTTACCGTTTAGCACCTTTGGAAATGCATGAATTGTTTAGGCAAAATTCAAGAGTTTGCAAGACAAGGGTTTTATTCAAACCTAGTATTCTCTGTGGGGAGCACCGGTGTCATGTTTGTTAAGAAGAAGGGTGCTTCCTTTTCGTATGTGTATTAACTATAAGAGAATTAAACAAGTTGGAATAGAGTAAGAATCGTCATCACCTCTCCCTAGAATGACGACTTATTTGATCATCTACAAGGTTGCGTTACTTTTCCATAATAGTCCTGTCGATCAGGTTATCATCAGACTCTGAGTCATAAGGATGATATTCCAAAAACCCGCATTTAGACAAGGTATGGACATTTAAGGTTTACTGTTATGCCTTTTCGGTACTAAAACCAATACCCCAACAGTCTTTATGGTTCTGATGATCGAGTCTGCAAAACAATTTCTAGTAAAGTTCGTCGTTGTTTTCATAGATGACTTTTGATTTACTCGATTGTCGAAGGAGGAGCATTCGAGGTGATTTGGTGGTTAGTTTTAGAATTATTGAGGAAGGATAAGTTGTATAACTAAAGTCTCCAAGTGTGACGTTCTGGTTGCAGTAAGCGCACTTTCCTTGGTCCGTGGTCAAACAGAATGGTATATTCACCGTGGATTCCAAGTATTATGAGGCAGTATTAAGATTGAAGCTCCCACAACACCATTGAAATCCGATCATTTTTTTGGTCCAGCAGGGTACTACCGCGTTTTTTATCGCAACTTCTCTAAGATTGCCATAAATTACCTCTTACTTCGTTTGGACTCAGATGAACCAAAAGCATGTGTGTGGTGTGGAAAAAGAAAAGGCTGTCACAGGACTTTGAAATTAATTTCTTGTGAATGCACGTAGTGTTAATTCCCTTGGTTTGAAGATTTTGTAAGTTTATTGTGATGCTATCGAATCAGGGTTGGGTTGTGTGCTTATGCAAAGAGATACACGCGCACTGACTGTTATGCGTCAAGTCAGTTATTACAAGATTCACGAGAAGAATTATCACTACGCCTGATCTTGAGTTGAGGGGCAGTGGTGTTTGCTTTAAAAAACTTGAGGACAGTTGAAAAATGTTATGTACATGGAATCACAGAGAGTCCTCAACACATATTTATCAGAAGGAGTGGATATATGATGGTCAAGGAGAAGGATCGAGTTATTTTAGTGACTATGATGTGGAAATTCGATATCACCCGGGTAAAGCGACTGTGGTGGCAGATGCACTAAGTAGAAAGGAAAGGGTAAAACCTAAGCGGGTGCGGGCTATGACAATGACTATTCAGTCTGGAGTGAAAGGGATGATATTGGCAGCTCAAGGTGAGGCGTTTGATTAGGAGAATGTAATGGATGAAAGGTTACATGGTTTAGATCAACAGATGGAAAGGAAAGGAGACGAAAAAGGTTTTGTACTTAATGGATCGAATATGGGATTCGTTTAGTAGGCAGGTGTCGAGGCCTCAGTAATTATGGATTGAGGCTCATAAGTAGGATTTTGTACAACATGAGGAGCAGAGAAGATGTACTTTGACCTTTGAGTTATGTACTGGTAGCGAGAATGACGAGGGATTATGCCTACCTATTGTTAGTGAAATGTTTAACTTGAGCAAGGTGATGGTTGAGCATCAAAGGCCTTCGGGCTTAATTACGCACAAAAACCAGAGTGATACCTAATAATGGAAGTGGGGAAAAAGACATCACCATGGCACATCATTACTAATTACATAAGACAAGGACTATGGGCACGATGCAATATGGGTTTATAGTTGATACGATTGGACAAAAATCAGCAAATTTGCTGGCATACTTGAAGATTATAGTACGGAAGGAAAATGGCGATGGTTGTACACCGATGAAGATTGGTCAACGCGTCATCGGTGGTGCCTATGTCATTATGTCGAAGTTGTGATGCAATGTTTACATCACGTTCTGGCAAACATTTAGAAAGCTTAGAAACGCGTTGGAGATTGACGCTAGGCTTATCAACTCAGACAAGGATGGACATGAGTGAGCGGTATAAGATTCAGCTGTTTTAAGAGGACGCTGTTAAAGGGCTTGTGGTTAGTGATTGACTTTGGTGGTAGTTGGGATGTCACCTACCGTTAGCTGGAGTCTCTTATAACAACAGTTATCACACTAGCATCTCAGTGCGCTCTGTTTGAAGCACTATATGGAAGAAAATGTAGGTCACCTGTGTTATGGGCATAAATTAGGGAAGGTAGTTTGATTGGACTCGAATTGGTGCAGAAAATGACTGATAAAGTAGTGGTTATAAAAGAGAGGCTCCAAGCTACGAGAGATAGTCAAAAGAGCTATGCTGACAACAGGCGTAAACAGTTGGAATTTGAGGTTGGAGATCGTGTGATGCTAAAGGTGTCGCCTTGGAAGGGCGGGGTTCGTTTTGGGAAGAAGGGTAAGTTAGCCCCGAGGTATGTAGGGCCATTTGAGATTCTTGAAAGGATCGGTTCTGTAGCATATCGGTTAAGGTTGCCCGAGGAATTGAGTGGTGTACATGACACGTTTCACGTGTCAAACCTAAAGAAGTGTTTGGCAGATGCTAGCCTGCATGTGTCATTGAATGAAACTAAGGTTGACAAAACACTTCATTTTGTTGAGGAACCTATAGAGATTATAGACCATGAAATTAAGAGTTTAAAACGTAGCAAAATATCACTTGTGAAGGTTCGTTGGAATTCAAAGCGTGGCCCCAAGTTCACTTAGGAGCACGAAGATTATATGAAGTTTAAGTATCCTTAGTTGTTTGTTGATCGTGCTAATGAGTCAGCTAGTTAAATCTCGGGACGAGATTTCCTAAAGGAGGGGATACTGTGACAACCGTGATTTGAGCAGGTTAGTTTATATCTTTAGATATGGCTAAGAGTTCATTTTATATGTTTAGGTCTGGTGCTATGTGATTTTATGTGTGCTAAGTGGGTTAAGTAATGTGCGTTCATATCATTTGGAGGGTGTGGCATCTCATTTTGTGTGTTAATTGTGTTGGTGTTGAGTATTCCATTTGTTCACATTTAGTGATAATGGAAAGGAATGGCGTATTGCATGTAATGCTACATCAATAGTTGGATGATTTAGTGATAAGCGTTTATGAGTAATGTGGCATTTTAGAAATGAAAGAAGTGAGTGAAATATAGAAGTTTGTAGCAAACTTTCTAAAAATAGAAAGTGGTTTGGTGAAATAAAAGTTAATTTTAGGGGGGGTGGGGATAAGATTAGTATAAGTAGCGTTTAAGTAAAAAGGTTTAATCAAATTAGCTTAGGTTTTTATAAAAACTTAAGGAAATGAAGTAAATTAGTTAATTAATAAATTAATAAAAAAATATATAATATATATATATATAAGGGGGGCGTCCGGTTTAGGGTTTAAAAGAAAAAAAAAATTTACTAAGCTTATTTTAGTTTGGCTAGGACTTGAAGGAGATAGGTATAAAATCAAATTTGGCCATTCTCTACACCTCTTCTTGTTGGCGTACGTTTGAGTTCCAAAACTCTTAAGGAAGACAAAAAATTTTGATATCAAGGAAATCTAAGTCGTTAGTCGTGTTAATTCAAGAATGATGTTAGGTATGTTCTTCTTCTTGTTATTCTTTTGATTCGTGTAACATAATTTATGTATGGATCTATGGTTTGCATAAAATACAGAATAATTAATGATAATATTAATGATGCTAGAATGATTAGGGCTTGATTAGGGTCATGATCATTCAATTGGTTAGGTTAGATTTGCGTTAAAAACTTGATTTAGGGTGAGCAAAATTTAGGGTTGTGTTCACGAGTCATCTCCATGATGGTAATAGGTTTTTGAGTGTTTATGGACCCTAAACAGTAGCTCATTGAATGTACTTTCCAGAAAATCCGGCCTCAAAAGTTTTTAAGGTCGGGAAGTCATTCAAATGTTGGTTACACTAAAAGTTGTCAAAACAATAAATACGGGTCAGATTTAGATCATGATTAGGAGGGTAAAAACCTAACTAAAAATTTGAATTAAGCTTAGCCCTTCTACAATAGTGAAGTTCCATATGTCTATGGATAATCCTGTAAAAATTAGCCTCTAAAAGCATGTCTAAGTATGATTAATAAGTCCAAACTTTTTAGTGTGCAATTAGACCCGAATTGGGACTATTTTGAAGTTTGATTTTCTTAGGAGTACTTGTGCATGTAAATACGGGTCAGATTTAGATCATGATTAGGAGGGTAAAAACCTAACTAAAAATTTGAATTAAGCTTAGCCCTTCTACAATAGTGAAGTTCCATATGTCTATGGATAATCCTGTAAAAATTAGCCTCTAAAAGCATGTCTAAGTATGATTAATAAGTCCAAACTTTTTAGTGTGCAATTAGACCCGAATTGGGACTATTTTGAAGTTTGATTTTCTTAGGAGTACTTGTGCATGTAAATGGCGTTTGGAAATCCAATGGTAGTTATAGAACACATAAAGGAACATAGATGATTTTTGCTATAATTTATAATGGTCTTTAAGTAAGGGTTTTGGGTACGTAAAAAGACACTAAAATTTTGAAATTCTGAGTTAATTGTAAGTAGCTAGTGTAAAGTGTTAATAACATTGTTAAGATTGGGCATGGTGTCGGGGTGACCCATCATGGTTAACTAAACCCTTATACATCCATCATATGTATGTTACATGGCCTAGAGCTTTTAGCTTTGTCACGTGTAACCGTGTTTATTATTTGTATAGTTGCGTGTTGAAATTTGGAAGCTGCGGTTGAGCATTCAGGTGAGTTTCATAACCCCTCTTTTCTTATGATTTATTAGGGTGGAAATGATGCAAAGTGTTCAGAAATGTTTTGATTACTATGATAATGTGTTGTCAAAGATGCATGGACCATACGTGACTATTGTATGTTGTGTGCTACATGTTTTGTGATGTGATATTGAGAATTGTAAACTAAGTCAGGGGGGATCACCTGCGGGTATCCATGGCCTGTTTAGTGGAAGGTACTATGGCCTAGCAGGCAGGAATGATTACTTTGAGAGTACCCATGTCCTGGGCTAAGGGGGTAACCACAGGGACCTTGGTACTATTGAGACGTCTTATAAATCGTTACTGGGAAATCATGTAATTCGATTGGATTGTATTGGATTGGTTGTGTATGCTAGCCTGTATGATAGTTCATTTATTGTCCTATAATGTTTCTTTATTATCACAGTAATGTGCAGTTTGGATTTTATATCGTGTCTTAAACCTATGACTCTCACCAACTTTATGTTGACGTTTCTAAGCATCATTTTCAGGTTAGTATCGTGATGATAAGAAGAATGCTAGGAAGAGTGGCTAGAGAGACCCTAGGCATTGCTTGTGGAGTTGTCTTTTCTAGTCTTTTCATTTATGACATTTGTTTTGCTTGATACTTGTTTGTTGGAGATTGTTAGTATTTGGATTATTTTGTTTCATGTACGACATTACTTTAGTAATGCAAGACACCTTTAATTGTGTTGGGTATTGTCATGACACATAGTGTCCATTTGATTATTTCCTTTATTTAGATTTCTCTATAGTAGACACCATTGTGTTGTGATGATATCCATGATGTTACGCCTCGTGTTTCCGCCTAGGCGGGGTATGACATGCACCACCTGCTTGCGACATATCTACTCCTGTCATTATCGCTTCACCGACCGTTCGTAGTCGCATACGAACGACCGCAAGGAATAGTACATTAGGATTGCGACCCGTGATGACGCCGGCATGTTGTATGGCTCTTCGTAGGGCCCATCGGGCAGCACTTTCACCTGAGACATCATCATCCAGTACTTCATCCAGTTCGTCATCGGATTCAACATCACATACTTCAGAGAGTTCTTTTACTGCTTCTCTACATGGTACACAGATTTTACCAAAGGATCATCCACATCATTCTTCTGAGGTTGTTCGCCTCTATCTACCCCATTGACCCGTAGGAGGCCACAATGCTCAAACTATGCTACACCTACATCTTCTTCATCTGCTGGACCCTCTCAAAAGAGGAGTCGGTCTTCAGCAACATCTATTCCATCTACAGTTCACACTGCATGAGCCCTATCACCAGCTCGAGCTGACCTCCTACCACCTCACAAGAGGTATAGAGGTACATCAGCTATACATTCAGATGAGTCTAGTGATGAGGGTAGCCCAAAGACACATGCAGAGTCGGACATGTATTCAGATATTCGTCAGATATTGAGGCCAAGACTGTGGCTGCTGCTACAAAAGTTGTTGCGACTATTGATGGGTTAGATATTAAGATGGGTTTTAAGCCAGGGTTGGCAGTTGTTGAGTCTGAAAGTGAGCCAGAGGAGGCAGAGGCCAATGATGAGGCTGATGCTGAGATTCAACCAGAGGGTACCATAGAGATTGAGGTCGACATTACTATAGGGATTGATATCCCACATGACTTGCCCATGCCATACACTATTGAGCGACTAGAGCAGCTTGAGGAGAGTGTTCAAGGTATGTATGGGCACATGCTAGAGATACATCTCTAGAGGATAGAGGATATTGAGGCAGGACAGACGTCCAGGCTAAGAGCCTGATTGCTGATGGTGAGAGGTCTAGTTTATTAGGGCGTGTTGCGGCCTTAAAGGGTAGCAACACGAGACTTCGAGACACTCTAGGAATTGAGAGGGTGAGAGTTGAAAGTTTACAATGACGCTTGTGCTATGTGGAGGATGAGCTCAGGCAGGTTCGCGAGCTTCGTGCTGATAAGAGTCAGAAACTTTGGAGGATGGAGACCTTCTTGATGAGGACACATGATTATCGTCCTTAGACGAGTAGTATCATGAGTTATAAGTGGATCATAGTAGTAGTAGTGGTAGTGTGGGTACAAATCTAATGCTCATTTTGGGTAATGTGTAACCGACTTTGAATTTTGTATAAATTGAAATCTTATTATTATTATAATTTCCTCTTGCATTTATTCCATATAGTTATGTTATTTTTTTGTTCTGGCAAAACGTTATGCTAATCTCTAATTTTTTTGGGTAAAGGGTTTCTCCGGTAAATATATTACACCATAAAACGTTGAAGTACAAAAGGATAAGGGTGAAGTCCCTTATCTCAGTCCAGAGATGGACGATTACAAGCAACTACGTGCTACTAAAAGACTCCCTACATAAGAAAGACACACCAATCTTATGACTAACAAAGAAAGTAATAAAAACTTCTTAACAACTAATGTGCGGAGATCAGATTGATAAACAATCAACATTTGCTCTTGTAACCATTGACTTGAACCTCACCGTCCGACATAGTGTCCAAAGCTTCATCATCTTAGAAACAAAATTGTAGCAGAAACCATCATAGTCATATATTATTTCTACGAACTTCAAAATAGCCATCGTGTCTAACTTCCATAACTACCCAAGAAACAACCATGATCATACCAGGACGAATAGATATCACCCTAAACAAACTCTGAAATTAGGGTTTTATATCAATGCTAACCAGATCATGGTGAGTTTAACGCAATACCATACGTCCAAACTCTAAAATATCAGCAACCACGTCTTCATTTTACCCATATTAGCAACATGAACTAAGATCATCATAATCATGTATGTATAACACTCCACTAAGCCATAAAACTGCGAAAAGGTAAACTTCCAGATCCAATCATGAATGGATCACGACAAAATCATAAAGTGCAGCAGACCCTAGAAAATAAACCACGAACAAACCCTAATTCTTGTTTGATCAAAGATCAAACCAAAGAAAAAGGTTAACCAGGTCGCATGCAGCTCAGTACCGCACGAATATACCATGTTGTGAACATAAGAGACAAAACAAAATCAAACCCTAAATAATTAGGTTTGCTTTTCTAGCGATAAGATTAGGGTTCGTCACCATCACTAAAAAACATAGATACTTCTAAAATAACCCAGCAATAGCGGATTCCATCATGCTTCCATTACTTACAATATACGTACAACACCACGATCCCATACAAACAGCAAACCCTAGATCGAAATATCAAAAAACCTTAACCCTAACAAAAGACCCCGATCAAAATCAGTAACTTAGGTTAAGGCAAGATTTAAACAACAAAGTATATACTAGGGCCACCTGTGATCGAAACCCTAATAAAGGCGATATCAACAAACCCAAGATGAACAACCCAATAACATACAACTAACAAGAAAAATCCAGAGATTAATCAGTACATTAAAGGGTCAATAAACCAGGGTTGAGAAATCGATTAAAAAACGAAAGGGATAAAGGGTTTTGACCTAAAAACCTATTAAAAAACCGAAACCCTAATAAAAGATGCTCGATCTTAAAACAAGATCGGAAACATACGATAGATTTGATCAAGAAAGGCTAGAATAGGGCAGGATTAATGACAGGAAAAGGTTGGAGTGGCGGTCGGAAATCCTTCTAATAGGAGAGAAAAAAATTCTCTCCCATTTTTTAGCTTGTGTTGGTTTACTTGATTTGAGTTAATTGGGTTTGCTAATCTCTATTTTATAAACTTTATGTTGTAAATTCTATTTATTGTTTGTTATAACTTTATCTCGTTCTGAATCTTTCCGTATGTTGTAATATGTGGCTAGAATTATGACTATCACTCGCTCCGGTATGACTCCTAAAGCCATCGAAAAACTAATTTCCCAACAGGTGGCTGAGGCGTTGGCTGCTCAAGAAGCCAACCACAATGCTAGACTCATTGTTGAAAGCCAAAGCCAGAATAGAGATGATGATGATAATGGAAATGGAGGAAATGGAAATCACAGTAATAATAATAGGGATGGAAATCGAAATGGGGGAAATGATGGTGCTAGGAGAAATGCACCAGTCGCTAAGGCTTGTACCTATAAGGACTTTCTCAATTGTCAACCACGCAACTTTAGTGGTACTGAAGGAGTCATTGGTTTGGCTAGGTGGTTCGAGAAAATGGAATCGGTGTTTCGTATCAGTAATTGTCCACCGAACTCTCAAGTGAAGTTCGCTACTTACACCTTGCTAGGTGAAGCTCTGACATGGTAGAATTCCCATGTGCAGACCATTAGCATTGATGAGGCATATAAGATGCCATGGAAGGATTTGATGAAGCTGATGATTGAAGTGTATTGTCCGAGGAATGAAATCTAGAAGTTAGAGAATGAGTTATGGAACTTGTGTGTCAAAGGGACGGATGTCGATGGTTACAAGCGATGATTTGAAGAGTTGACCTTGCTATGTCCCAGGATGGTTCCTGAGGAGAACAACAAGATTAAGAGGTTCATCTGGGGTCTACCCGACAACATTCATGGTAATGTTACCTCTTCTAAGCCAGTTCGACTACAAGATGGCATCAGGATGGCTAATGGCCTAATGGATCAGAAAGTTTATGTGTATGCTGCAAGGAGTGCTGAGCAAAAGAGAAAGTTTAACAACAACCCACGGGGAAACCGTGTACATCAGCCACCTTTCAAGAGGCAGAACGTGGCTCAAGCTTACACGATAGGCAACAGTGAGAAGAGAGGGTATGTTGGGAGTGCTCCATATTATAACAAGTGCAGATTGCACCATGAAGGACCATGCACTGTAAAGTGTACCAACTACAAGAAGGTTAGCCATATGGCTAGGGACTGTAAGACTGTTGTTGCTACCCAGACACCAAGAGCCCCCGTGGCGAACCAAAGAGTTGTGACTTGCTTTGGATATGGTGGTCAGGGACATTACAAAAGTGAATGCCCTAAATCTAAGAATCAGATTCGTGGGAATAAGGTTGTTATTAATGATGTACGTAGGAGAGCCTATGCACTAGGAGGGGGTGACGGCAACCTGGACTCAAATGTCTTTACGGGTACGTTCCTTCTCAATAATCGTTATGCATATATCTTATTTGACTCTGGCACCGATAAAAGCTTTGTATCAACTACGTTTAGTGCCTTAATTGATATCCCTCCTACTGCGTTAGATGTTAGTTATACTATTGAATTAGCCGATAGGCGAATCGCCGAATCCGACACTATTATTAGGGATTGTACGTTAAACTTGCTTGATCACTCGTTCAATATTGATCTGATGGCCGTAGAGCTGGGTAGCTTTGATGTTATAATTAAGATGGATTGGTTATCGAAGTATCATGTTGTAATTGTCTGTGATGAAAAGATTGTTCGCATTCCATACGGCAACGAAACATTAACGGTTCAAGGTGACAAAAGCAATAAAGGGAGTAACTCGAGATTGAGCATAATCTCGTGCACCAAGACTAAAAAGTACATTCAAAGAGGGTGCCATGTGTTTTTGGCACATGTTTCGGTAAAGAAGACGGAAGACAAGTCGGGGGAGAAGCGACTTGAAGACGTGCCAATCGTTCAGGATTTCCCGGAGGTCTTTCCAAAAGACTTTCTAGGACTTCTACCAGCTCGACAAGTTAAATTTCAAATCAACTTAATCCCCGGTGCTGCACTTGTAGCACGAGCTCCTTATCGATTAACACCGTCTGAGATGCAAGAGTTGTCCGCTCAGTTGCAAGAATTGGCTGACAAGGGTTTTATAAGACCAAGTTCCTCACCTTGGGGAGCTCCAGTCTTGTTTGTCAAGAAGAAGGATGGATCATTCCGCATGTGCATTGATTATCGTGAACTGAACAAACTTACAGTGAAGAACCGTTATCCGCTCCCGAGGATCGACGATTTGTTTGATCAGTTGCAAGGATTAAGTGTTTACTCGAAGGTCGATCTGAGGTCTAGTTATTACAAACTTTGAGTTCGGGAAGAGGACATTCCAAAGATGGCGTTTAAGACACGTTATGGTTATTACGAGTTCCAAGTAATGCCTTTTGGACTGACCAATGCACCGAAAGTATTCATGGACTTGATGAACCGAGTGTACAAACCATACCTGGATAAGTTTATGATCGTTTTCATCGATGATATATTGATTTACTCCAAGAGCAAGGAAGAACACGAAGAGCACCTTAAACTAATTCTTGAATTACTTAAGAATGAGAAGTTGTACGCTAAGTTCTCGAAGTGCGATTTTTGGCTCTCTAAGGTATAATTTCTCGGTCACGTGATTGATAGCGAAGGCGTTCACGTTGATCCAACTAAGATTGAGTCGATTAAGGATTGGGCATCGCCAAAGACTCCAACAGAGATTCTCCAATTCTTAGGTCTTACCGGTTATTACCGAAGGTTCATCGAGGGTTTCTCCAAGATTGCTAGACTTATGACTAAGTTGACTCAGAAGAGTGTGAAGTACGAATGGGGAGAAAAAGAGGAAGCGCCATTTCAACTATTGAAGCAGAAGTTTTGTAGTGCGCTGATCTTGGCATTACCCGAAGGAACTGAAAACTTCGTGGCATATTGCGATGCTTCACACAAGGGGTTGGGCGCAGTTCTGATGTAGAAGGAGAAAGTTATAGCTTACGCATCCCGCCAACTCAATGTTCATCAAAAGAACTACACGACCCACTACTTGGAACTAGGAGCTGTGGTGTTAGCTCTTAAGATGTAGAGACATTATTTGTACGGAACAAAATGCGTTGTGTTCATTGATCATAAGAGCTTAAAACACATTCTTTATCAGAAGGAGTTGAACATGAGACAACGCGGATGGTTGGAGCTACTAAGTGATTATGACTGCGAGATTCGTTATCACCCTAGGAAGGCAAACGTGGTGGCCGATGCTTTAAGCCAATACTAGTTCAAGCTTTAGTGATGACTATCGACTTACACCTTCTATCTCAGATTTTGAACGCCCAGACTGAAGCCAGGAAAGAAGAGAATTACGCAACATAAGACTTATTTGGAATGATTAAAAAGCTTGAACCCCATGCCGATGGAACCTTATGCTTGAAGAATAGAAGTTGGATACCGTGTTTCGGAGACTTGAGGGCTTTGATTATGCATGAGTCGCATAAGTCAAAGTATTCTATACATCATGGATCAAACAAGATGTACCACGACGAAGTTATATTGGTGGCCAAATATGAAAGCTAAGATTGCCACCTACGTCAGAAAATGCTTGACTTGTGCTAAGGTTAAAGCTGAGCATCAAAAGCCTTCAAGTTTGCTGGTACAACCTGAGATTCCCTAATGGATGTGGGAAAAGATCACCATGGACTTCGTAACTAAACTGCCAAAGATGTCTACTGGTCAAGATACGATCTAGGTGATTGTTGACCGACTTACCAAATCTGCCCACTTTCTGCCAATGAAGGAAACAGACTTGATGGAGAAGTTAACGAGGCAGTACTTGAAAGAAGTTGTCTTGAGACATGGAGTGCCAGTTTCGATCATCTCTGATCGCGATGGTAGATTCACCTCTCATTTCTGGCAGTCACTTCAAGAAGCGTTGGGAACGCAATTAGATATGAGCACCGCTTATCACCCGCAAATAGAAGGTCAGAGTGAAAGGACCATCCAGACATTGGAAGACATGTTGCGTGCTTGTGTGATTGACTTTGGCAAGAGCTGGGAGAAACACCTACCCTTGGTGGAGTTTTCGTACAAAAACAGTTATCACACTAGCATCAAGGCAGCACCGTTCGAGGCACTGTATGGTCGGAAGTGTCGATCTCTTGTTTGCTGGGCTAAGGTTGGAGACAGTCAACTCACAGGTCTAGAAATCATTCATGAGACAACCGAAAAGATCGTCCAAATCAAAAGTCGCATTCAAGCTGCACGTGATAGACAAAAGAGTTATGCCGACAAAAGACATAAGCCTTTAGAGTTCCAGGTTGAGGATAAGGTCATGCTGAAGGTTTCACCATGGAAAGAGGTGATACGTTTTGGAAAACAAGGAAAGCTGAACCCTCGTTATATTGGACCTTTTAAAATCCTGGCCAAGGTTCAAACGGTTGCTTACCGTCATGAACTCCTGGAATAGCTGAGCAGAGTGCATAATACGTTTCATGTTTTGAATATGTAGAAATGTTTATCCGATGAATCATTCGTTATCTCGCTAGATGAAATTCATATTGACGATAAGCTTCATTTCGTCGAAGAACCCATTGAAATCATGGACCGTGAAGTCAAGCGTCTAAAGCAAAGTCGTATTCCAATTGTCAAGGTTCGCTGGAACTCGAGGAGAGGTCCCGAGTTCACCTGGGAGCGTAAAGATCAGTTTAAAAAGAAATACCCACACTTATTTGCTAAATCTTCAACTGCACCTGATGTCACGTCATAAGCTTTGTGGACAAAGCTTTTTTAACGGGGAAAGGATGTAACACCCGTAAAAATACCCAAATTGTTTCCATTGACTATCCCGTATTCTAGTTTGAATTTTTTAATTTCGTATTGATTTCGTACTTTACCGGGAAGTTTCCCGCGCATATTTGAAAACGTCCTTTGGACGTGTATCGACTTATGACCTTAGTGGCGTTTTAAATTTTCTTGATCGCGTTTGAAATAAAAATAAAAAGTTTCGTTATCAAGGTTTACGTTTTCATTTGCGAGAATTCATCGTTTAAATAATAACTTTAAGTGCAAGATGGAAATTAAATCAATAAAAAGGTTAGTGGAAAATTTGAAAGTTTGTCCCCCCTTGTCCTTATGGTCACCCGTCCTTGAGCACACACCACCACCATCATATTTTGTTTTTGTCTCCTTGATATTTTTAAGCCTTGGATTCCTTTGATATTTTGTGTATAAAAGATAGGTCCATGCATCATTTCTTCACACACTCCTCATTTGCAAAACATACACAAAGTTGGTTTCTCTCCTCCCTCTCCTCTCCCATATCTGATGCACCACAAACACCCCTCTAAATATTTCATTTCCAAATTTTGATCAAGATTCTTGAAGATAAAGAGTGTTTTAGGTTGATCCTCATAGTTATTTGGGTATTCTAACAACATTTGGGTTGTTACTTTGATCTCTAATCCGTTCTTAAGAACCTTTCTTTGGTAAGTAATCTTTCTTTAAAAAGATTAGTACTTTTGTTATCCTCTTAATGCATAAATAAGGGTTGTATAACTATTTTTATAAAAATCAAGATTTAAAGTTTTACAAAACTTTAAAAAGGGTTTATAAATAGTTTGACTAAAAATAAATAAAATACAAGAAAAGTGTTGTTACGTTGTTGTGGTTAGTTTTATGAAATAAAAATATTTTACCAGGGGCTTATTGGCTTATTCGGCTTAATCTTAAGACCGGAAGGGCTTATTAGAGCTTATGAGGCTCTCGACACAAAAAGAGAGCAAAGGAAATCCATTTTTGACTTTTTAAGTTTTGGCTTATTTAAATGGATTATTTTTTTCCTGGCTTATTTTATAAGCTAAGGGTTTATAGCTTATTTCTTGTGCTTATTGTGATGGAAAAGGTTGTTTGGACTTCGTGGGCCTCGGCCCAAAATCCAAGCCCAAACCATAGGCTTAATCAATAAGCTCACGGCTTGGCTTATCTTGACGGCTTATTTTTAGAGCTTATTTGTTTACCTTTTGGCTTATCAGACTATTTTCGAGCTTATTAAGTTTTAATATATTCGTTTGGGCTTATTGGGCCGAAAAGCCCAATAAGGACCCATTAAATATTCGGCTTATATATAAGGGCTTAATGCTTATTTTAGAATTTATAGCTTATTGTCATAAGTGAAAGTGGCATTTTGGAGTTGGTCGAGAAAGTGAGTATTGTTAGAAAGTGATTTTAAATAAAGTCTATGACTTTGGAAAACGTATATAAACGAACGGGTCATGCTGAAATTTCGTAAAAACATACACTTAGCCGTTTGGTTGGGGTATATTCCGGGAAATTCATGGCATTTACAATTTAATTTCCCCCAAATATTGTGTTTGGTAACACAAATGAGGGAATTTAAAATTCCATGAATTGCCAAAATGGAGAAAATTAAAATGGCTTCAAAAAGTGGAGAATTTTCAATACTTGGAGAAAAAATTTATAAATTTTTTTCTAGTTGTTTTTGTTTTATTTTTTCTTGGTTTGTTGTTTGTTTAAATCAAAGGGTATCCATCATTTTAGTCGGGTCGGGTCGGTCACGTTCGGGTCGGGTTAAAGTCGAGTCAAGGTTAAAAATTTCATACCCGAAACCGACCCTATTTGAGTTTGGGTTAGTAGGGTCCGTGTCAATTCGGGCGGGTTCATCGGGTTTTGGTCAACCCGAATATGACAAAACGTAATAAAATTGATTTTTTTATCATCGTTTATATAGAAAATTTATAAAGTTTATTTTAGAAAGATATATATTTGGGTCATTCGGGTCGACCCGAAACCGAGTTATCAAAAATTTAAACTCGATACCTGATCCTATTTAGTATTCGGGTTGACCCGAATAATTTTTTTACCCGCGTAACCCAACCCGAATAGGCTTAATCGGGATCGGATCGGGTTTTTTTGACACCCCTATCCGTCCCTTCCTAAAAATTACAATAATAAACATAATGACATATTTTGAAAAATTATAAAATTCTGTCAACCAAACATGCGTAGGCATTTTAAATTCTGGAATTTTAATTCTCAAAAATTTAAATTTCCTTGAATTTAAAATTCCGGAATATTAAATTAATGAACCAAACAACACCTTAGAAAATATTTAGAAAACTTATTTTATCAAAGCCTGACTAAAAGACGAATATTATATCTTATAAAATATAAAATATCTACTAATCAATACGTGATTTTTAAACGTGAAAACTTTTATATAAGGATATCTTGGATTATTTAATATGAGGAAACCGAATGTGTTGCCGAAATGTATTCGTTCTTATCTATTATTCTTATGTAATATATATTTAGTATTTCGAGGTATTTTATTTACTTAATTTTTTTGGGTAAAAGGGAATTCATACCCCGGTAAAATATATTACACCAAAAAAGCATTGAAGTACAATGGATGTAGGTGAAGTCCTAACATCTCAGCCCGTTACATGGGCAACAACATGCACACAAATAGTGCAATAGCTAACATAAGAGTGATATGCCACTCTTATGACTACCAAACTAAACTGAAAGAAAAATACAAGCAAACTAAAAGATAAGAGTGATGCTCGTGCTTCCAATTTAGACCAAAATGGAGACTATTGGTCCCGGGACCGTATAATAGCTTCCAACTTCCAAGATTACCACCACTTATGTCATCATGATGAAAAATTATCACCAAGAGTCTCTACGATTCGTGTAATCAGACCAATTCATACCACTAGCTTTATGCCCTTCTATGTATGCCCCCATGACCCAATCTCTCGGCACAAGTTATAGTATGAAACCCTAAAAAACGTAGGTAAATCCCACGTTAATGAACACACACGTCAACTTTAATAGTAACAGCTCACGTGACATCCACATGATACCCCACCCTAACAAAATTAGGGTAACGACTTCCTCCTCTCCCCAACCCTAAATCAAAACTGCTCCAATCACCACCAGCCGTCAGATCGGCAACATAGCACGGTTTAAGCCGTACAAACCAAGAACCCTCAACGAGCTCATTCCATCCCATTGCGCACCCAACAAGGCCACGCACAGATCCTAGGTTTGCAAACCTTGAAAACCTAAAAACATTAAGTTTTCAAAACCAATACGAGTATCAAACCCTAGGATAGCAGTACCCGAGCAGCGAAATCAGAAAAAATAATTCGAGCACCGTAAAAACCCTAAAAAAATTAGGGTTTCTTGATCTCACCCTCCTCAACGATCGCAACAAATCGCCCATATACCAACTTGTCGAACCACACCAGAATATATAGAAACATGTAATGAAATCATGATACGTGATCACAACCTCTAGTGAGTCGACAAACCACCCGATCCCCAAAACATACTCGAACCCTAAAGGAGATCGACTATACTTTGTTAATCTGATCACACAATTCAAAAGAATCATGTAATACAACCACAACCCCGAAACCCTAATGATTTATCAATTAAACCCTAAAAAATAGGGGTACGATTTCGGTTATATATAGGGACGATTTCCAAATAATAATGTAGATTAAGAATCAACACATCTCTTTTTAGACAGATATTTAACATAAAAACGATTGCATACCACCTAAGAGATCCCCAAGGGATTCGACTCTCTGAATCAGGTCGTTTTAATGGAATCCTTCAAAAAAGAAACCAACAAAATTGACACTAGAAACAAATAATCAAACCCTAGAATGATCCATAAGGGTTAGAGATATGTTTTTGATGGAAATTGATCCGAATATTATAGAAAAAGAGATGGCCGGAAATCGCCCCTAGGGGAGAGAGTTACTCAATTCGTTTTAACAACAACACAAACTAAAATGCTACATTTATTACGAAACAATAATACAAATACTTTTGAAAACACCCTTATGCATTATCATACTTTACCATGATATTATTCCTAAATCGAAACCTTTATTATTTAGATTGTGATCGTGTACCGTCGTGCTATACCGTGTGATCATTCTTCTAGCTTTCCAGTATTTCACTTTACTTCACCAATTAAGGTGAGTTCGTAGCCTCGCGTTTTACCGTTTTACATTACTATTTTTGGGGTGAAAGCATTCCTTGTTTTTAAACCTTGGACATAAATTTTGCTTGAATCACTTTACTTGTTTACTTGTTGCCTAAGTAGCGATAACCCGCCATGCCCCAATATCATGAACCGTTAGTTACCTTGTGTAGGCGCGAGTGTTATAAATAGATTTATTTAGGATTGACATCCCCGTTCGGGTAAGTAGCGCTTACTAGTTCGAGAGACGAACTAACAAAGGTATACCATGTTGGAATACAGATGTTTCGGGTTGAACATCTACTAGGGCGCTTACTATTATAATATGTCTGAAATTGATTGGCATACAAACTGTCATAGCCTTGGTGTCATGAGCTTAGCGCAACGTAAATATACTTTTATGATTGTTGTATGTGTTACAATGATCATGCGTTTTAAATTACTGTGTTCCATACTTATGATATAACTAAACCTACGAATTCACCAACTTTATGTTGACAGTTTTAAGCATGTTTTCAGGTGCTTGATTTTGGGCTATTACTTGATTTGCTGTGTGGTATCTTCCTGCTGTCTGACTACATTTTTCAAAACTTATCTATTATCATACTCATTGTCGTTTCAGACATTTTATGCTTCCGCTACAATTTACTTATGCTTTCGCAAATCTTTTAATTAAGCTATGAAATGATGTAAGACTTATTTATATTCCAAATCAATGTGATGATTATGAATGTCTTTAAAACGCCCTATAGAGGTCGTTCTCTTGATTTTGTGTGATGTATATTATGACGTCATGCCCTCAGACACTTATTCCGACTAGACACGGTTTGGGGGTGTGACAAGTGATTTGGATGAACCATCCACTGAACCCTTTGTGCCTGAACCATTGACTTTGTTACCAACATTAACACCTTTGCAATCCCTTTTAATGTGACCAGTTTTGCCACATTTCCAACAAGTAGGTTTTGCCTTCTTGTTAGGATCAGCCCTTGTGTTATCATGATGTTTACGTTTACCCTTGTTGTCATTGTACCTGGAGGAGTTGTTATGCTCCACCATATTGATAACTGAAGGACCAACAACATTTTTTTATCTTTGGCTTGTCATTATCCTGCACCCTGAGGGACTCCTCAATGCGCAGATGACTGCCTAACTCAACAAGAGTTAATATAACAACTCGTAATTTTCATCACTGTAATTATCCATCTATTAAATTAGATGCACTGTAATATCCATCTATTATATATACCACATTTTTACAGGGAAATTTTTACTTTATCTCATTATGCAACGTAACTTGCATCTCTAAAGTAAACGAGCTCACGCAACCTACCTATGCCAATTCTATCTATGTTTATATCATGTAAACATCCTAATATGTCAAGTCTATATCTTAATATCATTTTTACCAAGTACATTATCCATTTAACGTACCATTTACAACGTTATATCAAAATAGACTTTATCCGTTAACATTTATATCAAAACCCTAATTATATGTAATGTATACATATAAAATGAATGTGCAAGCCTTCAAGCATGTGTACAAGTGTACAATGCACAACATTTGAATATCTTTTCCCTCCTAAATCAAGTTACAACTTTCTAAAGCCCAATGTACAAGTCAATAATGCAAGAAAACCAAACTAGGACATTTTACCTCCTAAATCACTTTAGTTTCTTACTACCACTTTAGCACAAGGTACAAACACTTAATGCATGACTTCTAAACCCTAAACCTAAACCCTAAATCGTCCTAAAACCCTAATCTAAAACCCTAAACCCTAAACGAAACCCTAAAACCCTAGTTTCATTTTAAACCTAAAACTAAACCCTAAACCTTAATCCTAAACCTTAAACCTTAATCCTAACATTAAACCTTAATCCTAAACCCTAATCTATCCTAAACCTTAACCCTAATTCGAATTCAAACCAAAAACCCTAACCCGAGACCAAAACCAACCTGACACTTTTTTTTCTTTCATTTTTGACCCATCTACACCTAAGCTAGCAACCTAGCACCTCAAGCACCTCTATGATATCACCACCATGTCACCAAGCAAGCACACAAGAACCTCTATCACCTCCCTTGGCCACCAAGCAAACGAAAGCACCTCCATCACCTCCTTGGTTAGCTGTGACCTTCCACCACTCTCCACCATGCATAGCTACTATCATAGCTCCTCATACTCACCTCTAGCAACCCTTAGTCACTACTCTACATCCCGTGATCCCTACTCTAAGTAATCTTGGCCTCTAAGTTTCCCCAGCACTATAAATACACACACATACATACATATCTTCATATCTCATCATTTAAACTCAAAACACTCTCAAAGTTGTGATCTAACCATGCCCTAGATAAGAAGAAAGGAAGAACTTAACAAGTTAAAGCCACGAAACAAGAAAAGAAGGTCCTTGATTCATTTCTTAGGTGTTTGAACCCAAATAAGCCAATTCGACCCTTATAAGCTCAAGTAAGCTCAAAATACTAAGATCATATATAAGCTCTTGTTAGAAGCTTTGAACCATAACCTATTTGGTTTGGTTTTTCCTAAAACCAAACGTACCCTAAAACCCTAAAAGCACATTTTTATAAAATCTATAAGCAAAATTCATAAGCTGTTATGATAAGCTATTCTAATAAGCTCTATTATCACTTTTATAAACTTTAAATCGTGTCTTAAAAGCTTAAACCCATCGGGTTGATTTTTCTAAACCAAATGAACCCGTTTTAGATTTTCTAGTTCACAAACCCTTTCCATAAGCTATAAGCTCGTAAACTCTACTTGTTTTAGCTTATTTTAATAAGCCACGACCTTTAAAACTCTTTTGATTTTCAAAAATATCAAAATTATGAATTTTGGACTTGATTTGCAAATGTTTTCATGCATAGGGGTATATATCATAACTTTCCAAAATTTATAACTAGAGGGACGGAAAATGTCATTTTCCTAAAGTTATAACTATAAGGGGCTGTTTTGCCAAGTTCTAAAGTTAAAGGATTAAATTATATATACTTTATATATAAAGGACTAAATTTGTAAAAGTTTATATATCAAAGGTATCTATTGCCATTTTTGAAACATAAAAATATAAAATATAATATATTTATAAAAATTATAAAAATATATATTAATATTATAAGACTCAATTTTATTAAAACCCGATAAATTTATCGCTATTAATCATCGATCGACGCATTATAAAACAATTACGTTATATATTTAACGTAATTTATCATCGACTAGCTTTTAAAGAAACTTAAAATCTTATCGTATCACGTTACTAGGGAATTTAATATGAGGGGTTCCATTTGGGTATTTGTTTTGACGAGTTTGCTGGGTTTACGATTTAAAGTGCCCTAGCTCCTCAAACAATGCTACATGGCCTCTGGATTATGATAGCCCGAACAGTGATACAATATTTCCATAAATTAATAAATCAAAGTAATACATTAAACTTTATGAAGTTTTGAAACATAAACCATCACACTAAGACTTGACATATTACCCCAGGTTGCGTGACGAGACCGTTACTTTCACTTGATATACTTTTGCCATCAATCAGATTTCCCTGTTAAGGTGAGTTCATAGCCTCGCATTTTAAATCTTCTAATGTTTTCATAAACCCGCGAGGGGGATACATGCTATAAACCATAAATACGAGTGTTTTTCCAACTATATGCTATCCTGATATATTATTGCCTAAGTCCTTACTTTTTCCATTAAGACCCCACTATCATGAACCGTTAATTACTTTTCGGAGTAAGCGCGAATGCTGTGAATAGATCTATTTGGGACTGAACTCCCCCGTTGGTGTACCTATACTTTCTGGTAACCAAACGCACTTCATTTGAATCACTATGCGGGTGTTTGGAAAAGGCACTCGTTGGGGCAACTTCTTATGATTATTGATTATCTCAAGGTCTCGGTGTCATGAGCTTAGGGCAATAATACTGTTTTCTATAATAAGTGTACTCTTTGCAATTATTACACTTATGGGTGTATAACAACGTAACCTAGTATTAAACTTCTATTCAAACTGTTTAACATAAACCTATGAATTTCACTCAACCTTTGTGTTGACTTTTTAGCATGTTTATCTTAGGTAACTGAGCATCTTATGGCACTGAGTGGCACGGACTTGAAGATGGCTAAACTGTTATCATTTAAACTTTATGTTTCTAGATGTTGGGACCTCTCTCTTTTTGTAAAACTCTGATGAATAAATGAATGATAACTAAATTTTCCAAAAATGTCTCTTTATGAGTCGTTTTCTATGATTATGACTGTTGTACTATGAAGTAATACCCCAGATTAGCTTCCGCTGCTATATTTGTCAAAATGGGGGTGTTATAGATTGGTATCAAGAGCCACGGTTATAGAGAACAAGGTTGAAACCTTAACTATAACTACTTTTCTTTTTCTATCCAAGAAAGTCCTCCGTGCCACTACATCTCCCGAATAGTATGTAAAGTACATAACTATTATACTATTATATAAATTACTTATGTTATTTACCGCTGGGTTGTTAACAGAGTGATGTCTTCTCCCAACCACCCTACTTCAGATATTGAGGATGCTTTTTCCTCTAACTTTCCGAACTATATCCCGGCTTCACCGGACTATGTCCCAGCTTTACCAGGAAATACTTATTCTAGCTCTTCAAATAACTCATTTGGTTTAGTTCCAATAGCTTCACCAACTCTTTCACTTTTTCATAATGACCCCTATATGAAGGTCATGCAAGCATATTATGCTAAAGAATCACCTATTCTACCGCCAACTATTATGCATCCATCTTCAATGTTATCTCTAATGTTTAATTCTCAAGAATTCTTTCTTCTTGAGGAATTATTGCCACTTAAGAAACAAGGCTGTGACCGATCATACTCCTCAACTTCTGCCCTACCTCAAGCATTTAAGATAGGAGAAAGATCTCGTAAGACAAGTCTGGAACATCACAAGGAGCAAATTGAGGAAATTTTAAATCATCTAGATGAACTCTCTCTCGACGGCATTGAGCACATAGAAGACAAAATAGAAGGTCTTGGAAAAGGTCGGGTGATCATACAACAAGATTTTGACAATCTGGAAGCTGAACTCCGAGAGTCTCATACTCAAATTGCTAAACTTCAAAGAAGGCAATTAGGAAATAATAGAAAGATTTTTCTGGCTCGCTTCAGGATTGCTAATCTAGAACAAATCATCGAAGATATCTAGGTTCGTCATCAACCAGATAAGGAAAGTCTTCTGAATGCAATCTATGAACATAAGAACAGCCAGGAAGGACCATCGGACTACTAGATTAGATCTTAGTTATATCTTTTGTTAGAACCTAACCACGAGATGTGTGGTATAAATAACAACACTTGTCAAATTTTGACTATGTAAAATACAAAGGCAAGTTGTTCATGATATAATACAATGGTGATCCCGTTATACCTTGTTGTTTCATATTACCGATTTATATTATTCATCCTATATCCAACCCTAAAGATAACGACACACGAGAAATTTTAATAATATGCATCATTATCTCCGTCGTCATCATTATGAATCATACCGTGAATTCTATGCTTGTTAGAATCCATATCAAATAAGTATCTATGATTTCAATATCACTATTGTTAAAAATGCTTAAAGTTCAAAAATAAGCATTGCATTTTAAGACTTGTGATATCATTCTTATTATGTGTTGTCTTATGTTGATAGAATGCCTCCCAAAAGTACATCAACATCTGAAGCACCAGCCATGACTCAAGCTTCCATCAGGAAACTAGTTGCTGATAGTGTTACTACAGCTCTGGAAGCACAAGCTGCAACAATGGCAAATGCTGACAATACCAATAGGAACACCGGAGAAAGAGAAGCTCCTGTAGCAAGAAAGTGTAGCTACAAAGAGTTCATGAGCTGCCAACCTATCAACTTTAAAGGTTCGGAAGGAGCTGTTGGATTTATTCGCTGGTTTGAGAGAACTGAATCAATGTTTTCCCGTAGCAACTGTATCGAAGACTGCAAGGTGAAGTTTGCTACTGCTACTTTAACTGAAGAAGCTCTATCCTGGTGGAATTCTTTTGCCCAGCCTATTGGGATAGAAGAAGCTTACAAGATTACCTGGGTTGAATTCAAGAAGCTTTTGATAAAGAATTATTGTCCCCGAAGTGAGGTCCAGAAGATGGAAGATGAATTTTACCATCTGACTGTGAAAGGGAATGATCTCAAGACATATGTGAGAAGATTCCAAGAATTGACAACCTTGTGTCCCACTATGGTTCCAGATTCTGAGAAAATGATGGAAGTTTTCATCGGGGGATTGCCTTGAAGTATTGAAGGGAATGTTACCGCCTCTAAACCTCAAACTCTAGAGGAAGCCATTAACATAGCCCAGAGGCTAATGGATCAGGTAACAAAGCACACTCCGGTGCAAGTATCAAGTGATCACAAATGAAAGTTTGACAACAGAAGAACTTTCAACAACAACAACTATTGTAACACTAACACCAACAACCGCTACAATAATCACCAACCACAACATAACAGAAGACAAGAAACCTTCAGGGCTTATGCTGCCACCCCAACTGAAAACAATGGGTATACTGGAAACCGTCCCTTGTGTAAGAAATGCACTCTGCATCACATAGGACCTTGCACTGTTAAGTGTAATACTTGCAACAAGGTGGGCCATCTGACCAAGAACTGTAGAAACAAAGGGCCAGCCACTGGAAGTAATCTGTTACCAGTGACAGTTACTTGTCATGCATGTGGAGAGAAAGGGCATTATGCAAATCAGTGCCGAAAGACCACCAACAATAATGCCCAAGGAAGAGCCTACATGCTAAGGGATAGGAATGCTCACCAAGACCCGAACGTAGTCACGGGTATGTTCCTTCTAAACCAACATCTAGCTAGAGTATTATTTGATTCTGGAGCCGATAAAAGCTTCGTATCCATATCTCTTGCCTCTATGCTAAATATTCCACCCATTACAATAGATACCTTTTACAATATCGAAATGGCTGACGGAAACCTAGTAAGCACAAACACCGTTATTCAGGGTTGCACCCTGACCTTGTTAAACCAACCTTTCAAAATTGATCTTATGCCAATCAAACTCGGTAGTTTCGACGTCGTCATTGGTATGGATTGGTTATCCAAGTATCATGCTAGAATTATCTGTGACGAGAAAGTCATCCACATCCCAATCAAAGGTGAAACTTTGATCATTCGAGGTGACCGAAGTAAAACCCGACTAAATCTCATATCTTGTATAAAAACCAAAAGATATATATCCCGAGGTTGTCAAATTTTTGTAATCCAAGTAATTGAAAAGAGGTCAGACGAGAAAAGACTAGAAGATATCCTAGTAGTCAGAGAATTCCCAAAAGTTTTTCCTGAAGATCTACCTAGCCTTCCTCCCGTTCACCAAGTTGAATTCTAAATCGATCTAATTCCAGGAGCGGCACCTGTAGCCCGAGCACTTTATAGATTGGCTCCTTCAGAAATGCAGGAACTATCTAACCAACTTCAAGAGTTATCAGATCGAGGTTTTATCTGACCAAGTACTTCGCCTTGAGGTGCTCCTGTCTTGTTTGTCAAAAAGAAAGACGGATCTTTCAGAATGTGTATCGATTACCGGGAGTTGAATAAACTTACCATAAAGAATCATTACCCATTACCCAGGATTGATGACTTATTTGACCAACTTCAAGGTTCGAGTGTCTACTCGAAGATTGACTTAAGATCATGCTATCATCAACTAAGAGTCAGGGATGAAGATATTCTCAAGACTGCTTTCAGAACAAGATACGGACATTATGAATTTCAAGTGATGCCATTTGGTTTAACTAACGCACCTACTGTATTCATGGATCTCATGAACCGTGTGTGTAAACCATACTTGGACAAATTCGTAATAGTGTTCATCGATGATATTCTCATCTACTCTCGTAACAAAGAAGAGCACGCAAATCATCTGAGAATAATCCTAGAATTACTCAAGAAAGAGAAGTTGTATGCCAAGTTCTCCAAGTGTGATTTCTGGATTCGTATCGTGCAATTTCTTGGACACTTAATTGATAGTCAAGGACTTCATGTTGACCCCGCCAAGATTGAAGTAGTTAAGAATTGGACATCTCCTACTACACCCACAGAAATATGTCAATTCTTAGGACTTGCCGGTTATTATCAGAGATTTATCAAAGATTTCTCGAAGATTGCAAAGTCTTTGACTGAATTAACCTAGAAAAACAAGAAGTATATATGGGGAAAAGACCAAGAGTCGGCTTTCCAACTGCTAAAACAGAAGCTATGTAAAGCTCCAATCTTAGCATTACCATAAGGAAATGATGATTTTGTTGTTTACTGTGATGCATCCCATCAATGTCTGGGAGCGGTGTTAATGCAAAGAGAGAATGTTATTGCATATGCATCCCGACAACTTAAGCCTAATGAAGAAAACTATACCACTCATGATCTTGAATTAGGAGCAGTAGTGTTCGCTCTTAAAATTTGGAGACACTATCTGTATGGCACCAAATGTATTGTGTTCACTGATCATAAAAGTCTTCAGCATATCCTTGATAAGAAAGAGTTGAACATGAGACAACACCGTTGGTTATAATTGCTTGCAGATTATGATTGTGAAATTTGCTACCATCCTGGAAAGGCAAATGTCATAACAGATGCCTTAAGCCGGAAGGAACGAATCAAACCACTCCGAGTTAGATCATTAGTTATGAACATTCATCTAAAACTACCATCACAAATTCTTAAAGCTCAAACTGAGGCAATCAAGGAAGAAAACATCAAGGCTGAAAACTTACGAGGAATGGACAAAGCATTTGAAATATGTCATGATGGAACTCGTTATATTAAAAACCAAAGCTGGTTACCACACTTTGGTAATATGATAGACTTGATCATGCACGAGTCCCATAAATCAAAGTATTCCATTCACCCAGGTTCTGACAAAATGTATCAGGATCTAAAGAAACTCTATTGGTTGCCCAACATGAAGGAAATCATCGCTGAGTATGTTGGCAAGTGTTTCACATGCTCTAAAGTTTAAGCAGAATGTCAAAAACCATCCGGCTTACTGGTACAACCAGAGATTCCTATGTAGAAGTGGGAGAGAATAACAATGGATTTCATCACAAAACTACCTAAAACATCAAACGAACATGACACAATCTGGGTCATTGTCGATCGCCTTACCAAATCTGCATATTTCATCCCTGCCCGAGAGACATATAGTATGGAAACCCTTACAAGGTTATACATCAAAGAAATAGTCTCCCGACATGGAGTACCAATATCCATCATCTCGGATCATGACAGTCATTTCACATCCAGATTTTAGCAATCATTACAAAGTGCTTTGGGTACTCAATTAGATATGAGTACGGCATATCATCCTAAAACCAATGGACAAAGTAAAAGAACCATCCAAACACGCGAAGACATGCTTCGAGCTTGTGTTATAGATTTTAGAAAAGTATGGGAAAAAAACTTACCATTAGTAGAATTTTCTTACAATAACAGTTACCATGCCAGTATTAAGGTAGCACCATTTGAGGCACTTTATGGTCGAAAGTGCAGATCACCTGTTTGTCAGACCGAAGTTGGAGATGTTCAACTTACGGGACCAAAAATAATCCATGAAACCACTGAAAAGATAGTGCAAATTCGACAACGCTTGCAAGCTGCAAGAGACCGACAGAGAAGTTATGCCAATGTAAGACGAAAGCCTTTAGAATTTCAAGTTGGAGATCATGTTATGTTAAAAGTGTCACCTCGTAAATGTGTCATCCGATTCGGAAAAAGAGGAAAGCTTAATCCCCGGTACATTGGACCTTTCAAAATCCTTGAACGGATTGGCCTAGTGGCATATAAACTTGAGCATCCTGAAGAGCTCAGTAATGTCCATAGTACTTTCCACGTTTCTAATCTAAAGAAATGCTTATCTGATGAATCCCTTGTCATTCCAATGAAAGAACTTCAGCTTGATGACAAACTCAACTTTGTGGAAGAACCAGTGGAGATCATGGATCGAGAAGTCAAGCAACTGAAACAAAGTCGTATTCCTATAGTCAAAGTAAGATGGAACTCTAAAAGAGGACCAGAATTTACGTGGGAACGCGAAGATCAAATTCGTGCCAAGTATCCACATCTGTTTTCAAACATCACTCCGGCATCCAACTAAATCTCGGGACGAGATTTCTTTTAAGGGAGGGAGACTATAACAACCCGTAATTTTCATCAATGTAATTATCCATCTATTAAATTAGATGCACTGTAATATCCATCTATTATATATACCACCTTTTTACAGGGAAATTTTTGCTTTATCTCATTATGCAACGTAACTTGCATCTCTAAAGTAAACGAGCTCACGCAACCTACCTATGCCAATTCTATCTATGTTTATATCATGTAAACATCCTAATATGTCAAGTCTATATCTTAATATCATTTTTACCAAGTACATTATCCATTTAACATACCATTTACAACGTTATATCAAAACAGACTTTATTCATTAACATTTATATCAAAACCCTAATTATATGTAATGTATACATATAAAATGAATGTGCAAGCCTTCAAGCATGTGTACAAGTGTACAATGCACAACATTTGAATATCTTTTCCCTCCAAGTCAATGTACAACTCATTTAAGCTCAATGTACAAATTCATGAAGCACGAATTCAAACTAACTCATTTTCCCTCCAAATTCATTCTAATTTCTTACTACCACTTTAGCACAAGGTACAAACATTTAATGCACAACTTCTAAACCCTAAACCTAAACCCTAAATCATCCTAAAACCCTAAACCCTAAACAAAACCCTAAAACCCTAGTTTCATTTTAAACCTAAAACTAAACCCTAAACCTTAATCCTAAACCTTAAACCTTAATCCTAAAACCTAATCTTAACACTAAACCTTAATCCTAAACCCTAATCTATCCTAAACCCTAACCCTAACTCGAAACCAAAACCAACCCGACACCCTTTTCTTTCATTTTTTAACCCATTTACACCTAAGCTAGCACCCTAACACCTTAAGCACCACTATTACATCACCACCATGTCACCAAGCAAGCACACAAGCACCTCCATCACCTCCTTGGTTAGCCGTGACCTTCCACCACTCTCCACTATGCATAGCTACTATCATAGCCCCTCATACTCACCTCTAGCAACCTTTAGTCACTACTTTATAGCCCTTGATCCCTACTCCAAGTAATCTTGGCCTCTAAGTTTCCCTAGCACTATAAATACACACGAATACATACATATCTTCATATCTCATCATTTAAACTCAAAACACTCTCAAAGTTGGGATCTAACCATGATATAGAAGAGAAGAAAGGAAGAACTCAGCAAGTTAAAGCCAAGAAACAAGAAAAGAAGGTCCTTGATTCATTTCTTAGGCGTACGAACCCAAATAAGCCCATTCGACCCTTATAAGCTCAAGTAGGCTCAAAATATTGTTCAAATAAGCTAATATTCTGTTTTAAATCTTTAATAAGCTTTCCTAAGATCATATATAAGCTCTTGTTAGAAGCTTTGAACCGTAACCCATTCGGTTTGGTTTTTCCTAAAACCAAACGTATCCTAAAACCCTAAAAGCTCATTTTTATAAAATCTATAAGCAAAATTCATAAGTTGTTATGATAAGCTATTCTAATAATCTCTATTACTACTTTTATAAACTTTAAATCATGTCTTAAAAGCTTAAACCCATCGGGTTGATTTTTCTAAACCAAACAAACCCGTTTTGGATTTTCTAGTTCACAAGCCCTTTCCATAAGCTATAAGCTCGTAAACTCTACTTATTTTAGCTTATTCTAATAAGCCATGACCTGCAAAACTCTTTTGGATTTCAAAAATATCAAAATTATGAATTTTGGACTTGATTTGCAAATGTTTTCATGCATAGGGGTATATATCGTAACTTTCTGAAATTTATAACTAGAGGGACTGAAAATGTCATTTTCCTAAAGTTATAACTACAAGGGGCTGTTTTGCCAAGTTCTAAAGTTAAAGGTTTAAATTACATATACTTTATATATAAAGGACTAAATTTGTAAAAGTTTATAAATCAAGGGTATTTATTGCCATTTTTGCAAACTTAAAAATATAAAATATAATATTTTTATATAAATTATAAAAATATATATTAATATTATAAGACTCGATTTTATTAAAACCCGATACATTTATCGCTATTAATCAACGATCGACGCATTATAAAACAATTACGTTATATAATTAACGTAATTTATCATCGACTAGCTTTTGAAGAAACTTAAAATCTTATCGTATCACGTTACTAGGGAATTTCATGTGAGGGGTTCCATTTGGGTATTTGTTTTGACGAGTTTGCTGGGTTTACGATTTAAAGTGCCCTGACTCCTCAAACGATACTACATGGCCTCTGGATTATGATAGCCCGAACAGTGATACAATATTTCCATAAATTAATAAATCAAAGTAATACGTTAAACTTTATGAAGTTTTGAAACATAAACCATCACACTAAGACTTGACATATTACCCCAGGTTGCGTGACGAGGCCGTTACTTTCACTTGATATACTTTTGCCATCAATCAGATTTCCCTGTTAAGGTGAGTTCATAGCCTCGCATTTTAAATCTTAAATAATGAATATGTGGCATGAATTAGGGGGAAGCTGATTCATTGCTAGTTTGGGGGGAAGCTTTTAAAGCTTCTAAATCAAGAATATGTGGCACGAATTAGGGGGAAGCTAATTCAGAAGCTTCTCCTTAACCAGAAGTGTGTACTTGGGTTACTTTATGTTCGTGTATTTACAGTATGTCTATTACAAAGAATACTACAAAGAGATCTGTTAGAGTGCAGAGACTTAAAGTCAAAACACCACAGAAGACGTCTCTGCATTTGAAGCTTCATGGAAGTTCTTGTTCTTAATCATTATGTACTTGTTAGGAAATTATTGTAAGTAATTCTGTATATCGTCCCGTGGGGGAAGATTGTTGGGAATTCACTTTTACGTGACGACATTACAGAATTACCATAGTTTATCATAGTCACATACGCGAGGACTAGAATAGGCAACTATGTATAGTTTAGAGGCGTATGGGCTATAAATACCCCTCTATGGCTTCCATAGAGGGGTTGAGTCATACAATCAACCTATCTAACAAAATTTCCAATATTTTGAAATTGTTGTTTTAAAAGATAAGCCTGGAAAAGTAGTTATACCAATAAGAAACCCCAAACACCCCATATAAGAAGTCTTAATAAGAAACCTCAAAGCTCCCCTAAAAGTAGTTATGCTAATACCCAAATAAACAGTATGTATATACAATCACAAACAGCCCTATAAGCAGTTATTCTCATAAGCAATCCCAAACAGCATCAACATCACACATTTAAAAGAATAATACACTTGAAAAAAACTAAAATCATACAAAAATCCTAAAATAAGAAACTATCAAAGATAATGTGATTAAGGTTAATAAACTTACAAAATGATTTAGGTTTATTTTAACATGATAGATTTTCTGGTCTTCATCTGCAACAATAAACAACCACTGATCTCTCACTCGGTTTGTTCAAGAGAGCTACCCTTTCGGTACCACACATCCACCTAATGGTTCCACAATATAAATTGAACCCACAACAACAATGATATAAGCAACATCTAACATCAACAATCCCAAAATAAAACGGAAACAAAATCAGATAGTATACACAAAAAGCAAAACATCCGGCCGCTTGTTACCTGATTTAAATGCATCAATCGAAACCCCAATATTATTGTACCAAAAACCTATAGAAAAAAATTACATTATTTGATTATTATTATTATTATTAACCTATATTATAGATTACAAAATATTCTATAACTGTATAATATTAATCAATCAATCAATTCATCTTTTACAAAAAAAATATAGCAAACCCAATATAAGATAAAGTTTGATTAGTACCTGAACGCCTATCGCCGGATAATTGGAGCCGCCACCGGTGGCAGGAACGCGAGTAAAGAAACAAATAATATTTTTTTCCCCAACGCGTTGGCTTTATTTATCCCCGTGGTAAAGATTTGGATGACCGGAAAGCGGTGGTAACGACTGATTCTAGTATGCAACCGGTGGTGGTGATTTGTGTATGAGGGGAATGATTTGGGGTTATGTGGATTTTTTAGGAAGATTGTGAATGTGTGAGTCATCTTATGGTAAATTTGTTTGAGGACACGTATAACACTGGTTTGATTATTATATTAAGTAGTATTTGTTTAATAGTTAAGTTACTGTTCACTCGAATAAAAAATTATTAAATGTGAGTTATTGTTAAAGATGTGAGAGAAGAAACTACACCTTTTGTTAGATAGTATAATTTCGGAAAATAGTAGCTCTACTTTTTAACATGTTTATGTTGAGACCCTTATGGTAGCTTGCTAGAATTGTGCCTTCTTTATATTTTCAGAATTCCATATGAAGATTTTTTTTCTTTTAATTTTCATATTTAGTCTTTTCACAGATCTTCTTAGTGGCTGCAATTTTGATTCTTTCACTTGTTATTTCTAATTTAATAATTTAGCAGGTTTTACACATTTAAAATGATTATGTGCTAATATGGTTAGTAAAACCGTATCAGTTAAGCCAATATGGTTAGTTCATTTCATGTTAAAAAGTTCATGTTTATCTGAATTCTTATGCAGTTGTATTATAAGTAAGGGGTGTTTGGATCAGCTTATAATAGCTTATGCATTCTCAAAATCATGTGAGTTTGAAGATTAAGCTTATCATGATATTTCACCGCTAACCCATAAGCTTACACAAACACCTTTAAGGAGCTTACTAGCGTGCTCAAAACACTATAAGCTATTAAGCTCCTCAGATAACCTTGGCCAAACAACACCAGAGCAAAAAAAAGGAAAAATTAGTCTTGTCACCTTTTAATTTTTTATAAGTAATGTAGTAAAGATGCACCAGATCAATATTTGTTGGATGCTCAAATTGGGCATGGTGATTCCCTAATTCGGCGTGCCCAGTTAAAAGCCCTTGTCTCTATTCATAGCCAAGAGGTAACCATTATTGATTGGTCATTCGTAACTCAACTTTAAAAATTAATATATCTCAAATTCCATGTAACACAAAGTAAGAGATATATTGGCAATTCTATTTCAGTTTGTTTGCTTTACTCAACTTACTTTTTATTGTTTGTACTTATAACTCACTAGGCTGGTAAAGGGGGTAAACTTTATCATGATGAAGATACCATTATAAATGGAGCACTTGATTTGACGGCAAAGGTATGTTAAATTTCTTTCACTCTTGTTTTGTGTAGCAAGGCATGTTCTGTATAGTAGGTTGTAGGGCTGTACATAGTAATTAATATGTTAATAATCGGTCTTTTGAGCAATTTGGTTCTAGATATATTTCATGTTAAACAAATATGCCATAATTTTCTTCTTTTGGTTCATATCTTTGAATATAAACGGCTTGAGCCACTCGCTGGTCTTACTCCACCTGCAAGTCTCTTTTGATTGACCAAATTTGAGTTAGAAATGTACACCATGATGAGCACTATAGCAACAACCTAAATAGTTCTTTGTTGTATTTGTCTACTATGTTTCTGTTAAATATGATGATGACTAATTTATGGGAATCTTTGCAGACTGCCGAGGAGGCCATGACAGTGCAGCTCCTAGTATCAGTGTGCATTACAGGCAGAAACGAAAGGTGAAGATGTATATAGGTTAATCTAGAAGAAATATGTTTACGAATCATGGAAAGTACACTCGAACTCTTGCTATTGAATTTAGAATCTTTTGTAGTGTTTATGATTGTAAACGAGTATCCAGATGGTAGATTTGTATGTCATTTGTGTTTCGTTTGATTTAAAAAATTTAGTGTACATGACTACATGTAGATTTAGACGAACATATAATAGCGAGGAGCTAGAAAGGCAACAGTACACAACCACAATCACGCTAAGGAAACAACTTAAGATATACAAGCAAACAGGATAACGGATAACAGTAGGAAGCCACAAAGTTGAGCTTCTGAACTTCAAATTTACCTTCAAAAACCAGACTTCTAATAAAACTATACATTCTGGACTTAGCAGACATCTTTAGCACGCGAGAAAAATCAAGACAAACTGATGAACCAAACTAGAACCACTAGCTTTACTGAAACACAACTGGGAATGCACCACACAGATTGATAATTCAATCTAAAGATATCAATAAAGGCAACATACATTCGAGTTTTAAGACGATGAAAGAGATATTGAAGATATATTGGAAGTAGAAACACACTTTTTGATTACTCAAGGTATAAAAAGATTTCACAGCTCAACCTTTTTCAGCATCTTCTCTATTTCATCTTTGGACAACTTCCCACTCTCGGCAATTATTATACTTTTCTTATTACCATTAGATACAGTCGAGACATTGAGAATGCCATTTACATCAATACTAAAGGAAATCCTTACCTTTTGTTCACCTGCAGGGGCTGGTGGAACTCCTTGAAGATGGAACTGATCAAGGAAGATGTTTTCCTTGGTTTTCATGCTCTCACCCTGATAAACTTAGATTGTGAAACCTACTTGATTATCGACTAGTGTTACGTAGGTCTCCTCCTTCATGGTGGGTATTGGTGTGTTCCGTGGGATCAAAACATCCATATCATCTTCATATGTTTCAATGCCTAGAGAGAGAGGGGTCACATCTAAAAGTATCATATCCTTCACATCTTTATTCCCATTACCACTTAAGCTTGCAGCCAAGACTGCTGCACCATAAGAAACTGCTTCATCCGCGTTGATGCTCTTGCAAAGTTGTTTCCAGTCAAAGAACTCCCTGAGCATTTGTTGTACCTTGGGAATCCGAGTAGATCCACCAACAATAACTATATCATGAACATCATTCTTGTCCATATTCCCATCCTTTAAACAATTTTCGACATGCTCAATACACTGTGTAAAGAAACTAGCATTTAGCTCCTCAAATTTTGCCCGAGTGAACTTCATTGAGAAATCAATTCCCTCAAACAAGGAATAAATTTCAATCGATGTTTGAGTTGTTGATGACAGATCCCTCTTCGCCTTCTCACAGGCAACTTTCAACCTCCCCATTGCTCTTGCATTTTTACTGATATCCTTCTTTTGTCTTTTCTTGAAATCTTGTACACAATGATTAACCATCGCCTTGTCAAAATCTTCGCCACCTAAATGAGTGTCACCACCAACTTCTTTGACACTGATTATGCCCTCCCGGCTGATAGTGAGAAGAGACACATCAAATGTTCCCCCGCCTAAATCAAAGATGAAGACATATTTTTCTTTTGGGTGGTTTTTGTCAAAAATTTTGTCAAGACCATAAGCAATTGCAGCTGCCGTGGGCTCACTAATTAATCGCAAGACATTGAGACCTGCCAGTGTACCGGCATCCTTGGTTGATTATCGTTGCTTATCACTGAAATATGCAGGGACAGTAATCACTGCATCTATTACTGTTGTTCCAAGGTATGCTTCTGCAGCCTCTTTCAAATTCTTTAAAATCATTGAAGATATTTCTTCGGGTGAAAATTCCTTGTTTATATGATTGTGCTCAAGCACAATCATTAACTTGTCTGCAGAGCCTTCTACTACCTTAAACGGCCATGATTGTATGTCCTCCTACACTCTTTTATCACTGAATCTACTTCCCATTAAACGTTTAACATCTGAAAAGTGACATATAAAATATATGAAGCGTTTATTAGTTAACAGGGTGGATACTAAATTTATAAAGGGCATGGCTAGGATTTTCTTGCATGTAAAATATACAAGTGGGAGATCATAAAACTTACCAAAAACGGTGTTAGTAGGATTCCTGGTAATTTGATTTTTAGCACCCTCACCTACTAAAAGCTCTGTGTCATTACACGCTACACATGATGGTGTAGTGTTGTTTCCCTGTTCATTTGGAAGTATTTCAACTCGGTTGTGCTGATCAAACCATGCAGCAACACATGAGTATGTTGTTCCCAGATCAATACCGATCGCAGTTGCTTGACCTCTTCTCGACATCTTAGATCATAGTGATGAAGGAAGGAACGGGGATAGATATAATGAATAAAGAAAGAATAACAATATCAGAAACTATGGTCACATCTAATAGTTTTGTAAGTCGTCGCAAGAATAATAAGCGCTGCTTATTGCATTTGTTTAGATAAGCTAATGTATTAAGTATGTGATATTGGTAAAGAGCATGTACTTTCTTTTCATTTCATAATGTCTAGTGTCAACCCAATAAAAAAATGGATAGCACTTGGTTAAAATGAGCTGATGCAAAGATAGTTGACATTCTCGAACCCCACATTATTAAAACTTTAGTTGCCACCAATGTTTTGAAACCCGGTTCGACCCGGCCGGGTCAACCGGTTGAACCGGTTCCGGTCGAAAAAACGGGTCAAATTAAACCGGGTTTTATATTTTCGAAACCCGGTTTGACCCGCCGGGTTTAAGGTGACCCGGGTCAACCCGGTTCTCGAGACCCGGTTTGACCCGGCCGGGTTTTGATTTTTTCATGTTTTTTTATAAATAAAGTAAGTTTTTTATATATATTTGCGACGTAATTTTATTTGTTACATGTTATATTTGGTAGTAAATCGTTTTTAGGCTAAATATAAGGTATATTCATAATTTATATATATAATTTTTTGTATTATTGCAAATATTATTATTATTATTATTATTTTTTTAAACCGGGTTGACCCGGCGGTCAAACCGGTTGAACCGGTAACCCGGTGACTTAACCGGGTCGATTAGAGACCCGGTTTTCAAAACATTGGTTGCCACTATGTTCTTTTCATTGTTCTTCAGCAAAATGAATATCTATGATAAGAAAGTATCTGATCTCTGAAAAGCCAGATAAACAAAAAAATATGTGGCACGCACGTTGCAGATTGTCAATCCATATTCGTAGACTTGGTGCTACCTAGTATTTTAAGTTAAATACTGTTGTTTAAGTTCTACTGTAGCATTTAAAAGCTTATATTGGCTACTCTTGTTTGGCTTTATGGATATCAGGAAGACACGAAACAGCAAATGGTAATGGAGGGTGTATAATAATGTAAAATCATGATGTGATGACGGTTTTCCAAAAAGTTTCATCTGGTCAAAAAAAGTACAGTATTATATTTCTAAACAATACATTTACCGGGGGACCCGACCCACCCAAAAACCGGGTCACATTAAATGTTTTTGACCCGGCAATTAATAAAGTTTTTTTTTTTTTTTTTTTTTTAACAGTTAGTTTTTTTTGACCATTTTTTTTTCTTTTTTTTTTCTCAAAAAGTTTTTAAAATAAAACTTTCCTTTTTTTTCCTCGGAATACCCTCTCGCGCTGTTTGAGTCATCGGTCTGTTTTTTTATGAATAAAACTTTAAGTTTCCTCAAACCTCGCGCTCCGCTAATCGTCCCGTTCTTTTTTTTTTCTCAAAAAATTTTTAAAATAAAATTTTCCTTTTTTTTTCTCGGAATACCCTCTCGCACTGTTGGAGTCATCGGTCTGTTTTTTTATGAATATTTTTTTTTAACAGTTAGTTTTTTTTACCAGTTTTTTTTCCTTTTTTTTCTCAAAAAGTTTTTAAAATAAAACTTTCCTTTTTTTTCCTCGGAATACCCTCTCGCGCTGTTTGAGTCATCGGTCTGTTTTTTTATGAATAAAACTTTAAGTTTCCTCAAACCTCGCGCTCCGCTAATCGTCCCGTTCTTTTTTTTTTCTCAAAAAATTTTTAAATATGAATTATTTCCTTTTTTTTTCCTCGGAATACCTCTGCACTGTTTGAGTCACGCGGTCTGTTTTTTTTTATGAATAAAACTTTAAGTTCCTCAACCTCGCGCTCGCTAATGTCGCAACGGGCGCTGCGGTCGCCACATTTTTTTTTTTCCTTTTTTTTTTCAAAAAATTTCTAAAATAAAATTTTCCTTTTTTTTCCGCGGATATACCCTCTTCGCATGCATAAATGGCACTTTGGAATTTTGTGTGCATTAAATGCACCGGCGGTTTGACTTGGGGTGCATGTAATACGTCGGGTCAAACCACCTACCCGGGTTCCCTATCCGGGTCCGGATCGGTTTTTTTTTTATTTTTTAGTAAAAAAAAATTTTGTTTTGTTTTTTAAAGTACTCTCTCGCACATTTTTGAGTACTCGATTCTGTTTTTTTTTATGAATAAAAAGCAATAGAACTTAACCACGCGCTTCAGGGCTATTAAGTTTGCATTAATATGCACCGGCGTTGACCCGACCCCGAGTCCCGCTCTCACATTTTTAATTTTTTTTTTAAATTGTTTTTTTGCTTTTTTTTTCAAAATATTCACTCGCACTTTTTGAGTTATCGGTATTGTCGGGTCGACCCGACCCGTTCCTTTTTTTATTTACGAAATAGCCCCTCAAATATTTACGAAATACCCCCTCGCACTATGTGTTAAATTACGAAAACTACCCTCATTTTATTTTTTTTTTATAAAATACCCCTTTCCCCACTAGCGGTCAACCGTTAGTTTTTTTTTTTAGAATGCACCAAAACAGTGCTTGAAATCGGTCGTTACTTAACGACCGTTAATTTTTTTTTTTTACAAAAATATACCTTCTAACACGTCCAACCGAAAACACCGGCCGCCAAACATCCCGCAGCGGAGCGCGGGTGAGCCTAACTTGTAAACATACAAAACCCAGGATGCGCTGGGTGAAATTTAATGCATCCGACCCGGATATTAAAACCGGGTGCATTTATTTAATGAGATCCGGTGACCCGTGCAATTAGAGAAAGGAGTGTGGCGACGAGCTGGGCTCGCCACTGCCTACGTGGCCTCGCCACAAAGCTCGCCACCACATCATATCCGTTCGCCACTTTGAATTTTGTGGTATCTCGTCATTGAGACGAGTCAAATACGACAAAGAGAAAAAAATATAACCGTTTGCTTTTAAATGCAAGGGTCGTTTTTTTTAATTTTTAAACTTTTTTTTTAATTTATACCCATTTTTTATAAATAACACTTCATTTTAACATTTTAACGCATACTTCTCTACCAAAAACTTCTTATACTTTCAATATCTCATCACATCTTCTCTACCAAAAAAAATGTCTCAACCACCAAATGAACCCGGTTACTTTACCCATCTTCTCAACTCCAACCCACAACAATACTCATCTTCTCTGAACCAATCAAATACATCTACCCCAGGTTTATAAAACTCAAATTCTTCCTCGCAACCGTATCCTCCTTTTGAAACGCAAATGTCACCCGATCAAGCTTATCACTCACAATTGGCGTATCATCAACAACAACAATACGGTTTCCAAAATTACTCGAATCCAAGAAATACTCCACCACAATTTTTTTCACAACAATTATCACAACCGCATTATTTTCCACAACAACCATCACAACCACCATTCAAAGTACCACAAGCCAAAGATCCCCGTGATGGTAGGCGTAGACAAAAAAATACGGGGAAACAACCCGTTGTCGATCTGGACGAGGGCGATGATGATGACATGGCAACAAGGCGAGCGATTACCCGTTGGAATCGCAACGAAGAAATCTTGCTAGCCGAGACTTGGATCGAGCACTCTCAGGACGCCAATATCGGAAAAGACCAACAAGATGACGTTTATTGGAACCTGATTATGGAAGATTTCAACTCGCGAACAACAGCTCCTCCTCGTACCAAAAATATGATGACGGGGAAATGGACGAGGATGCACGGTGATTGCCAAAGGTTCAACGCTATTTACAAACATTTAACTCGTAAAAGCAGAGAAAGTGATGCTGACTTGGTCGAGAATGCAAAGACGAGTTGTATAGAGCGATGTGGTAAAAAAATTCAATATGATCACGTGTGGAATATTTTGAAAAATTACCCCAAATGGATCGGTGGAGCCGATTGATGAAGATAATCTCAATAGCTGTTTTGGTTCCCTGATCCTAGAGAGAGTCCCGCCGGCAAACAAAGTTCCCCGAAAAAGCAAAAATCGGTTGACACGTCAAGCTCCGAGGGGAGCACCGAAGGGAGCACCGGATGAAGCCAATCGGAGTCTGTATCGTCACTTGTTTCTCAGGATTATAGACGAAATGTGATGCTGCTGAAATAGCGTACGAGGCGAAGAGAGAAAAAGAACTAGCGATGATGCAATGTAGAGAGCTGGAGTTTCTCATGCTCGATCCTTCGTCGTTGCCGCCTGCAAAACGAGTCATCATTGAAAAGAAACAAGCTGAAATAATGAGAAAATATCCAGACGCTTAATTTAGTTTTGTATTTTTATGTTTTTATATTTCGTATCGTTTAATTTGTTTATGTTTCGTGTTTTTTATTTTATGTTTAGTATGTTTTTATGTTTGTGTATTGTATTTTTTATTTTTAATGAAATAAATTATGTTTGTGTTAAAAATGAAAAAGAAAATAAAATTGTGGGTGGTGGGGGCAAAGTGAGGAGATAGGGGTGTGTTATGAGTGAAGTGGTATTTTTGAGTGGGAGTGGGATGCTGATGTGGCAGCTTGTGAGGCCCAAGTGAAGAGATGTATTAAGGGTATGTTTGGCACGAAGCGGTGGTGCAGCTTTTTGAAGCGGTGAGCGGCGAGCAAGGGCATTTTGATTTTTAGTGCTTGTTTGGCAAAAGGAGCGGTGAGCGTTTTGATTTTTATTGGTCGTTTGGCAAATGAGCGGTGATATTTTCTAGGAAAGATATTTTTAATGCTTATTTTAGGAGCTTTGGCAAAGGAGCGGTGAGCTGTGAGAGCTACTGCTCATTCTTACTGCTCACAGCTAATGCTCACGGCTACAGCTCATAGTTATTGCTCACAACTACAGCTCACTGCTACAGCTCACTGCTACTGCTTACTGCTACTGCTTACAGCTACTGCTTACAGCTACTGCTTACTTTTAAGAAACACACCCTGAGTCATGATACTCCTTTCTCTTATGGTTGCTGATCCGACCTTCCGTTTTCATACACGTATACCATACGTGTTTATTGTTAGCATAGACGTAGATAACAATTATACCAATAATAATTAGTTGTATATTGAATAGTCAATCAATTAGTAATCGATCCTAGTCATTGATTTGTGTCTATCATTTATCTATTGATTAGTGTTCTATCCCATTTTATACATGTGCTACCCCTATAAATTGTGTAATCTATGTTTAATGAAAGAGGACACACAACGTTTCACCTTTCAACATGGTATCAACCATTAAGATTCTAAACCCTAATCACGTCTCTTCCGCTCAAAAACACTAACCTTCTTCACAAAATAGTTGTCCTCCGGTCATTGACCAAACTAGTGATGTTCGGAGGGATCTTGTCTAAACCCCAATCAAAAAAACAAAAACCCTAGCCGCCATCGTCACCACTCACCTCCCTCTCGTCAATAAAACCAAAGATCCAAAAAAAATTAGACACAATGAAAACCACATATCTACCTTCTGGTTCTTTATCTTGTTGTTGTATGGCCATTTTAAAATCATATCCACAGTGGCGTTATCACAAAATAGCAAAATTACAAGATTGATTCATTTAATTGGTATATAGGACTACTATCCCCCCCCCCTGCCTTGCTCGTCCCCCCTAACCCCCCCCCTATTCTGTCCCATGGAACTGCGGCCACCCCAGGACTACGGCCCCACTTCTTCGTTTGACCAATCGCTAACCACGATCCAGCCCTCCCCCCCCACCTCTACCCGGAAGAGTGATGTGAAAGCTAAAGAGAAGATTTTGTGCTCTGTCATTGGTGGTTTTGGTGTTGACTCTGCAACGCTATCATTATATTTATTTAATTGTTTTTTTTATGTCGAATCGAGAGTATTAATTCCCGAGATGACTTTTGTTGGTGTCGAATCTAGGGTTCTTATTTCCGAGACAACTTTTGTTGGTGTCGAATCTAGGGTATCAAATCCCGAGACGACTTTTTGTTGTGTTGTCGGAATCTAGGGTATAAGTCCAGAACGTACTTTTGTCGAATCTAGGGTATCAGTCCGAGACGGGACTTTTGTCGAATCTAAGGTTTAAGTCCCGAGATGACTTTTGGTTTTTGGCAGATAGATACAGGTTGAGTCTGCCATCTTTGACAAGATAGATATACCTTGAGTCTGCCGTGTTAAGCAGATAGATACAGGTTGAGTCTGTCATCTTCGACAGATAGATATACCTTGATCTGCCATGAATCAGTTGATACAAAGAAGTAAGGAGCTTTCAACTCAAACAAACAACGAAGAAGATGATAGAAGAAGAAGAGGCTTTCAACTTATGTTCCAGTTTGTCCGTCGAGAAGCCTTCCGTTCAAACTGCGGAGGAGTGTTAGCATAGTAGATTAACATTATCCAATCAATAATTAGTTGTCATATTGATTAGTCAATCATTTAGTAATCATCTAATCATTGATTTGTGTCTATCCATTTATCTATTGATTATTGTTACTGTCTATCCATTTATCATTATACCCCATTTCACCTTTCAACATTATCTCTGTTTTTTCCGCCCTTAAATCTCTCGCCCAAAAATTTATCATAGATCCATCTTATTATCTTTTTCTCACATGTGGATTCATGAAAATATTCTTCCTCTAAAAATCACATATGGATTCATGAAAATAATCTTTTATGCATCTTCATCTATGCCATATATTTAGGTTTGAAAGAAGAAGAGTACTGCAAACGAAAGTCATAATATTGCATGTTTCGAGTTATTCCTACATCGGTAGATGGTGATAATTTGGTAAGTCATTTCTGGGTTCTTATTTTGGGGGTTTCCCTTATACAATTTTAATTTTTAATTTTGGTTATGTGTTTCAGTAGTTTTGGATTGTATCTGTTGCATAGCTCATATATCAGTTTTATTTGGTTAAAGTTCATGGTCAAATTTAAGGTATTCACATCCTCTTTCTTTCTTCTTTGGCTGCACTTTATCTTCGTAGAGCAAATTTAAGGTATTCATATCCTTTTTAGCTCATTGTTTTTTTACTGATGGTTGTTAACTGAAATTGCATACTTACTTTTAGCCATTCACTCAATTTTAGTGGAACTTACCTTATTAATAGTTTCTGACTTCCTGAAATAGGTAACGAACTTTGTGGATCATCATTAGCAAAATGCCAGAGGGTTATAATTTCCCCCGCGGAAATTGTATTCATTGCGTTGGTGTTGGCACAAATGTTGAGGAAGAGTTTGATCTCGCAGACTTGCTGAATGTCGCAGCCAAAACACTCGGAAACAGGAAGTTTGGATCCAGTTATAAGGCTGGTCTCATAGGTAACTCAATTGAACCTCTTTTATATCACAATGCCAAACACCAGCCTATAACAAGACACATCAGTTAACTAAGGAAATAACAACTAAGGATTACATCAATTCTAATTTCATATTAATGATTACAACATTAGTTTCAAAACACACATTTAAAACCTTCTTAATGTGCTTATAACTAAATTGTAAAATTGGTTATATGCAGAGAATTAGGTTTAGCAGAGGGGGATTACAGCTAAGGATGCTGATATGGATAACAATTGTTTCCTTAGGTTTGCTTTAGCGTTTTTTTAAACCGTGTATTTCTTATTGATAGACAATTATTTTGAAACGATTGAAATGTAATTTTTAGTATTAGCCCGAATAAAAATATGTGTCTGCAGTTGAATTACTAAAAAAAGATCAACTCATGTTTTGACAATAGACAATGTATCCGGTTTTCGTCTCTATATTCATTTTGTTGCTGTATTGCAATTTTCCAAACAGCCCTTTAAAAGCAGATTTTATGCACATATATCAGCAACCATACTGCCAATTTTTGTGCATAAATATCAGCAACCAAAACACTAATTTTCTGCATATAAAGTTTAGTACCAAACAGCCCTTTAGAGGTACTTTTCTGCACAAATTCAGCCATGAAAAACCTGCACAATATAGCTTTTAAAGGGTATTAAGAAATTTGCATATCACTGAGAATGCTTTTTTTTTCTTGATGGAACAGATTTTGAAGGATTTTAAATAATCACTAGGAGTTTCTGATGGAAGCCACAAAACTTGTTCTGGGCGTCTTGGAGCTGGTGGACTTCGCATTGAATGCGATTACAAGAATCATGACGTGGATTTCCGAAATTGGAGGTACGGTCTACTTATTCAACCGTTTTTAAGTAATAAGTTTTTTGGCTCCATTGAAACATTCACACAGATTATTATGTTTGTATTTGTTCATGTTTAATATTCTTGCTTATCTTAATTTTTAGCCTTATGAGCTTATGAACTTGAATAAGCTGTAAGCTCAGATTGACAAGCTCACGAACCTTAATTTTGAAGTTGCTTTTCAAAAGTTTAATAGGTCCATAAGCTGGAAAAGTAAGCTAAAAAAACCCTATGCATTAGTAATTCACTACGCTACTTTAATAAACTTTTTTTAACACACCCAAAGCTAAGCTCAATTTGCTGATGCGGCACACTATGATGCAGCTTGCCCCATTTGACCCAGCGAAAAACAAGAAGGTCATCATCCAAGACCCTGTTGATGATGTTGTTGAACAGCTGACTCAGAAAACTGAGAGCTTATTTGGTAAATAAATCAACTTTCTGGACTTTCAGAAGTTGCCTTTTTTGTTTTATATTTGTCATCGTTTAAAAGTCTTGAACCGACATTTACTGGTCTAAAAAAGGAGAAGAAACAGGTTAGTTACTAATGTTTAATATTCTCGCTTATCTTAATTTTTAGCCTTATGAGCTTATGAACTTGAATAAGCCGTAAGCTCAAATAGACATGCTCATAAACCTTAATTTTGAAGTTATTAGCTTTTCAAAAGCTAAATAAGTCCATAAACTGGAAAAGTAAGCTAAAACAAAACCCTATGTATTAGTAATATTGGAATTGTATTTATATAAATAATAAGAAACTAATTTGTGAATTACGATTTTTGTGGCCTCATGGTTCACTTTTAGATTGGATTATAGCTTTTGGTTTATAAAGAATTCATCAAAAGGGTTGGTGATTTTTATATTGCATATGAATGGAGTTATTGCGTTTTTCTTCAAAATGAATTTTTTTTCTATGAAAATAATGATTTTGAAGAGGATATATAACATAACTATAGTAGGCTAGAAACTGCTTTAAATATGAGCCCACTCTGATAAACATAGAATTAATGGACATTCAATCAAAGTTGGTTGTTGCTTTAAAAGTCAAAGAAAGGTGTTCTAAAGTTGGATTGGTCTAATTGGCAGTGACAACATGTCGGAAGCTCAACAGATGCCTCTAACCGAAAGTTTCAACTACTGTAATGGCCACATGAATGGGGTGATTTCACTTTGTTCTTCTGCAAGTAAAGTGGTACTGGACACAGTAAGAGGCGCAGGCCATGAGGTGTCAATCTATCAACTGAAAAGAGCAACAATGGAATGAGAGTGGTACTAGCAGATGCTCCTTCCCATAAACTTCAATTCCAAACACCTCCTCAGTTTCTTCGTTTCAAGAATAACTGAAATAGGTCAGTCAGCTTTTCATTTCTACTCAAACCTATACTAGAGTCTAGAACATTCAACGCTTAGAGAGAAACTCAGTTTTTTGCAATCCAAATTCAGTACACTTTTCAGGTTTCTAATTTAAAGAATTTAACTGTTATTTTGAATGCCCTAAGCTAAAATTTGGATTTAAATCAGTGACTGTGAATATGATTATGACTAAATTGAATCTGAAACTGATGAATGCAACAGTAGACTTTATGAGCATGAAAAAGAGGTTAAAATCTACATACATGTAAAATAATTCATCATCTTCATTCATTTGTGGGCCTTCAGTAGTCAGTATTCACAATTACTAACAAAAGAAAGATGATTGAGGCACAATTTCTAAAGGAGAAGGTACAACTTTACCTTGCTTAGAAACCTATTTCTGTTTTCTCAAAATGTGCAGAAGGTGTGACCAAGGGTTAGATCCACAAAGTTTGAATATTTATAAAGATATTGATTTTAAGTGGCTTGAAAAGAAGCTACAGTTAGTGTATTATGGTGTAAACAAACCAATTTTAAACATACAATAAGCATTTTCATTGAATGCATTCAGCTGTTCCAAGGTATTAACACATAATGTTGTTCCAAAGTGGGTCCATTCTTACATATGTCTGTTAATCCATATTTAATGATCCAAAGTTTACTACTTTATACTTAACATTGAATATATAGATTATATAAAATTCTCGAGTATTATATCTTTCTTTTCTGTTTATAGGTTTAAAGTGGTTGTTAGGGTTCAAGATGGAACAGGGACTGCGTCATTTGTGTTGTTTCACCGTGAGGTGCGTAGATTAATAAATGACCATACTGTTGCAGACATTCTCGAAAGTCAACATCAGGTACTATGACATATATTTGTTTTATGATACGACATAAACTTTTATTGCATTGTCTATCGAGACACTAAATTCTGCAAACAATATCTGTAGCTTGGCAACTTAAATGATATGGAAAATAATGCTTTTTTATTCTTTTGATAAATGTTGATTTAAGATTGTTAACAGATACCTGTTGAATTGTCTTTCAGAAGTGGAGCAACAAAAAGCAAAAGGAGAAGGTCAACAATATGGTTTTGTTCGATAAGGCTAACTTTGACAAGCTTCTTTCTAAAGCTCCAAAGTTCAAGTTTAAGCTCCAAAAGGAAGCAGCCACTGTTTACAAGCTTCTTTCAGTATTGTTGGCGTTTGTTTAGGTTTGGTGCAAGTTTAAAGAAACTGATAAAAAAATTTCATGTGTGTTTAATCAGTTTCAATTTCTCCTGTTGCTTTAACTTGATAGCATCCACCCAAGCATACACGACATAACAATGATAACCGAAACAACAACAATACACACATCTAACACACCAATGCCCGCTCGATGTCCCGCTTTGTTGCGGGGAAACATACTTGTTATATATAAGTATTTTAACATGTCACTTAAATTTCACATGTTTCTCCTGCTATAAATTATAGATATTAAAAAGTGTCACTAGAAGTCGAGGTTGTATACAGTGACACCAAAAGAGACTTGGTATATAATTTTTATTAGATGATAAAATTAGTATGGCTCAAGCTCGATTGTGCGTGTAAGGTTCATTAGGGTTTTATGTACTTGGTCCTATAAATGCTTCATCAATAAACATAATACTTCATGGGGTTTACATTGTTTAACATCGTATCGGGGGTGTGATTCGTGAGCCTAGGTGGCTAACTTGAGCCGCCTCTTTTATGTCATCTCGTTAAACCCTAGCCGTCATTGTGCCGCCATCAATTGTTGGCTGACAATTCTTCTGTTAGCATCTATACAAATCTTTTCCTTTCTATCTCTTTTATATTCATATAAAAAATATATACGTCCTTTTGGTTATTTTGTTCGTTGCAAATATTTCTTCAGTAGAGGTATTCGCCTTTTCGTTTGTTGCTTCAATGGTAATTAGAAAAAAGAAAGATATATTGGTTTGTTCTATATGAAAAAAAAATCCCTTGGTTTATACTCTAAAAAAAGATATTTTGGTTTATCCCGTATGATATATTGGTTTATCAGTCAGTGACTTTCAAGTTTGAATATTTGTCTCCACGTGTTGGCAAATTTCTTCAACAACTATTTATATTCGGGTTAATGCTTTGCTTTTGTTGCTGTTTGAAGATGAGTATTCGCTTACTTTCGGATGTGTTTTGATAGGGTATATCGCACCTACACACACCGCTCGAACAAACAAAGAATACAAACAAGGCTTACGGAAAGTAAATGCGGAATATAATCGACACAAGATGTAACATGGTATCTACGACTAGGATAGTCGTGGCATACCATGGGATCAAACCAGAGAGATTTTATTATTGTGGTACGCACACGCACAAGAGATACCAGTTTACAATTACAATAAGGGGGTATTTATAAGTGTGAGACCCTAATTCACTTTACTCATTATACCGATGTGGGATATAAGCCTTCACATCTCAACAATCTCCCACTTGAAGGCTGATCACTTCACTGCTCTTCGTCTCAAGTAATCTCTTTAAACTTCAAATCACCTTCCCTTTAACAATGCTACTGCTCTAACCTTCATGTACCGCCGAACATACGTAACACGCTGCACTAACCAAACACAAGGCTAGGAGACTTTCGATACAAGGTTCGATACAAGGTATCCTGAACTAACATCATCAAACTGGAAATAACAATGCTACTGCTCTAACCTTTATGTACCGCCAAACATACGGAACACGCTGCACTAACCAAACATAGGGCTAGGAGACTTTCGATGCAAGGTATCCTGAACTAACATCATCAAACTGGAAATAACAATGCTACTGATCTAACCTTCATGTACCGCCGAACATACGGAACACGCTGCACTAACCAAACACAGGGCTAGGAGACTTTTGATACAAGGTATCCTGAACTAACATCATCAAACTGGGAATAACCTCTCTCTGGTAAGACACCAACCTTCGTTCATCAGTTATCTCGAAGGCCAGTTGAAGCTGCGCAAAGCTTCAACTTCTCTATTGTCACCACCTTGGTAAGCATATCTGCAGGGTTCTTTGCTCTAAGAATCTTCTTCAAAGATATCGTCCCTTCACTTACCAATTCTCGGATATAGTGATACCTTATCTTGATGTGTTTCGTTCGACCGTGAAACACCGGATTCTTCGCGAGATGAATAGCACTTTGGTTATCACAAAACAAAACACACTCTGTTTGGGCTCTGTCTAACTCTTCAAGAAAATTCTTCAACCATACCAACTCTATGCCAGCATCTACAATAGCCATATACTCGGCTTCTGTAGTTGACATAGCGACACACTTTTGAATTCTAGACATCCAACTAACTGTTGTACCACCCACTGTGAAAACATAACCCGTAGTACTCTTACCCGAATCTAAGCAACCTCCATAGTCTGAATCGGAGAATCCTTCTAAAACAACCTATTTTCTGCTGAAACAGAGAGTAGCCTTCGAAGTAACTTTCAAGTAGCGTAACAACCACTTGACAGCTTCCCAATGCTCCCTTCCTGGGTTAGACATGAATCTGCTAACAACTCCCACTGCATGAGTCATATCTGGCCTTGTACACACCATAGTATACATCACACTGCCAACTGTTGAAGCATAAGCAACCTTATCCATTCTTTGTCTAGAAGCCTCCGTCTTAGGTGCTTGTTTCTTACTGAGCTTAAAATGGTCTCCCAAAGGCTGACATCTAGCCTCTGCATCCTTCATATTAAACTTGTCTAAAACATTCCCTATGTATTTCTCTTGGGATAGCCTTAGAGTACCCTTTGTTATATCTCTGATGATGCTCATGCCTAGAATTTGCTTTGCGGGACCTAAATCCTTCATCTCAAATTCTTGAGACAATTGTCTCTTGAGCTTCTTGATTTCTGCCATGTCGGAGCCTGCTACCAACATGTCATCAACATATAACAGTAATATAATTGAGGACAAACCAACTTTCTTTAAGTAGCAACAATGGTCCATAACACATCTCTTGTACCCTACCCTCTACATAAAACTGTCAAATTTTAAGTACCATTGTCTCGGTGCTTGCTTTAATTTGTACAGACTTTTCTTCAACTTGCACACGAGGTTTTCTTCTTTCCCAGCTGACTGAAAACCCTCTGGTTGTGTCATGTAGATGTCTTCATCAAGGTCACAATGTAAAAAGGCTGTCTTGACATCTAATTGTTCTAGATGCAAGTTCTCTGCGGCTATAATACTCAAGACTAACCTGATTGTAGTCATCTTCACAACTGGAGAGAAGATCTCATTGTAGTATACCCCTTGTTTTTGTTGGAAACCCTTAACTACCAATCTAGCCTTATACCTTTTCTTTCCATCCCGCTCTTCTTTAACCCTGAACACCATTTGCTCTGTCATGCCTTCTTTCCTGCTGGTAATCTGACAAAGGACCAAGTCTGGTTCTTTTCAAGTGAAACCATCTCTTCATTAATAGCCTTCTTCCACTGTACGAATTCTTTGCTACTCAAGGCTTCTGAATAAGACTCTGGTTTACCATTCTCTGTCAATAGCAAATAATTTGCTGATGGAGAGTACCTTACCAAAGCCCTGAAATCTCTGGTGGATCTTCGTAACTGTGGAGTCTCGGAGCCTCCCTCCTCAGAGGATGCTCTGTCTTTAGAGTCTTCTTCATCTGATCTTCCACTATCCTTGAAGCTCCTACTGTTTTTGGACCCCTCACTCGTATCTGAGCTCCCACTTGGGCTCTGAGTGATTTCTGAACTCAACCCATGCTCTGTAACTATGCTTTTATTTGCAAGGTTCTCTGGCAAGTCTTCCAAAACCACTTGATCCTTCTGATTTGGCTTAGTTAAGTTACTAGAATCTGTTGCAGCCTTGGCTGCATAGAGAGAGTCCTCATTAAATGTAACATCTTGACTTTGGACGACCTTGTGACTCTTCGAATCCCAAAAGTGATATCCCATCTCATCTGAGTCATAGCCTATGAATGTGCACTTCACAGACTTTGCATCCATCTTATCTCTTGCAACATCTTTCACCTTAACGTAGGAGTCACACCCAAATACCCTCAAGTGTGCGAGACTAACTTCCTTCCCTTGCCATTCCTCTTCTGAAATTCGGAACCCTAAAGGCATGGAGGGCCTGCGATTAATTAAGTAAGCTGTCGTAGTAACTGAATCTTCCCAAAGCATATTTGGGAGCCCTGCATGAAGCCTCATACTCTTTGATCTCTCATTCAATGTTTGATTCATTCTTTCAGCAACACCGTTTTGTTGAGGTGCTTCTGGGACTATTTTCAGCATCCTAATCTCGTTCTCGGCACAATACTTAATGAACTCTCTGCTACTATACTCTCCATCATTATCGAATTTCAAACACTTCACCCAAAGGTTTGTTTCATTCTCCACTGCAGCCTTACACTTCTTAAAAGTGTTGAATACCTCAGATTTATTTTTAAGAAACTAAACCCATACCTTCCTGCTGTTGTCATCGATAAAGGTAACATAGTAGCGGAATCCGCTTATTATTGCAACAGATTTAGGGCCATAGACATCTGTATGAACTAGCTCGAGCCTTTGTAGTTTTCTTGTATTCCCATACTTTACGAAGCTTACCTTCTTCTGTTTCCCCAATACACATGGCTCATAAAAGCCTACAACAGCCTTTTGTAAATCTGGAATCCTACCCTTCGAAGCTAGAATCTTCATACCATTCTCAATCATATGCCCAAGCCTCTAGTGCCATAGAGCTGTGTTACCCCTACCATCAATAGCTACGTTAATCTCATCGGAGGGTACCTCAACCATATACAGGCTTCCACGTTTGTTCCCACGAGCTACCACCAAACTACCTTTAGTAACCTTCCACTGCTGGTCTCCAAAGCCTATGTGGTACCCTTCCTCATTAAGCTGCCCAATAGAGATTAACCCCTTCTTTAGGCCTGGAATGTACCTAACATCCTTCAGAGTCCAACTTGTACCAAAAGAAGTTGTAAGGACAACATCCCCAACGCCTGCAATGTCTAGAGTCTTATCATCTGCTAAACGAACCTTACCGGAGCATAGCTTGAACATTTCTAACTCTTCTTTGAAATAGGTAGCATGGAACGATGCACCAGAATCCATTATACGATCATCAATCGTATTCTTAACGCAACATACCAATGTGTCATCATAGTCTCCAGCTACCATGTTAACCTCCTTATCCCTGGAAGTTACAGGCTTCAAACACTGCTTCTGAAAGTGGCCCTTTTGGTTGCAATTCCAACACATGATATCCTGCCTGTTCTTCGACTGACCTCTCTTCTTTGATTTCGATCTACTTCTGTTCTGCTTCTGCCCTCTATCTTGCTTTCTTCCCCTGCCTTTATCTTCTGCACTTAACAAGGAGTTCGAGTACTCTCCATATGTCTTTCTACGGATATCTTCCCCAAGAATTAAATCATGAATGTTATCGAACTTAAGCTTAGTACTTTTGGTTGAACCACTAACTGTTGTAGCAGTGCCTGACCAGCTCTCGGGCAACGAAGAGGGTAACAAAAGAGATTGTACTTCATCATTAAATTTAATATCAACCGACATCAACCTTGATAGGATTGAATTAAACTCGTTTACATGATCTGCAACTGAGGCTCCTTCCTTCATCTTCGTATTAACCAACTGTCGAATAAGAAACACCTTATTTGACGCACTAGGTTTCTCGTACATGTTAGACAGAGCCTTAAACAAGTCGTATGTAGTCTTCTCATTGACAACGTTGTAGGCTACGTTCTTTACCAATAATAGCCTGACCGCACCCAGAGCCTACCTATCTAGCAGGGCCTAGTCCTCAGCCTTCATGCCTGTAGGTTTGGCTTCTGCCAAAGGCTCATGAAGCTTCTTCTGATACAGATAGTCTTCGATCTGCATCTTCCAAAACCCAAAATCGTGACCATCAAACTTGTCGATCTTTATCTTACCGTCTTCTGCCATTGTTTATCGTAGCATGGCTCTTGATACCACTTGATAGGGTATATAGCACCTGCACCACCGCTTGAACAAACAAATAACACAAACAAGGCTTACGGAAAGTAAATGTGAAATATAATCGAAGCAAGATGTAACATGGTATCCATGACTAGGATAGTCATGGCAGTCCACGGGATCAAACCAGAGAGATTTTATTATTGTGGTACGCACACACACAAGAGATACCAGTTTACAATTACAATGAGGGGGTATTTATAAGTGTGAGACTCTAATCTACTTTACTCATTATACCGATGTGGGATATAAGCCTTCACATCTCAACATGTTTGTCAACAAATTATATTTTTATTGTGTTAATGTTTTTTTAGTTTACTACTTCAGCATGAGCTTTTGCGATTTTACCGCTTGGACTCCGGGAGAATAATAAATGATAAAATTAGTATGGCCAAAGCCCGGTTGTGTATGTAAGGTCTATTAGGGTTTTATGTACTTAGTCCATAAAAGTTTCATCAATAAATATAATACCTCATGGGGTTTACATTGTTTAACACTTTTGGCCCTTTTATTAGTTTTTTAAGAAAAATCTTAGTAAATCCTATAAAACCTTAAACCAAACACCCTTCAGATTAATGACAGTTTCTATTGGTCACCAATCTCTGTCACTACTGTTATTTTTCCTATAGTTTGATATACTAATCGACACCAGAGAAACACTCTTTTATAACCGATCTGATAGTTGAACTCACACATTATAAATCCATACATTTACCAGGAGTGTTGTTATAATGCATTAAATTTTTCAGCCCGACCCAATCCACTCCCAACCCGGTCGATTTAATAACACTTCTCACTCCTACCCGTAATATTTCCCACTCTTTCTCGCTCTTCTCTCTAGCACTTAATTTCCTACTAATACTGTGACTAAGCTTTCCACTAACCATGAATTGTTGCATGAATTCCACCTGTGGTTTACCATGGATTACCGTGGTATATAATCTCTTTGTTGGTGGATTTGGTTTTTTAGGGTTTTTAGCTGTATTAAAGAGGAATTGCTGATGTTTTATTTTGGTAAGTTGTTAGGGTTGTTTGTTTACTATTGTTGGTGGTTTGTTGTTTGTGGTTTGAGGTTGTTATGGCTTTAAGGTTGTTAATTTCTTTGTTGCTTTTGTTTTTCTTATACTGGATTGGATTCATTAGTGACTAATTGTTTCTAGGATTTGTGCTCTTTTATTGTCGAATATTATTTCTTTGCTACTAATTGGTTTGGTTGTACAAATTGGTTTTTGTTTCCTTTTGTCTAATTTGCTATTTCTTGGGTTAATGCATGTTAGGTATTAGTGGCTTTGAACTGATTACACTGTTTGTTGATGGTTGTTAGAATATGCATCCATAGGTTTATTGTGGTTTTTCATTGGTGATTTGCTTAGTAATTATTGGTTATACTAGCTTTTAATTGATTACATTGTATTTGGACTTTGATATGTTTGCTATGTGGTCTAATTTGGTATTGCTTTTGTTAATGAGTGTTGGTTATATTAGCTTTGAGTTGATTACATTGGACTTTGATCTGGGTACATTTGCTTCTGTTACCGGTAGTTAGTTGTGTTAGGCAACATGTTACGTGACTGTTTTATATTTTTGCACATGGTTTCTAACTGTTTTGGGGTTTCTTTTTCCTACTGTTTTTAAGAGCAACTTTTGTTGTGCGTCCTATTGTTTGAAAACTGTTTGCTTTTTAAGTTATTGTCTATTTTTTCTATCATCGCCGGTTGTGTTTGTTTATTTGAGAATGAGAGGGAAAAAACAAATGAATTTAGAAACACTACTCTTACCCAACTTGAAAAACAACCACCCGGTATTTTGACTCTTACACAAGCTCCTGGTACACTTGAGGCTCTTGATACTGTATGTATTCCTTATGCCTATGGCTGCGACGTTCCATCTATTGGACCTCCAACGGGTGTTTTTGTTCTTCCTTTTGGTGGTGTCTCGGCTTCTGAAGGTGAATGAAACTGGATTATTGCTTTTTGGGTGACATGTCGTGTTTATCTGATTTGTTGATTGTTAGTTGCTGCAAAAATGTTTAATTTGTTAGGTGTTCCTTCTGCAAATTGTTCTACCGACAACAGACAGTTATATTTGAATGTTTTCCAAAATTGTTCTGAATTTTGTGGAGGGAATTTACGACGTGATCGCACAACAACTTTCAGATGTACTTTTAGTCTTTTTTGTTGTTTTTTCATTGCTTGCTTCCTCAATTACATTTGGATTTGTTTGGTTTTTCTTCAGTGGTCTGCCGTACTCAGGACGTAAAATTATATTTAGACGCCTATCAGAAGTATCGTCATGGTTGCAAGGAGGTTTCGCGGGAAGGGCCCAACATGATTTCCAATGGTAATTTTACTCAAATTTATTTCTTTTAGTTACCTGCTTTCTGAGGTGTATCATGTTTTTAACATCGTTTGTTGCCTTTATGCTTTTCAGACATACCGTCTGTGGACTGTAAAAGTCAAAAATTTAAGTCGACTGATGCTGTTGATGTTTTCCAGGCTTATTCTGCTCTCTGTTTAAGGGGTATTGGTGGACGTCGTTCAGTAAATGTGCGCCGGACTACAACTACAACTGTTTCTAGCTGTAATTTTATTCACGACAATGGTAAGAGAGAACTTGATTCTTCATTCTAGGGTTTTGCACTAGCCCTTTGTGTGTCATGTTTGTTGACTTAGTTTTTTGACCATGTTCTTTTTTCAGGCCTTTGTAACACTGGTCCTTCTACTTCACACGGTGGTAGAAATGCACGTGGGAACCCTGATGTCAGCTTAACAACAGGTGGGGCTACCTGTTCAAGGGGTATTGGTGGCCGCCGCTCTAATTTTATTCATGACAATGGTAAGTGACAAATTGATTCTTCATCTCTTAGTTTTGCACTACACGTTCGTGTGTAATGGTCGTTGACTTAGGTTTTTGATTGTCTTTTTTTTAGATGTTCGTAACATCGGTCCTTCTACTTCACGTGCCGGTAGAAATGCACGTGGGAACCCTGATGTTAGCTTAACAACAGGTGAGGCTACGTGTTCAAGGGGTATTGGTGGTCGCCGCTCTAATTTTATTCATGACAATGGTAAGTGACAAATTGATTCTTCATCTCTTGGTTTTGCACTACACGTTCGTGTGTGATGGTTGTTAACTTAGGTTTTTGATTGTCTTTTTTTCAGATGTTCGTAACACCGGTCCTTCTACTTCGCGTGCCAGTAGAAATGCACGTGGGAACCCAGATGTCAGCTTAAATGTTCGTAATACTTTAAGTGGTGGTAGAAATACACGTGCGAATCCCGAGGTCGGTTTAACAACAACTCAGGCAACCTACTCGAGCGGTGTTACTAGGCGCCATTCAGTAAGACGTCGTCCTTCGACACGTGGTCCTACAGTCGGCTCCAGCTCTGCTTCAGGCGCAGGTATATCTCTTCTTTACATGTTATGATGGCCATGTGGTATTGTCACGCATTTTGAATGTCAATGCTATATATTTGCAGTGTTCGTTAAGTGTGTTGTGACATGTTTTTTTGTAGGGACCTCATACACTTACACTGATTTTAGAGACTCTGATCAGAGTTGTCGTCATTGTGGAGATTCCTTCTGGTATGGTAAATGCTTAAAGGGACATTCCCTCAATCAGAGGCCCGAATATCATTTATGTTGTGGAAGAGGCGGCATTTATATGCAACCACCGTGTGAACCACTTGAATATATCAAGAGCTTATTTGGAAACAAGCATTTTATGGAAAACATTCGGGCTTACAACCAAATTTTTGCAATGACGTCCTTTGGAGCCAAAATTAATAAGTCTATTAACGCCGACAGAGGTCCATATGTTTTTAAAGTCTCCGTCCAGATCTACCATTGGATATGATCATTATGCCCGCCACCGGGAGAAGCTCCAAGATTTCTACAGCTATATATCTATGACACTGATAATGAGGTTGAAAATAGGATGCGGCATTTCGGCAGGATTCATAACAGTGATTTAGATCCACAAATGGTTGAAGGTCTCATTCACTTTTTAGATTCATACAACGAGTTGGTACAACTTTTCAAGACAACAAGAGACAAATGCAGGGAGCTTGACATTCCAGAATTCAAGATACGCTTTTACAACGATCAAGGTGCGCGTGGTTATGTGTTTACTACATCAAATACTCTTGGGGCAATGGTTTTTAAAAGTGGAATTACAAGTAACACAGTTTTTGATGTCATCATTCAGCACAAAGACGGCCCGCCCCAAAGAGTAAACAAGTTTCACCCTTCATATATGTCGTTGCAATTTCCCCTTCTTTTCATCTACGGACAGTCGGGGTACCACACAGATCTAAAGCTAAGATCAGCTGATGGTCGTGGCAGGGCAAGAAGAATCACAATGCTTGCCTACTATAGATACCAGCTCCATTTTTGTTTGCAGCAGTACGGTTTGCTTTTCAGGGACGGCAGACTATTTCAACAATACGTCGTTGGTGTGTTTTGTGCTGTCAAACAAAACTGACTCGACTTCCTAAGGAAAAAACAAAATGATATTCGAGCTGACTACTTATCTGAGTTATATGATGTTATTTCTCGAGGATAACACGATGGTTACAAAGTTGGAGGAAGAATAATACTCCCCATGTCTTTTACGGGCGGGCCACGATACATGTATGCTCACTATCTAGACGCTCTTGCTATTTGTAGGAGGCTGGGAAATCCACAATTTTTCATCACATTCACATGTAATGTAAACTGGCCAGAAATCAAAAGATTCATGGCTCAATACCCTGAGTTGACTGATTCTGATAGAACGGATGTCATGTGCTGGATTTTTGAGCAGAAGATTCAATCTTTCGTTACCTTTCTTAAGGATGAACGTATATTTGGAAATGTCATAGGAGGTATGATATCCTGCATTTTTTTCAAATTTTGAATTAATTTATCTTTGAATGGCCCCATTTATTAATCTTTGTTTTTATCTTGCAGTGCTCACAGTCGAGTTTCAAAAGCGAGGATTGCCACATTGCCACACTTTGCTTTGGGTAGATTCAGAAAGTACAATAAAAATCGATGAAGATGTTGACTAATATATTTTAGCTGAATTACCCGATCCAAGAATAGATCCAAATGGGTATAACATTGTTTCTGAAATGATGATGCACTGTCCATATGGAGCTGCTAACATGAAGGCTTCATGCATGAAGGGTGACAAGTGTGGCAAGAGCTTTCCCACAAAATTCAATTCCAAAACCTTTTTTGACGATAACGGTCACGTGCACTATCAAATAAGGGACACATGTATAACTACCATAAGAAACCAATTCAAATTGGACAACAACTATGTTGTTCCATATAACCGTGATCTACTTCTAGCCTTCCAAGCTCATATCAACGTTGAATACTGTTGGTGGAGTATGCTCATAAAGTATTTATTCAAGTACATATCAAAAGGCACAGACAGAATATTTGCTCGGGTGTCTAGGCCAATGGGTGAATCATCGACTGAAGTAGCACCTTCATAAGAAATGGTGGATGAGATTCAGAACTATGTTGAAGGGCGTTTCATTTGTGCTCATGAAGCATATTGGAGAATTTTAAAGTTTGATATTCATCATAGAGAACCGACTATTCAAATCTTGGCAGTGCACTTAGAAGATATGCAACTAATAACTTTTAGAGATAGAGATAGGTTACGATCAATTGTAGACTTGTCTGGAAAGAAAAACACAACATTAACCGAGTGATTTGCTTATAACGCTAGTAATGAAATGGGTAGACATCTATCATATTTGGAATTCCCATCGGAATTTGTGTGGAATTCTGATAGTAAGAGCTGGTTACCATGGAGAAACAGCAAGTCATCGATCGGACGTCTAGCATATATGCATCCAACTTCAGGAGAATTATTCTTAATAAGAATGTTACTATGCCATCAAAAGGGATGCAAGGATTTCTTCGAAGTACAAACTATTAACGACGTTTTTTATCCGACTGATAAGTTGGGTCTACTAGGCGATGACAAAGAATGGTAAACTGCACTTGAGGAGGCATGTGCATCTGCAACTTCTGAGCAGCTAAGATTTGTCTTTTCTCACATACTACTCCATTGTGACGTCGCAGATCTATCTAAACTTTGGACAAAGTATTGGGAACAGATGAGTCAAGATATACCAAATAAAGTATCAGAAAAAGTGCAGATTCCTAACTACCATCTTAATGTCGACTCAGTGCAAGGATATACACTCTATGAATTAGAGATTATTCTAAACAACTGTGGTAAATCACTGCAAAGCTTTGGTTTCCCGCCACCTCATACAGATCTATTAGAGCAGCTAGCTAACAGA
>BQNB010000017.1:30000-165714 GCA_026074375.1 Tanacetum coccineum | reverse complement strand
CATCACTGACTTGGATATGCCTTGTGCATCAACATAATCAAACTTTTTAAGGGTGATTGATGCACTATTGTGTTTAGAAACATGGTCTATAACTTTAGTCTTTGGTTTCCAAACCCAACAAGTTGAGGCCTTAACAACATTAAAATTATTTTCCTAAACAACATTAACTACTGCTTTTGGTCTAGCAGTATTAACATTTTTACCCCTAACAGTATTAACCCTTTGATTAATATTACTGTTTTTAAATGTTGTGTTCTTATGAATGGGCCTCTTAACAGTTGAATGTGTTGTTTTAGAAAGATATGAAATTGGTCTAGCAGCATTCACTGTTGTTTTTGAGTGAGCAGTATTAACTTGTCAAGCAGTATTAACCAATACCGCTGTTTTAGAAATATTTTGTCTAGCAGTATAGTAATTAATACTAAGCCAGACTTCATTAGTGCTGCTCTTGGAACCATGTTCTTTTTAGCATAGGGGTGAGTCTTTTTAGCAAAGTTTTGGTGATTCACCCTTTGAGCATTGTTCCAAACAGGTTTTACCATCCTTTGATTTTAAAACTATTTTTGATGGTAATTGCAATCAATCTGCAAATGATCAAAGCTTCCACACACATAACAGGCCTTATTAAACATCTCAAAATTGCTTCCTAGTTTTTGAGACATCATATTGTTCCAATTTCTTTGATTGCCTCTTGGATTGTGAGTGTTTTGCCTAAATTGCTCAACTTGTTTTACAATTTTCCTAGCAGTTTTTTGTTGTTGTTGTTTAGATTTGACAAACTCTTTCTTAACAATACTAGGCCTAACATTTTTCTTTTCAATTTTAGGCTGAGACACAACCTCTTACTCATCATCTAACACCTATTCTTCAATAATTAGGGCATCATCATTCTTTCTAACTACCTTAGGTTCTTCTTTACTAGACATAGCTTTACTGTTCTCAACTACAGGCTTATTAACAAACTCATTTAAACTTTTATATGCATGTTCAAATTTATCTACATTAAGTTGAATGCCATGTTTTTCTTTTTGAACTATTTCAAGCTTCTTCCTAAGCTCTCCTATAGCTATTTCTCCTATATGATTTTCAAATTTTAAGCCCTTAATATCTTGTAAATAAATAGACTCATTTGCTTTATAAACTTTAAGTTTTTCTTCTACTGACTCTAAACCTGTCTTATAAGCTAGAACCATTAACTCAGATTTCTTTAAATCTTTTAGTAGTTAATCATTTTTGAGATTTAAGAAGTTCAACAGTCTCCAAACAAGATTTTGAACAAATAGAATCATTGAATACCTCTGAGTCAGATGAGAAAGCCATGAGTGCATAATTAGGCCATTCCTCTGCCTGATCACTCAAGTCATATCCACCAAGACCATCACATGACACCAAAGCTGTAGAAGTAGATGTTTTCACAAGCACAATCCTTTTTGAGCTTTCCTTGTTCGTGTTGTCTTGATTTCTTAGAGCTCTGCATTCCCTAGAAAAATGTCCCCTCTTGTGGCAGTTGTAGCACTTCACTTTGGACTTATTAAAACCAATAATCTCATTGCCATTAACAGTAAGCTTCTTTCCTGTATTCTTCAAAAACCTTCTTGCCCTCATAGTCAACATGGCCATTTGCCATCTCAAATCCATCTCTTCCATGTCATCTGGATAGATTTGTTGCAAGTCCTCATGTACAAGTTGAGGACTATTTAGTTGACTAGCAAAGAATGCACAAATAACAACATCACTTAAGTTATCAATATTTGTAGAGTAAGAAGCATTAACATGAGTGCTAGCAGTAGAAACTCCATGAGCAGTATTAACTGCTTCATTAGTGCTGTTAGTGTTGTTATTTGAAAAGGACACAAAAGCCATGTTCTGTGTGCTTGAACTTGAGCTAGATGTAACACCCCCAAAAATCAGGACAACGCAGCGGAATGATAACATTGGGGTGCTACTTCAGGGCACAAAACACAAGTCACGGAAAACGACCTTAAAATGGACGTTTTAAATAAAGTCATATGCGTGTGTTCCACACAGGTGACAAAAGCTTCTAATCAACTTTTCATCAACACATCAATCTGTGCAAAGCTTCTTTTAATAAAAAAGAAACAGAAACAACAACCCGCAGCCCCCCCCCCCCCCCCCTCCCCCCTTCCCCCCCCCTCCCCCCCACCCCCGCCCCCCCCCCCCCGCTCCCCGCCGCATCCCCCCCCACACTCCCCCCCCCCACCCTACCCGCCCTCCCCCTCCCCTCCCCCGTCTGGTGTTAGATTTTCCCCCCACCTGCGCCCTCCCGGCCCCCCCCTCCCCCGGCCCCATCCCCCCCCCGCCCCCCCGCCCCCCCCCCCCCCGCCCGCCTTCCCCCCCCCCCCCCCCCACCCCACCTCCGCCCTCCGCTCCCTCCCCCCCCTCCCCCCCCCGCCCCCCCCCCCCCCCCCACCCCCCTACCTCCCCCCCCCTCCCCCCCCCCCCAACCAGCGCACCCCCCCCCCCCCCCACCCTCCCCCCTCCCTCCCATCCCCACCCCCCCCCTACCCCCCCCCTCCCCTTCCCCTCCCCCCCCCACCCCCCACACCCCCCTCCCCTCTCCCCCTTCCCGCCCCCACCCCTCCCCCCCCCCCCCCCCCCCACCCCCTTCCTCCCCCCCCCCCCCACCCCCCCCCCCCCCCCCGACCCCCCCCTCCCCCCTCACCCCCCCAACTCCCCCCCCCCCGCCTGCTCTGCCCCCTCCCCCCTACCACCCCCTCCATCCCCCCCCCCCCTTCCTAGCTCTTCCTACCCACCGCCCCCCCCCCCCCCTCCCCCCCCCCCCACCCCCCCCCCCCCCCCCACCCCCCCCCCCCCTCCCCCCCACCGAAACCCTCTCCGCAGCGCCTCCCCCCTCCCCCCCCCCCCCTCCCCCCGCCCCCCACTCCACCCGCCCCCCCCCCGCCTCCCTCCCCCCCCGCCTCCCCATCTCCTCCCCCCCCTCCCCACACCTCTCCCCCCCTCCCCCTCCCTCCCCCCCCCCCCCCCCCCCCCCTGCCGCCCCCCTCCCCACCTACCGCCACTCCCCTACCTCCTTCCACCTACATCTCCCCACTCCCGCACCCCCCCCCCCCCCACCCCCTCCCAGCTCCCCCCCCTCTCGCTCCCCCCCCCCCCCCCCCACTTCCCCCCCCCGCTCCCCCTTCCCACCCCCCCCCCCCCCCCCCCCCCATCCCCCACCCATCCCTCCCCCCCACCCACCGCACCCCCCCCCAGCGCCCCGCCCCCCACCCCTTTCCCACGGGCCCCCCCCACCCTTCCCTCCCCCCACCATCCACCCTCCACCCACAGCCCCCACCCACCCCCCCCCCCCCCCCCCTCCCCCCACCCCCCCCCCCCCCCCCACCCGCCCCCCCCCCGCCCGAACCCCCCCCCACCCCCCCCCCCCCCCACCCCCCGCCCCCCCCCCCACCACAGCCCCACTCTTCCCCCCCCCCGCCCCCCCACCCCCGCCCCCAGCTCCCCCACCGCCCCCCTCCCCCCACCCCCTATTAGCCCCCTTCCTTCCCCCACTGTTTTTAACGTGTTGACCCCCCGCCATCCCCCCCCCCCCCCCCCCCCCCCCCCCCCACCCCACCCACGTTCCCACTCCCACACCCCCGCACCTCCCCCACCCCCCCACCCACTTCCCCCCCCCCCCGCCCCACCCCCCCTATCTCCCTCCGTTGTCCTACCCTTACCCCCCCTCCACCGCCTTTTGCCCCGCCCGTCCGCACGCTTAACTGCTTGATTATTTGAAAAAACCGATCAACCGAACTTCGGATTTGTGTTGGCGCCGCAACTTTTATCACAAAAAGTAACAATGTCCAGCAATTGATCAAGAGATAACCAAAAAATGCGAATACATGTCTAAATTAATTATATTCATTCTTTTGGTTATTTGTGTTGTGGTAGAACATCAGGAACATACGATCATGAAGTGCCGGGTCATCCCGTGCCAACGCTCTAGAAATGTTTGAAATACCGTCGAAGAAGCATTACTCCCAACTCCCAGATGTTCACCAGACGAATTCTTGAAGGAGATAGGTTTGCAGTAAGAAGCAAAGTCTCGTTATAACTCTAGGTTGGCAACTTTGCTCCCAAAACTCATTTAATCGCCGCAAGTCATGGATTAGCAGTTGTTACACAAAATTGGTTATGAAGACGACATTGATCAAATGTTAAAGATTATCTATGAAGAAGCTCGCTCTGATGTCCGTGAGATATACTTTTCCCGTCTCTTGGTGTAAAGGTCTTTTAATATCGTGAACCTATCTACCCCAAAAACTTTGGCTGTGAGTTATCTAAGCACTTATGATTTGATGAATAAATGTTGGCGGATGATGAGTTACAGTCAAAGAAGATAATCAGTTTTAGACTAGGAGGACGTGCTTATGGTCTAACTTTGTTGGAATTTGCTAGGATATTAGATTTAATCATGTTGAGGAGTTAGAGGAAGAAGGTTTTGATACTTATTTTCAAGGTGGTTTAAGAAGTGATGAAAACTTCAATGCTAGAGAATATTGGTAAAGGATTAGCATAGATAGGGACTTACATTTATTTAGGAGCTCAATCACTTCTGTTAGATTCCCGATTCTCAGAGTGTTGCATAAAATGATCACTTACGGATTATGTCAGAGGACGACTGGATATGAGAAGATTCAAATAGGAATGATTTGTGGTTGTAAAAGATATGTATTGAAGGATAGACTTCAAATGGTATTGCAAATGTGGCTTGGGTAATTGCAAAATGGATGAAAAGAAAGGGAGCTGGAAGTCAGAAGGACATTCAGATTTGCTATGGTCAGTTCATTTTGAAGATTGCTAGGAAAAGCAGAGTTTTGACTGAAGAGACAATACGTAGCCTAAGTACTCCGGTTTACTGCAGAGATTTAGACAGGACTACCCTGAGAGAGAGTTGATCGACTCTGAGGATAGATTTTGATTCCTAAGATTACGTTTGATGAAGTCCTGAGAGTTGCCCCCCAGAGAGCTCTGAGAGTTCAGCGAGCTTCGATGCAGGATTTATATGAGCGTATGGGTAGCATGGAAATCAGACAGAAGGCGATAGAGAGGATGGAGTACAGACATGCATATCACTGGGATAGGTACCAGGGTGTCTTTGAGCACAGGCAAACGAGTTTAAAGTGTTAATCCTTGCAGGGTGCTTTATGAACCCACTTGATATGCACAGCCTAGTACGAACCATTACTACCACATTACTTTCCGTAGCAGCCACCACACATCAAGCAACATGAATGATGATAAGACGAGTATTACGAATGACACAATTGGATATGGTGCATTGTGTTGTTTTGGACACAATTATTAACAAAAACAATATTATTATTATTATTATTATTATTATTATTATTATTATTATGATATATAAATGCCTCTGTTGGCATTAAAAACAATATTTTAAAACTTATTAATCAATCAGGATAACTATTATTATGCATCTGTTTTGGAATATGTGTATTTGAAATAGGAAAAAGAGATGGAAAAACGAATGCAAGCAAGAGTTTTGGAGGATACGCAATACCAAAAAGTATATTTCACTTTCTCTATTTATCTTTTCTCTATAATCTTTCGCATTAGGGACAATGGTCATATTAAGTATGGGGGAAGATCTGTAATAACAAATTTAAAATTTTCGCAATCATAAGCAATCTGACTCGAGATAGATAACGTTACTAGCATATTATGCCATCAATTAAAAGTGAGGTTCGCCCTTAGACTTTAAGAGTTTTGGGGTATCCACTTTGATCCCAAGAAATTGATAGCCTTATAGCTTGTTCGAGTTAGGGTTTGATTGCGGTCATATATGTCTATTCCGTCGTTACGGATGTGTATGTATGGTCTTTCTCGCTTTTTCTGGAACAATGGTATTGGTTGAAAATTATTAGTGTGCCGGTGATTTGTAAATTCTAGAACTTGTGCATGAAATCTTTTCGAGACCGCAGTAAGATCACGCTTGCGTGATATAAATATTTTTCTGATTAGAGGTATTATTAAAATGAAAATATAAATGAAATACTTTGTTGAATCACTTTTTCATTAAATCATATTAAAAATTAATCTGTTCTAAAGAATTACACAAAGTGTTACTCTTATCATGAATAATGGGTGGGGGGGGGGTGGGGGTGGGGGGAAGCAAGTTCCCCCAAGACTATTCTAAACAAAAAAAGAAGAAGTCTGAATGTCTGAATATCACCTAAATAAAGAAGTTCGATGGAATAACGGATAAGATGGATTATTAATTAAATATAAACTATTTTTAACAAAACAAACCCGAAACTTACTAGTATGTAACCTCTTTTAAAGATAATGTCATGTGCTTATGCTATGTCGGTGGAGTTTAGTTTCTAGTACAAGCTTATGGTAATTTGTACATTTTGTGACTGTGCGTTTGAGTGACTTCCGTTTATTACCCATTTCACTAAATTGAGCGTGAGTGAAAAATAAAACTTATCTGAAATTTCGTGAGTTGCTTTGTTACGTTATTTGTGCTTATGATTTCTAATCTAATAAAATGAAAGTCTTTTGCTTTGATTGCTTGAGGGCAAGCAATAAGCTAAGTAAGGGGGGATTTGATAACGCTCCAAATAAACATAAAATATCCCTTAGAAATGCGAGAAATATATGTGCTAACGCAATAAATATTGAAAGAATTGGTCATTTGTTATGTAAATATTGTTTCAAGAACTTGGTTTAGCAAGCTTATAGTACTCATCATCAAACACGGATTACACTTAAAGCATTTTCATAATTAAAAATAAAGGCCGAAAGGGTTTTGCATTATGAACAATATGACCAATCTTTTTAAAGCAACTAAACAACCATAAATCGATTATAACTACATCCGTGATCATTCAACTATTCAAGTTTATCTATTAATATTTCTTGTTCCTGATCCAAACATCTCTTTTAAACTGAATTAACCATTCATCTTTAGAACCGTTACAATCCTAGAAGATAATCCTTTTTCATGATTTTAATAATCGACTTTATCTTAGAATTGTCAACCTCTTGTGGAATGGCCTAACTTACCTACAATACTATATTACAAACGAGGGTTATACTTTACCCGTGTGTTTCCATATAATTGTTCGGTATTTTCAGTCTTATAAATTTAAAGCTTTTGAAACACATCACCACCCTACTCCACTCCCTGAGTACCCAACTCGAGAGTTATTCCACTAGATCAACAACCTCCCTTCTCGGCGGAGAAAACCTTACACAACATCGCTAACACTTTTTTCGATACAAAGCTAAATACCAAGTCCTAAATCAAATTAGATGATGTGTCTCGCGACTACTAGTTTTAAATTTATAACACGAATTACCAGATAAAGCTAAGAACACACGGGCAAGTATGACCCTTTCGTATGTAGTTAGTTTGGTGTGGTAAGCCGAGGTCGTTTACTAGGATTTGGGTGTTTTCAATTGCGAAGAATCGCGTAAGCTAAAAATTATCGTGCAATGTAAACGGGCATCAAATAATTAAATGTTTACATCAAGCAAGTGTTAAGTAATTATTTTGAGGATAAAAACTGTTTACGTTTCGCGATAAAATACGTTTAGGCATGCCTGAAACCACTAAAACTTTTCTACGCTTCAACAAATACCCATAATTATACGCAATACTCAAAATTTACAAAATATCATCCCTTATGCACGTGTATCGCCGGATATATAGAGATAAATACCAAAGATAATATCTAACAAACATCTTCCTAGAATTCATGGGATGTTCTCTAGTTTTAGGAACCAAGACTTGTTTTTCCTTACTAACCTTAATAGTGAACTTGACCACTATTCCCTTAAAACCCTCATCATGTCTAAGACTTCATATGTGGTCTTTGACTAGTCTTAGAAATATATAAGGAAGCAACTAGTGGAAGTAACACATACTCTTTCATTTTACTTAGTGAAAAACACAAAACCTCTCTTGTTCCCTCTCTCTTACCCACGGCTCAAAACCATCAATATAAACCATCCATACAAATTTCCTTTACAACATTTATAAGTTTTCCTACTTGATATCTAAGATAACCTAAGGTGATTAGAAGGTTTGCTTTAAGGTTTACAAGGATTAAACAAAGAAAAGCAAGGATTAGTGTTTAGCTTAGAATTAGGAATTCTAAGTTTGTAAGGTCTAGGGAATAGTTTTCTAAAACAATGGGTAGTAGATTCACATTATTCATCACCACACTTCATATTAAGGTTACCTAAAACTCTTAATCTCTTTGTTTTCATGATTTTATGCATATATAATTTTTGTGTAGTTAATTACCATCTAAGAACATCTTTACTTGTAAAAATGAATTTTTACACTTGTTTATGAGTTGGTAAACTTTTATATATGTCATATGAATGTTGATATCATGTTATAATGGTAATATAAGTATTCTACAAGTGTGGATTATGTATAAAAAGTATATATAGACAAGTTAACTAAAAGGTATATTTATGAAAGTTCATAAATAAATAAGTATGTACACATTTGGATCTTGTGATACTTGGACAATACATGGAATAATCATGGACTAGAGACCCTAATGATGTAATACATGTGATAATAAGTAATGTAATGGACTTGTAACAAGGTGGTTAAGCTTAAAAGTGCAAAATCAAGTTTAAAACATGTTTTTATCACAAACTTCAAAACTTTCTTTTTTGTTCGAAAATAAAGGTATATATTTTATATTTTTATAGAATACTACATCCCATGAGGATTCCAAAAAGGTAAGAAACTCCAAAAACCGATTGATAACGAAGGAGATACGTAATTTACAAGTTATACTATAAATAAACAGTTTAATAAAATAAATTTTAATAAAAAACAAGTTATAAAAAACATCTGATATATAATGTTTTATTAATATTCCAATAGTACATAATTTTAGGATTCTAAAACAATAATAATCGTAATTTTTGGATCAATAACGAAGGAGTTATGAATTACGCGATTTTACGACAATAAATACTTTTATAAAACTATTTTTATAAAAGTTACTGTTCATATCAGACATGAATATTTTTAAAACATCATTAATATGATAGAACTTTTAATAACAAAGACGTGCTCGAAAGAATCACTAAAAACGGAGCTAAAACGAATAAGATACGACATTTACGGGTTTTACGATAACTAAATTTATAAAAATAAATTTATAAACTGTCATGAACAGTAAAAACCACTGTTCACCAGAGGACTAAAAATATGAAAATGTAATATTTTGATAACTCGACTTAATACGAAAGCATGGACATAAGAAACGGGCTTAAAACGATAAAGTTACGTCGTTTTTACTAATGAAATGTTTATAAACGTTTAAACTTTATAAATACGATTTCACAAACCAATTAAGATGTAGACTGTATCTATATAGAATTATATATGGTAGTAGTTATTCAAAATGCTTAGTACTTATACGGCCTATAATTAATTAGGTTGCATTCGGCGTTTATCTAACGCATTTTCTGTGATATAATCTGATATTCATTACTCAACTCGAGGTGAGTTCATAGCCCCACGTTTTACATTTTAATGATTTACAAGTTTTCGGGTGAGAAACATATGCATGTTTTACAATTGGACGCAAATGGATATTTTACATTACGATTACGTGTTTGCCTAAGTAGCGATAACCCTCTGAGCCCATTATCATGAACTGTCAATTACTGTTGTGAGCGCGAATGTTATAAATAGATCTATTTGGGATTGACATCCCCGTTCGGGTGAGTCATACTCACTGTGCCGGTTTGCCGGACAACGAACGTATACCATGTCGGACATAGGATGTTGCGGGTTAGAACATCATCACGGGCAATGTTGGCAATTTATATTGCAATTCATACATGTCGAGCTTCAGTGTCATGAGCTTAGGGAAACGTAATCACATTTTATGATGTTTGCATCTGTTGCATTATCATGGGGAAATCTTGCGGTCCTACATTATACATTTTATAAACCTATGAATTCACTCAACAATATGTTGACGTTTTAAGCAATGTTTTCTCAGGAGATCAGTAAGGTACAAGACAAGGGATACATTGGTGGTCATTATTTTGGAAGTCATGCATTAAAGATTTGGTTGCATTACATTTTGGGGAACACTTGTTATGGACTAGAATCTTGTAATTTGTATTTTGAACTAGTGAAGCTTCGGGCTTTTTGTAACAAACACTTTGCTAAATCCAATGTATTAGTTTTTAAACGACTTTTGGGTCATTCTTATATATATATCTTGTGTTATTGATCTATGAAGTACCACCCTCAGACTCATATTACGATGCGATCCATTTTGAGGGTGTTACAGATGTGGTCGAAAGTGAGGACATATCAATCCTCAATTCACTCATGGGTCACGGAAGCTCGCGTTCTTCCCAACTGCGTGGAACGATCGGTACCACAGATGTCCAAGTGCTCATTGACAAAGGGGTTGATAAAGAAGTCCAATACTATGTTTATACCCTACAGATAATTTTTTTTAAAGATCACCTTGAGGACAAGGTGGTTTTTAAAGGTGTGAGGAGTGTTACGCTAGTGTTGCAGGAGGACAAACGACCCAAACGACCCCAGAGGGAGAAGTCCAAGCCCGTATGGCATAAAGCTAGTGTGAAGTTGGACATTGAGCCAGACAGAGCGTAGTCTGATGGCTGTTCGATCTCAATCAGTTTGTATAGTGATAGGCTGCCACATGCACATAATAGCTCTACGATCGGAGAGAGAGGTTAGATAGTCCGAGAGGCTTGGATCAATCCATGACCAGCTAGTGATCTTGTACGTTCAAAGTTATGTCCACGCGTACTGACTGTATTGGCGGCTCATCAGAGCATGATTACAGATCTTCTATTCTATTTTTTTTACTCGGGCAGTGGACCCCAGAACAGGCGGCGATTACAGAGTTGACTGGCGCGTACCGCAGGAGACAGGCACAGTCCAATGAGAAAACCAACTAAAGCTGCTAAAGGGAACTACAGACTCCAGCTGACAGGTTTCAAGACAGCTAGGGACCCCAAACGTCCGGCACAGCTCCGATACTGCACCCAATGAGGAGGCTGTATCTCAGTTCTAGATCATGCGCTATGTGCTAGCTATGTTTGTTACGTTGTTTGACGCTACTAACTCATTAATAACGGGTAACTCCCGGCTAGTCATGGATTTAGGTTGTATACTTTTTCTGCGTACCATAATAGCATTGTATCATTTGTGTTTGAACCAATCATATATGTTGTCCATTATATATACAATGGTGGTATTAAGTCATGTCTGGCAAATTGTGAATTTGTTTTGAATGAATGGCGATTTAGCTACACATTGTTAATATTCGAATTCAGTTTTGTATGTTTAACTGTGTGTTGTGAGTGCGTCTCTCTTTACTATTGTGTATAATGTCTGTCATGGTTATGATTTTGTTAAATCTAACAGGTATATACTATATCTTGTAATTGAAGGAAATGGCACAAAAAGAGCCCCCACGAGGTAAACACAGCCCTAGAAACAAGCCAACTCCCCATATGTACTATTGCCCAACTTCAGGCAATGATTGACCAAGGCGTTACTGTTGCTTTAGCACAACGGATGCTTACAGAAATATGATGGCGATGAGAACCAGAATTCCGAGAACGGGTGCTAGAAGGACTGAACGAACAGCACTTGAACGTACTTAGCTGACTTTCTTCAAATGTCACCCATTAAACTTCAAAGGCACGGAAGGAGGTTGCCGGTCTATCTCAGGTTTGAAAGAATGGAGTCTGTTTTCACATTAGTAATTATACAGTTAGAATCACGTCAAGTTTGCCACTTTAGTACTCTCATTCATTGCTTAACATGGTGGAACACTCATGTCAAGACAGTATGGTCTGAAGCTGCTTACGTATGCCTTAGAAAACACTTATGAAAATGATGACAGACAAATACTGTCCTTGAAATGAAATCAAGAAACTGGAAATGGAGATTTGGGATCTGAAGGTGAAGGGTACTGACTTGACAAGTTATACCCAACGCTTTCAGGAATTGGCTTTGTTGTTCAGGAGGATGTTTCTCGGAGAATCTGATAAAATTGAAAAGTATGTCGGTGGTCTTCCCGACATGATTCATGGGAGTGTAGTGGCTTCTAAACCAAAGACAATGCAAGAAGCAGTTGAAATCGTAACCGAGCTAATAGATAAGAAAATCCGTACTTTTGCTGATCGTCAGACAGAGAATAAGAGAAAGCAAGATGATAACCAACAACAACAACAACAATAGAACAAGAGGCAGAATACTGGCAGGGCTTATACTATAGGGACTGGTGAGAAGAAGCCATACGGGGGATCTAAACCCCTATGCGGTAAATGCAATTATCACCATGACGGTCCATGTGCTCTAAAATTCCACAAGTGCAATCGAGTTGGTCATCTGGCCCGTGATTGTAGGAGTCCTGCTAATGCCAACACTGCTAATAACCAAAGGGGCACTGGGTCGGGTCAGAAGCCTACTTGTTATGAGTGTGGATCCTAAGGACATTTCAAGAGGGATTGTCCAAAGCTAAAAAATAACAACCGCGGTAACCAAGCTGGAAATGGCAATGCTTCAGCGAAAGTGTATGCGGTAGGTCGTGCAGGGACAAACCCCGACGCCAAAGTCGTGACGGGTACGTTCCTTCTAAACAACCGCTATGCTTCTATCTTATTTGATACTGGTGCCGATAGAAGCTTTGTGTCTACTACATTTAGTTCCCAAATTGATATCACACCAACTGCATTAGATCACTATTGTGACGTTGAACTAGCCGACGAGAGAATAATTGGGTTGAACACTATCCTTAGGGGTTTTACATTAAACATCCTGAACCACCTATTCAACATAGACTTAATGCCCGTAGAACTTGGTAGTTTCGACACTATAATTGGTATGGATTGGTTGGTGAAGTACCAAGCGATCATTGTGTGTGCCGAGAAAATTGTTCGTATCCCTTGGGGAAATGAAACTCTAACCGTTCACGGTGACGAAAGCAACCGGGGAAATGAGGCTCGTCTACACATTATCTCGTACACCAAAACACATGAATACATGCTAAAAGGATGTCCAGTCTTTTTGGCAAACGTTACTACAAAGGAGACAGAAGACAAGTCGGAGAAGAAGCGACTTGAGGACATACCGATAGTTCGAGATTTTCCTAATGTATTCCCTGAGGACTTGCCGGGTCTTCCTCCGACTCGACAAGTGGAATTTCAAATCGATCTGATACCTGGTGTTGCACCTGTAGCACGGGCACCTTATCGATTGGCGCCTTCTGAAATGAAAGAGTTGTCAGAGCAACTAAAAGAACTATCTGACAAGGGCTTTATAAGACCCAGTTCCTCACCTTGGGGAGCTCCGGTCTTGTTTGTCAAAAAGAAGGATGGATCGTTTCGAATGTGCATCGACTATCGAGAACTGAACAAGCTGACAGTGAAGAATCGTTACCCACTCCCAAGGATCGATGATTTGTTTGATCAACTACAAGGATCCAATGTTTATTCTAAGATAGACCTGCGATCAGGTTATCACCAGCTTCTAGTACGGGAAGAGGATATTCCAAAAATAGTATTCCGAACTCGGTATGGTCATTACGAGTTCCAAGTCATGCCATTTAGCTTGACGAACGCACCAGCGGTATTTATGGACCTCATGAACCGCGTATGCAAGCCATTTTTAGATAAATTTGTGATTGTCTTTATTGACGATATCCTTATCTACTCCAAGAACAAGAAGGAACATAAAGAACACCTTAAGGCGGTTCTGGAATTGCTTAAGAAAGAGAAGTTGTATGCTAAGTTCTCTAAATGTGAATTTTGGATTCCTAAGGTACAATTTCTTGGCCACGTGATTGATAGTCAAAACATTCACATGGACCCCGCCAAATTCAAATCCATAAAGGACTGGGAATCTCCTAAAACATCAACGGAGATTCGCCAATTCTTAGGTCTCGCTGGGTACTACTGAAGATTCATCGAAGGATTTTTGAATATTGCCAAGTCGACGACCAAGCTTACTCAGAAAGGAGTTAAGTTCGATTGGGGAGACAAGCAGGAAGTCGCCTTCCAGTTATTAAAGCAGAAGTTGTACAGTGCGTCAATTCTGGCTTTACCTGAGGGAAGCGAAGATTTCGTAGTCTATTACGATGCGTCGCATAAGGGATTGGGTGTTGTATTAATGCAAAGAGAGAAAGTAATTTCTTATGCATCACGCCAATTAAAAATTCATGAGAAGAACTATACAACTCATGATTTGGAACATGGATCGGTAGTGTTTTCTTTGAAACTTTAGAGACACTATTTGTACGAAACCAAGTCTACGGTGTTCACGGATTACAAGAGTCTACAACACATTCTTAATCAAAATGAGCTGAATATGAGGCAGCGTCGTTGGTTAGAACTGCTTAGTGATTACGACTGTGAGATCCGTTACCACCCGGGGAAAGCAAATGTTGTTGCTGATGCTTTGAGCAGGAAGGAGCGGAGTAAACCATTAAGAGTTCGAGCCTTAGTAATGACTATTGGCTTGGATCTTCCTAAACAAATCTTGAATGCTCAGACTGAAGCACGAAAACCAGAGAACATCAAGAACGAAGATGTTGGAGGTATGTTGCTTGAAAATTCTAAGGATCCGGAGAAATTTAGAACGGAAAAGTTGGAACCCCGTGCGGATGGAACTCTATGCTTCAATGGCAGGAGTTGGTTGCCATGTTATGGTGATTTGAGGACCGTGATCATGCACGAGTCCCACAAGTCAAAATACTCTATTCATCCGGGTTCTGACAAAATGTATCAGGACATGAAGAAGCTATATTGGTGGCCCAATATGAAGGCCAACATCGCCACCTATGTTAGCAAATGTCTGACATGTGCTAAAGTCAAGGCCGAACACCAAAGGCCATCAGGATTGTTGGTACAACCCGATATACCTCAATGGAAGTGGGACAATATCACTATGGATTTTGTCATGAAGCTTCCTAAGTCGTCACAAGGCTACGACACTATTTGGGTGATTGTTGACCGACTTACTAAGTCTGCAATCTTTGTACCCATGAGGGAAACTGATCCCATGGAGAAACTGGCAAGAATGTACCTAAAGGAAGTGGTCACGAGGCATGGAATCCCTGTCTCAATCATTTGTGATCGCGACCCGAGGTTCGCATCGAATTTCTGGAGGTCACTTCAGAAGGCTTTGGGTACTAACTTGGATATGAGTACTGCATATCATCCTCAGACTGACGGACAAAGCGAGAGGACTATTCAAACTCTCGAGGATATGTTGCGTGCTTGTGCGATCGACTTTGGAAAGGGTTGGGTTAACCATTTGCCATTGGTCGAGTTCTCGTATAACAATAGCTATCACGCTAGCATCAAGGCTGCACCATTTGAAGCACTTTACGGTCGAAAGTGTCGTTCACCTGTTTGTTGGGCCGAGGTTGGAGAAGTTCAACTCACTGGTCCAGAAATAGTTCAAGAAACGACCGAGAAGATCATCCAGATCAAGCAAAGAATGCAAGCCGCCCGTGATAGACAAAAGAGTTACGCCGATTTAAAGCGTAAGCCGATGGAATTTCAAGTTGGAGATAAGGTTATGCTTAAGGTTTCGCCTTGGAAAGGGGTCGTACGTTTTGGCAAACGGGGGAAGTTAAACCCCAGATATGTTGGAAAAGGTTGGAGATGTTGCTTACAAGCTTGAGCTTCCTGAAGAGCTGAGCAGGGTTCACAATACGTTTCATGTATCCAACTTGAAAAAGTGCCATGCCGACGAACCATTAGCCGTTCCGTTGGATGGACTTCGCTTTGATGACAAGCTTCATTTTGTCGAGGAGCCGGTAGAAATCATGGACCGTGAAGTTAAACGGTTGAAACGAAGCCGCATTCTAATTGTCAAGATTTGATGGAACTCCAAGCGAGGTCCTGAGTTCACATGGGAACGTGAAGACCAATTCCGGAAGAAATATCCACACCTCTTCACAAAGACCGCACCGTCGTCAAGTGATGCGTCTTAAGCCTTGAAGACAAGGCTCATTTAACGGGAGAAGACTATAACACCCCGTGTTTTAGGGTTATTTACGACGTCAATAAAGTCACTATGTATTTTTAGTATTGTACGCGTTTGCTTTTAAATCGTAATCGTTAAGTTAAATCGCGTAAGCTAAAAATTATCGTTCAATGTAAACGGTCATCAAACAATTAAATGTTTACATCAAGCAAGTGTTAAGTAATTATTTTGAGGATAATTATTAACTTTGTTCATTTTATTTTTATTGGTTGCATAAAGTGTTTACGTTTCGCGATAAAATACGCTTAGGCATACCCAGAACCACCAAAATTTTTTTACGCTTCAACAAATACCCACAATTGTATCCAATACCCAAAATTTACAAATTTTCATCATATATATCAATATATGGCCGGATGTGGTCATGAAAATGCAAAGATATTATCTAAGTTCAATCTATTTCCTTGTTTTCATGGGATGATATTCATTTTAGGGAACCAAGACTTACAACTTACTAACCCTAATAGTAAAATGGACCAAGACTTTCCTAGAAATCCTATTGATGTCTTAAGACTTCTATGTACATCCTTTGACTAGTCCTTGAGATATATAAGGCATATGCAAGTAATAATACACACACACTCTTCATTTGCTAAGTGAAAAACATACTTTTCCCTCTTTCTTTTACTCCTACTTACGGACAACATCAAACCACACCAATAATTCATACAAAAATTATTTGCAATATTTAAACACATTCCTACATGATATCTATGATAACCTAAGGTGATTTGAAGGGTTGGTTTAAGCATCTACAAGTGTTAAAGCAAGAAAAGGAGTTAGGGTTTCTTTGGAAAAATTAGGGTTTTCTTGGTATTGCAAGCTAGGGTTTGTCATCTAAACTAGGGTTTAGATTGTGTTGTTCATCACCACACTTCATATTAAGGTTACCTAAAACTCTTAATTTCTTTATTTTCATGATTTTATGCATATATGATGTTTATGTAGTTAATCACCATCTAAGGACTTATTTACTTGTAAAAATGGATTTTTACACTTGTTTATGATTTGTGTTAAAATTTTTATATATGTCTTATGAATCTTGGTAATCCATGTTATAACGGAATATAACTATTGTACTTGTGTGGAATTATGTATAAAAATTGTATTTAATCAGTTAAACTAAAAATGTACTTATAATGTTCATGAAATAATATGTATGTACACATTTAGATCTTGTGATTTTTTTTGGACATATATGGGAATAAATCATGGACTAAAGACCCTAAGGATGTAAGACATGTGAAATAGTATTATAATGGAATTGTTATATAGGTGGTTAAGCTTAAAAGTGCAAAATCAAGTTTAAAACATGTTTTTATCAACTTCAAAACTTTCTGTTTTAGTTTGAAAATAAAGGTATCATCCCATGAGGATTCCAAAAAGGTAAGAAACTCGAAAAACCGATTGACAACGAAGGAGATACGTAATTTACAAGTTATACGATAATAAACGGGTTTATAAAAGAAATTTTATAAAAACAAGTTATAAAATACTTCTGATATATAAGGTTTATTATTTTTCCAGATATTAAATTTTTTAGGATTTCTAAAACAATAAGAATCGTAAGTTTTTGGATCAATTAACGAAGAGTTATAAGTCGCATGTTTACGACAATAAATACTTTTATAAAACTATTTTTATAAAAGTTACTGTTCATCTCAGACATGAATATTTTGAAAACATCATTAATATGATATAACTTTTAATAACAAAGACGTGCTCGAAAGAATCACTAAAAACGGAGCTAAAACGAATAAGATACGACATTTACGGATTTTACGATGACTAAATTTATAAAAATAAATTTATAAACTGCCATGAACAGTAAAAACACTGTTCACCAAAGGACTAAAAATATGAAAATGTAATATTTTGATAACTCGACTTAATACGAAAGCATGGACATAAGAAACGGGCTTAAAACGATAAAGTTACGTCGTTTTTACTAATGAAATGTTTATAAACGTTTAAACTTTATAAATACGATTTCACAAACGCAATTAGATGGTGATGTATCTATATAGAATTATATATGGTAGTAGTTATTCAAAATGCTTAGTACTTATACGGCCTATAATTAATTAGGTTACATTCGGCGTTTATCTAACGCATTTTCTGTGATATAATCTGATATTCATTACTCAAGGTGAGTTCATAGACTCACGTTTTACATTTTAATGATTTACAAGTTTTGGGGTGAGAAACATATGCATGTTTTACAATTGGACGCAAGTGGACATTTCACATTACGATTACGTGTTTTCCTAAGTAGCGATAACCCATCTCAGCCCATTATCATGAACTGTCAATTACTGTTGTGAGCGCGAATGTTATAAATAGATCTATTTGGGATTAACATCCCCATTCGGGTGAGTCATGCTCACTGTGCCGGTTTTCCGAACAATGAACGTATACCATGTCGGACATAGGATGTTGCGGGTTAGAACATCATCACAGGCAATGTTGGCAATTTATATTGCATTTCATACATGTCGAGCTTCAGTGTCATGAGCTTAGGAAAACGTAATTACATTTTATGATGTTTGCATCTGTTGCATTATCATGGGGAAATCTTGCGGTCCTACATCATACATTTTATAAACCTATGAATTCACTCAACAATATGTTGACGTTTTAAGCAATGTTTTTCAGGGGATCAATAAGGCACGAGGTGCAAGGGATACATTGGTGGTTTTAATTTGGATGTCATGCATTGAAGATTTTGTCACATTACATTTTGTATATCTGTTATAGGCTAGAAATCTTTGTATTTTGAACAAGTGAAGCTTCGGGCTTTTGTAACAAATAATTTGTTAAATCCTATGTATCAGTTTTAAACGGCTTTTAATGGTCGTTCTTATATATATCTTATGTTATTGATCTATGAAGTACCACCCCAACCCATACTCTGCTGCGACCCAATTTGGGAGTGTTACATAAAACACAACTAGGAACGGTTTTGGGTAAGGCTCGAACTGAGGAAACGAGGTAGAACAGGTTTTATAAAATAAAAAAATTTGGTGTGGTAAGCCGATGTCATTCACTAGGATTTGGGTGTTTTCAATTGTGAAGAATCTATGTAATAAGTAACATGAAAGTGGTAGAATGGTTGTCACGTCCCACAATATCATATAAGCAACAAATAACACGAAGAGTGAATATGATGTGAATTTAACTAGAATGAAATCGATGATTAAAACTACTTGTTTGGAACTAGTATTCATATCAATAGATTGAATGGAACATCGGGTAGAGATTAAACAATAGCACACAAAATCAAAAAGCATACAATTCCAATCAATGGGTAATATCATGGAATTGCATAGATCACGATTTATCCAAACGCACCTTTTTGACCTATGAACGTTTTTACAAACCGATTCATTACGATCCATTTGTGAGAAATATGATTTTACCAATTTGTTCATTAGAGTCCTTTCGACCTATACTCTAAATTAAACCATCATGAGTCCATTTAATCTTGTTTAATTCATAGTTGTCAAGTTTGAATTACCAATCATATTTGCGCGCCAATATATTGGAACAAAACATAACAAGAAGTCTTTTCGCCTTATAAATCCGGTTATGAATCATCAACAAGATATTTAGACACGTATCAATTCAAACAAACATCATAAGCAAAACTATAAATCAATATTGCAAAATACCAAACACTCCATATCCATGTTTACATCATTCCAAACAAGCAAAACACAACTACTCCATGTCAAAATTAATCAATTACCAGAATTCAACATGATATAAACAGTTCAACATCATGAAAGTAACAGAAATATACCCAAATTAAGATTACAATAGGTAATGGTAAAGGATTAGAGAATCCTATAATCCTCCAATCAACTGTATGCTACCTACCAAACTGGAAAATTATACCCAACACCTTCCTTGATGTTCTTGAGTGATCTTTTGAGATTGGCAGAGGTTGTGTGGTCTTTTGGGAGAGAAATATGTGTGGAAATCCGTCTTTAGGTGAAGGGTGGAAAATCATCATGAAAAATAAAGTATGGCACTCCTATTTATACTAGAAAGTATCCTTGCCCTCCAAGCATAAAACTTGGGCACAAAGTGTCATAAAACAGCTATAATACGAGTTAATATGGAGACATGATCGGACTTGGGAAGTTAGAGCACTTAAATGGGTGTATTAATGAAACTTGGAGAAGTCAACGAAGCCCCGGTTGGGCGGCTAGAAATTGAGCAGGGCGGCTTGTCTGCATTATCCAGCCTGGGCGGCTGGATGAAAATTTTAGCATACACTTATTCTTTTTTCTTCGTTTAAGCTTCCCGATTTCTTAGAATTCGACCGTGAGTCTTTATACTTGAACATAAATTCATTTAAGCTTTATCTTGGGCCTTGGAAGCTTGTATGGATGACTCGTTTTCTTTTTAAAATCTTCCTGAACTTGGTCTTTATGAGGGATTCTTTGTACACGCATAAATCTTTGTTTTTACTTCTGTTTTCGTTATTTTTCCTTGTTTTCCTGTATTTGGATACAAATATACTTGCAAACACACTTTGATACAATTAAGTAACAAAACCATAGATAAATATCCAAATAACATATACAAAAGTATGGATAACGCTCCTAAAAACATACTCAATTTGAGCGTTATCAGTAGAACCAACCCAACGTTGCTTACCCTTTATCCAGTACAAAGCTAAATACCAGGTTCTTACACACTGGGTAGAACCAACCTAAACCCATTATGTTTTATGGCCCAACATAACAAACCTTGTGTTTTCTGGCACAAACACATAAACCATCTAATCTAATTGGTGATACAAGATAATGTTACAAATGTGATTACAATGATGATCCAAGATAATGTGTCTAATGGATATGAATGAATAATCTAAATGAACTTTCATTGATGGGAAGTCTTCAAATAGATGAAGATGATGAGATCTGTAATCTTGTAGATCTTCATATGTATATGCTTTGTGATGGATGGAAATGGTAAGATCTCTAAGGCTTGCTTTGATAGATGTAGATGGCAAGATCTTGATGCTTGCTTTGGTGGATCAGTTTGGGTGTATGCTTACAACAAAAATGAGAGTTAGAAGCATTATGATCATGGGGATTTATGGATGCATTTCTATAGATCTAAATGTGTGAGAATCAAGAGAAAATGTGTGTGGAAGGGATGATAAAATGGTGAGATTTGGCTTGCTATTTATAGACAAAAAAAGTTACTATTCCTCGGTTCCCTACGATACCCTCCCAAAAGGGTAACGGCTAGTTTAATGTGAGGGCACCATCTCACTGTACACCAAATCTGGATTTTGTGATAAAAAATCTTCCAAATCTTGCAAAATCCAATGCAAATCTTCAAAATATTTTGTATATATTTACAAGATACTTGAAGTGACAAATCAAAAAGTCAACTTAATTTTAAATATAATTAAAATGACTTGTAAAAATGAAAGTATATTTATCTTTCTAAAAGTGTGCTAGTTACTTCTTAAAAATATGCAAAGTGCAAGAAAATTTAGATAGACATTTTCAATGGTTAGTTAAGGATTTGATCATAATGCCATATAACAAACATGTATGGACCTGTGTTGTAACATACGAGGATTCAAGACTTCGAGAGATGTTGAATATATGTTGAGACAAAATATGATTATAAGTAACTTGTATATTTTATGTTATGTATTACAAGTTACATGTTTGTCGCCAACAAAACAAATGAGACTGTAGATAAATATCGTAATATTTGCACTAACAATCTTCCCCTTTTTGATGATGGCAAAATATGTAAACGTAATATAGATTAAATGTAAAAAGTTACTTGTATCTCGTGCTACCTTTACATTACCTTCTCCGTTTACACTCTTTTCCCCCTTTTGTCGAAACAAAAAGGGTGTGTCCTTGGAGTTTAACTTCATTTTTCCCTAAAAAGACGAGCTTGCATCATCCCCAGTGAAGTTAAATTGACTACTTCAATCCCTTATGGTTGTTGCATCCTCTAGGTTGTTGCCCTTGATTGATAGCGGATCTACGCATCAAAAATGGAGGCTTAACCTACATCAAGGTTAGTTTTGTGCAACATGTAAAAAAATAGAAGAACTATATGATGAAGAAAATGACATCTTCGTTTTGGTCGGAATGCAAATGATTGTTGAAGAATAAAAGTGATGATGAATGCGTATGATAAACGTCAAAAACGTGTCGAAGTAATATTATAATTATTTCTCGTCGGATGTAAGAATTACTTTATGAAAAGTAATAATTAATCTTTCGGATTCGTGTCCACGGCGAGAATTGAATTTGAAATTCACGTCAATGTTCTATTTTGATGCTTGATTATCTTTTGGTTGGTTTTGGTATTTATACTAATTAAAATAATAAACTAAATTAATACTAAGTAATAATAAGCAAAGCAAATAGATCTAAGAATAAAAAGGATATGCTTGTCAAGTGAGGTGTTCGGATCCTTAAGTGTGTAAGTTTCTGTTGGTAGAAATATTACATTACGATATTTAATATATACATTCTCTTCATGTTTTGGTGATGACAAACATGTAACTTATAACACATAACGTAAAGTGCTTAAGTTACTCGTAATCACAAATCAACAATTCATACGTCAACATCTTTCGACGTCTCAATAACCCGAAAATCACTAATCAATAATCACTTTTTATTTCCACACTTATTTCACAAAACACTACTCACTCAACAAGCATAATAAAACTACTCACTAATTAACATAACTAAACTAGCATAAACAAACATAATTGATAAAGCTAAAGGACCAATATATATATATATATTATATATATATATATATATAATATATATATATATTTATATATATAAGACGAATATGCTTGCTAAGTGACGTGAAAAGATCCTTAAGTGTGAATTAAAGTTTTTAATGACGAATTACTACCCGTAAAAATATTATTTTCTCAAAAACGTTGGTCTTTATAGAAAATAATTTCTATAAAAGTATTAATTACTTGATTAATGTTTGATTATTTTTCGGATTTTGCACTTCGAAAATTATCAAATGAGAAATCTAAATAATCCAAAAACTATTAATCAATAATCCCTTTTAAAATCCACACTTAATTCACTAATCATAATCACTTAACAAGCATAAATAAACTACTCACTAAGCATAATAATTAAGCTAGCAACGATAAAATAAATAAGCATAAGCATTTTTTAAACTAAATAGTAAGCTACAACTTACTATAAGTAGAAAAGAAAAGATAGAAGAACAAGATTGAGAAAATGGGACGAACGAATTTTAAACCACCCGATCTTATATACTTAAGTAACCACAAAGATTAAAATTGTTAGTTTATATAACTACTTAGTTTATAAAGTTGCAAACTTTTATAATAAATTGGCTTTAATAAACTCAAAGCTTTAAACTTTAATAGTAAAATAAGCTTATAAGACCCATAAGCTCCTCGCCTAAGTGTTGGATCAATTTTATCAACATTAAAACAATAAAAGTTATGATAAACAAGATATATTAATAAGCTAGAGATTAATCTAAAGACAATAAGCTAATAAAAATGAAAACTTTAAATCTAAATCCACCCGAAACCAAGGTGTTTAACTCCGAAATAAGCTAACAAAAAGCAACAAACTTTAAACTAAAACTAAGATAAAAAGACAAGATCTATTATTTTTAGATCTAATCCACCCAAAACTAAGGTGTTCAATCAAGTGAACGAGAGACGGGTATATTTAAGGACTGAATCTAAAAACAATAAGCTAAAAAATAAGCAATCAAAAATAAGCTTACTCGAAAAGCTTTAAACAAGAATGAATATAAAATAAGCTTAGATGAAATAAGCTATAAAGAAGCTTATTCGAATATAAGTTTAAGATCTAAGAATAAATAAGCTAACAAGAGCTCATTAGAAAATAAGCTAAAAGGAAAGGAGAAGTGATGAGAAAATAAGCAATAGAAATAAGCTAACAATAACATCAATCTTTACCAAAAAGCATCTTCATTAATCAAAATAAGCTATTACAATAAGCTAGATCTAATAAGCTTTAAAAGCTTTTACAAAATATATAACACCCTGTGTTTTCAAGTCATTGACGACGTCGATAAATCTACTATTCATTTTAGTGTTGTACACGTTTGCTTTTAAGTTTAAAGTGTTAAGTTAAATCGCGTAAGCTAAAAACGATTATTCAATGTAAACGGGCATCAATCAATTAAACATTTGCATCAATCAAGTATTAAATAATTATTTTGAGAATAATTATGGTCGTTGTTTATTTTATTTTTATCGGTTACGTAAATTATGTACGTTTCGCGATAAAGTACGTTTAAGCATACCCGAAACCACAAAAATATTTCTACGCTTCAACAAATAACCACGATTGTACCCAATACCCAAAGTTTTATTAAATTTACCCAAGATAATGTTACTTTACACTTTATACAAGAAAAACCAACCAATGCACAAATGCTTGCAAGTAATCATCTTTTAAATAAATCTACAACTTGTAACTAGTAAAGTTTTTGCTAGATATTTTGTTAACTATCAAAAGGCTTCTAGAAACCCTTTCCCCCCTCCCCTAACTCACGGCATACAACAACCTTGGAGAACAAGGAGCACACAATTTACTTATCACTTGGTCTTTGTACTTCACTAACTCATTAAACTTAAGCTACATGGTTCCTTTGACCAAAGACAAGAAAACAAGTCTTCCTTAAGACCCTCATGGTGTTCTTGGAATACTATTGCACCTTTTGACCACCTATTACCCATATAATGCAAGTATCATGCAAGAGATATCACATAGAACTCATAACACTTAGTAAAAATCACAAAAATCTCTTATTTGTGCTCTATATATGCCATGGCTACAAACACACTCTTTACTAAATCCATATAAACTTTTCTACCTCATTTATACACTCTCATATAACATATCTAAGATACCTTAAAGTATTTTGAAGCCTTGGTTAATCATTTCAAGTGTTGAAGAAAAGGAAGAAAGCTAGGGTTTTTAAAAGAAAACTAGGGTTTCTAAGGCTTGTTAACTTGAGGTTGATATCTAACAAAGGTTTAGATTATTGTTTGCTTCATAGTACATCTCATATAAGGTTATCTAAAACTCTCATTATTTCATAAACATTATTTTATGTGTATATATGATGATATGTAGTGAAATCACCATTTAGGGCTTTTTAATCATGTAAAAGAGTTTTTACTTGTGGTTAGCATTTTGTACACTTATTCATGCTTTATATGTTGGTAAATATCATAAAATAAAGGATATATAAGTATGACATCATATTGGTTTAAGTGTAAAATGTTCATACATAAATTGTAAGTAAAGGTTTACTTAAGGATTTCATGATTTCATGTGATGTTATGGATTGTTTACTTGGACTCAAGGAAAAAATATGAACTATGGATTATATAATATGTATAATATAGTATATTAAGAGTATGGGAAAAACTTGTGAAAATTACTTAGTTAAAAAGTATATAAAACAAGTTTAATAAATAAGTAAATATATAGATATTAAGGGGCTGTTTGGATTTTTTGTTTTTTTGTTTATCGAATTCCAAACAGTGGATATTATGTTTTATAAATATTTTTACATCTCGTAACGATTCCGAAAAGGTAAGAAACTTGTCAAACGGATAAATAACGAAAAAGTTACGCTAATTACGAGTTATACGTTAATTAATCGGGTTTATAAAATAACTTTTATAAAAATCTTATAAAACAGCAAGTTAGTTATTTTTAACGAATAAAACACATTTTTAGGATTCTAAAATGATAAGAATCATAATTTTTCAATTTATAATGAAGGAGTTATGAATTTTGCGGGTTTTCGGTAATTAAAAGTTTATAAAAATAACTTTATAAACTATGAACAGTAAAAACACTATTCATGACAGAAACTTTTATTTTTGTAAACCTTATAAATTGATAGAATTTTCAATAACGAGAACGTGCTCGAAAGAATCACTAAAAACGGAGCTATAACGAATAAAATATGACGTTTACGGGTTTTACGATAACTAAAACTATAAAAATAACTTTATAACTGGCGTGAACAGTAAAAAGTACTGTTCATCAGAGGATCAAAAATATGAAAATGTCAAATTATGATAACTCGTCCTAATACGAAAGCGTGGGCATAAGAAACGTCAAAATCGGACTTAAAACGCGAAAGTTACGCCAGTTTTACTACAACGGTAATTATAAACGTTTTAACTAATTAAACGCAATTTTCAAAACAAAATTAGATGGTGATTGAACTATACATACTCTATATGTGGTTATTAGTTAAGCACAAAGTGCTTTATTTACTAGGGTGTTTCATAATTGGAGGTCCTCTTCGAGGGGTGGGCGTATCGACGAGTTGCTGATTTACAGATTTAAAGTTGTCCTAGCTCTCATACGTTCACTTACATGACCTCTTTAATTATGATAGCCCGAAACGAGAGGTTATGATATAAGAACATAGACTGTATATGATGTTAGTTAATCGAAGTACATGGTACTTATACGACCTTAATTTAAATAGGTTGCATCTGACGATTTGCGTGACGCATTATCTGTGATATTTGGATTATCAGAACTCAAGGTGAGTTCATAGCCCCATATTTTTACGATTTCAATGATTTATAACTTTGGGGTGGAAACATACTTTGTTTTATAAATTGGACGCAAGTGTATATTTTATATTGATTACGTGTTTGCCTAAGTAGCGATAACCCAAGTTGAGCCCATTATCATGAACTGTTAATTGCATATAGGTAGTTGAGAATTACATGATGTGAGGCGCAGAATGTTATGAATAGATCTATTTGGGTAGGACCAATCCGTTCGGGGTTTAGCTATCACCGGGAATGAACGTATAGGCATGTCGAATTTGGGGATGTTTCGGGTTAAACATCTAATCGGGCAGAAATTGCAATATATATAATATTGCGAGAAAGATTGTTGAGCTTTCTATATGGGCAGAAATATCCCGGGAATGAATGTATAGCATGTCGGAATTTGGGGTGTTTCTGGGTTAAACATCTTATCAGGCAGAAATTTGTAATATATAAAAATATTGCGAGGAAAGATTTTGAAGCTTAGTGTCATGAGCTTAGGTTAATGTAATCGGGTTTGCTGATGTATGCATGAGTTGCATTATCACGGGGAAAGTCTTGCGGTCCTGCATATTATGATTTATCAAACCTATGAACTCACCACCTTTATGTTGACGTTTTTAAGCATGTTTTTCTCAAGTGATATAGATACTTGGATTATCTAATGTGCATTGAAGTCTAAATTGACAAGATTTCATACTTTGGTTTCTACAAATGATCAAATCTCGTTGTGTTGCTTTCAAGCTTTTCATTGTGATGCAATTATGGGACAACTATTATTTTGATTTCGGAAAATCAACGAGATTGTTTTACAAACGACACATTTAGAGGTCGTTCTCTTGTATCTAGCGCTGTGTATTATGAAGTAGCACCCCAAGTGGTATTCCGATGCGTTGTGATTTTTTGGGGGTGTTACAAAATAAGCTAAATTACCCTACTCCTACTCCCAAAATAAGCTACCTACCTACTATGTGAAAATTGAGAGAAAACAAATGAAAGGAATGACTGCCAATGCTGCGTCTGTGGTCTAATTTATAGCCCAACAATGAGGGGTATTTTCGTCATTACGCGTATATGCCAGCTCACTTCCACTAATGATTATCATTTATGTTGCCTTGGATTCCACTTTAATCATTGGTAGCCAATCATTGCCAATGAGGGGTATTTTCGTCATTACGCGTATATGCCAGCTCACTTCCACCAATGATTATCATTTATATTTCCTTGGATTCCACTTTAATCATTGGTAGCCAATCATTGCCAATGATTGGGGGTATTTTCGTCATTACGCGTATATGCCAGCTCACTTCCACCAATGATTATCATTTATATTGCCTTGGATTCCACTTTAATCATTAGTAGCCAATCATTACCAATGATTGGTCATAAATGCCCTTGAATGCCTTCTAGAACCTCGTACCCAATAATTAACCGTCACTACAGTGCCAGGTGTCATCATCCCATTGGTCCAGCCGCCACCTGCACAGTACCGCGTACACAATCATTAGCCGCCACGCCGCCACCACGTGGCAGCCTCTTATAGGCCAGCCGCCAGTGACGTGGCACGCCATGTAGCATCCATGTGGCAGGTCAACCGCCGGCCAACGACGATCAATGGTGGTCAACGACGGTTAACCACCAATCAACCACCACCGGACCACCGGTCAACGATGGTCAACCGTCGGTCAACGGTGGTGGTCAACTGGGTTGAGTCAGGTCGGGTCCGGGTCGGGCCAGGATCGGGTCCGGGTTGGGTCGCCACCTGGACCACTCAGAGAGTGCCACGTGGCATGGATAATATTATCCATACCCAAGGCTAAGCCGGGAATCAAACTCGAGACCAAGAGGTCCCAAGTTTAACTCAACCGGTGATACCAACTGTGCTAGGCACAGTTTCGTATTTACTATGTAACATTAATACTTTTAACCCTTTTCTTTGGCAGTCCAGATTCATATTAACTAAAGGCTCAAATAAGACTCGACAGGGTTCAAATAAGAAAGGCTCAAGGGGCGAGTAAGGTACCGATAGATTCGTAATTTCGTGCTCTTTCCAATGGAGTGATCGTGGGATTTTTACGAGTTCGTTTGAATCTCGATAAACGTGAAAACGTCGTCGAAAGTCACCCGAAAATTACCGTTTTTGCTTCGTTTTCAATCCTTTGTACCCGTAAGACATTATAACACAATACAAACATATTTGCAACATAATTATCCATATTTTATGGTTATTAGTCCAATTTATTTTATTTTTTGGGGTATAAAGGATGTGTGTTTAAGCACACATCAAATTCCTCCACACTTAGCCATTGCTGGTCCCACACGCAATGTTTATAATACATGCCCGGAAAGAAATAATTTAACCCCCCTTAACTTAATAACCCCTCACATCAAACAAGAACATTAATGTTAATTAAGAGAGTTGTAAATCTTTGTATCTAAAGCGCTCTTCGTTTTTAACCACTTTATTTAATAATAGATAAAAAAATAATTAGATAAAATTTATTTAAAAGGCTTTTAAGGAACGTGAGTTCATCCCTCCCCCCCCTCCCCCCCCTTTGATTTTCACAATCCCCAAACCGAGCTTAAAACGAAATCACAGTTAAATATAAGATTAGATGCTAACACTACTCATAAATGCTAATTGTGTAAACGCAGCTATTTTTCGCTCCCTTATTACTAATTTTCTCTAAGGATTTTATTCGGAAAACATAATGTGAAACGAGATCACTTATTTTAAATATATTAAGGCCTTATTACTATAAAAAGGACTGGTTTAAACCATAATTATTTTGAAATCTTTTCCTAAAGAGACGATATGCTGAGAATAAGGTCCACATTAAGGTTCTATTTTCGCATGATTTAGGGGTTATCCTTTTTATTCATCAGAACAACTCACTACGGTATAGAGACGGAGTTTTTTTAGATACACCCTGGAGTCAAAATTTTGGGCTTTATTATTTATTATTAAGCATATCCAGCCCTCAGTCCTTTAAACAACTGACACATCGGGCGTCCTAACCGACAAGCTTGTAGTTCTTATTTCGATCTGTCGAGTTTTCCCTCTACCTTTTTGAAGTTGACACATCGGGGTCCTAACCGACTGAGCCAGTAAACTTTTAATCAGTCTTAGATCATTATTATTATTATTACTTCCACCCTTTAAAAGACTGCAACATCGGGAGCGAACCGACAAGAAATAGTGGTCTTACTTCGGCTTCAGTTTATTACATTATTATTATTATTATTATTATTATTATTATAGCCAAATTTCAAGTCCTGTAGTCTTTTTTATACTAGACAACGGGTGTGAGCGTAGGAATCGGTAGCTCTATTTCCCACAAACACTGACAAACCTCGATGTGTACCTTACGTTTCACCAGAAGAATCTCTTACGAGGATCAAAAATTAAGAATCCAAAAAAACCAAATCAAATTATATTATTTAAAATTATTATTTTTATAGTTTTAATAAGCTTGATGGGAGCAAAAAGCCACCATTTAACCTTATGAGCTATAAAGGATACCTAACTCTCCACGCTTTAGCATTCTACTTATATTCAACTCTCTCATTTTTCGTTCTTAGCAAACTTTTTAAGTCTTGCAAACACTTAGTCTCGAAAGCTTAGAGGAAAGCTTGAGTGAAACACTCGGTCAAGTCAAAAATCTCCCTAGTTCTAGCCTACGGGCCTACTTGTTACAACTATTTTTATATTATTATATTTTTATATAATTTTTTTGATCATCATTTTCATTTTTTCATCATTTTTTTATATATAAAATAAAGCAAAAATTTGGTAAATCGGGTGTGGCGTGGGCACAAGAAGGCAACAGGTATGATCATTTCGACAAAAATTCCCCTCACACTTAGAAACGAACATTGGCCTCAATGTTCAAATATGTCGGGTTTTACCCCCACACTTAAGAATGAAAAAGGCAAATGCAAAAAATTCCAAGTGTGAAAGGGGAAATAAAATCAGATATATATATATATGATGAGGATTAAGGATTCCCAGTATATAATCATGAAAATGATCAGAGACCGCATGATTGGAGGATTGAAAACAAGTACGAAGGTCTTCAAGATCAAAGGGAATCCTGCAAACAAAAACAAATAACCATGAAACACAATAAGGATAGAAGCACACCCCACACTTATTAAATACTAAATCTAAGCTAATATAATATTATTACTACTAAGAAAGATAGAAAGAGGAAGAGAACACAGATTGCCTTCCAAGAAGCGCTTGTTTTTGTTCGAGTCTCTAGCTTGACTCGAGGGTTATTTTATTTTAGGTCCATGGTCAAATCCATCACCCGATGTGAGGTGAGGATGGTAATAGCAATACATTACCTCCGTAGGTGAGTATGCAATAGGACAGGGTGATGGCATATGATGAAAACCAAAAGAAGGGGTCTCCATCACCCTCATCGACCCCCCCGACTGTGTCAGGGAGAAGAAAGGATCAAATCTTTCCACTTCCCTTAAGCAAATCTGCTTAGGATCGGGAAGTGGTGTGACTAGCAAGGAAGACTCATCAATAACTGGAGTCGACTCAGGGGGGTCCAGACTACTAATGTCCTCAAACTCCTCATCAAAGAGTGGATTATCATAACATAAGGTATAATCATCATTAAAGTCGAAGAGAGGGTTTGAGGAAGTCACATCATAAGATCTAGGTTTTGAATCCTCACCAAAAGGCTCGTCAGACATTCTTTTGGTTAAAATCGGGTTTTTGAGTAAATGACTAAAAAGTCGCTTAACCAAATGTCTAGGCAAGCCAGCTACATCCTCGTTCTCCAACAAGAAGTCGACTACATATTCTCCTAGAGGCGAATTGATGTCAAAATTTTCTTCCCTAACATCAGTGGTGGGAAAAGGTGTATAAATAGGCATATCACACTCTAAATTACTATTCGATGTCACCTCAGACTCCTTTGGGATCAGGACAAGATCATCAACACTAGACTTTATTAATTCGTCATTTTCCCTTACGAGAGTAGTGCTCTGAGAAACCTCTTCCCCATTAAGGGAGGGTGGTTGCAGGTTCCATGGGTTGTAGTAGGGAGAGATAGTGTGTATGCAGGAGGTGTGACATGAGCGATATTATGTTGTCTTAGAATTTGCTCATCGTCAAAAGGCACCTCCGTGTAATCATCACTCCCCTCAGGTTCTCTTATGCCAACAAGTGGAATGGGCTTTAGAGGTCTAAGCATTTCCTCAAAATGACGGTTAATTTCCATTTGTAAAAAGCGTAAAATATCTATATAAAATCTAAATCTGAGGGGGGCGACTACATTAATATGGTATGTTGTAGGTTGGTCAAAACAAGGAAAGTCATAATTTTTACTAGGAGAAGACTCATAGACAAGCTGGTTCCTGGTGTGACCATCAGAGCTATAATGGGGACCTCCACAGACCTCACAACAGTCAAATTGTTGTGGCTGACTAGGTGAATAAAATGGAGGTTGGTTAAAACCAAAGTCTTGATTGTAATAGGGACCCTGGTCATAGACGAGTATGTTTCCTGTTTGACAATCAAAGCCCTGGTGAGGGTTCCCTCCACAAAACTTACACGAGTATGTCTCGTATTGGTGTTGTGGAGGTTGGTTGAAGAAGTTGGTTGTTTCATTAAATGAATAGAAATGGGTCTTAGACAGACTCCATTCTAGACCTATACTGCTACAGCCAGAGACAATTCCTAACATTTAAACGGACCTCACACAACGAGCAACCAATTGGTTTATACGAAGACTTGTAGAAGAATTAAACGGATAGAGGGTAAAAGAAGATAAGGATTAAATAAATTAAGTGGATAAAGGAGGAATATTTTTTATTTTGGATTTTTATAAAGATAAATAAAGAAAAATATTTAATTTTTATAAGAGAAAATAATATAGGGAATTGGAATTTATGTTTTGATTTTTAGTTTGTAATTATAGTAGAAAATAAACTTTTCGTAGAAAGGAAAATCCCCCCTCAGGCAATACTCGAAACACCACGTATAATATCGTACAACTTGTTGGTAGGGAAAATATTACATTACGATATTTATCTATACATTCTCTTCTGTTTTGGTGATACAAAATGTAACTTATAACTCATAAGGTAAAGTGTTATGTTACTATAATCATAACATCATCAGTTCATACGTTAAATCTTTCGAGTCTCATGGTTTTCTACAACTAACCAAATTTAAGTTGCACCCGACGTAAATCACTAAAGGTTTGAAAAACCACCCAAAAAAAAAAAAAAAAAAAAAAAAATAAAAAAAAAATAAAAAAAAATACAAACTTAATTTGGGGACTGATCAAAAGAAATTTTTTATTTTCCAAGCCTTTCATTTTTTTTATTACTGGGACAAACATTTTAAAAAACATATACCAAAAATTATTGTCTTTATAAGAAATGTTTTATTCAAAATTAATATTTTGAATTCAAATTTTCTACCAAATAACGGTAGAAAAGTTCTAGAAACCTCTCACAAGAAGGACAAAACGGGAGCGTCTGAAAAATTGGCGGCCCTTAAATTAATTAAGGGGACTGGCCTTAATTTAGGGGACCGCCTTGTATAATGAAGGGGGACCAACCAAATAAAAATTAATATTTTTTCCTATAAATAGTGGACTGTTTCCACAGATTTTCTCACCTCTTTGCACACAGTTTTCTCTGATCAAAAACCTCCTTTCAAACCCTTTCCTTTGATCACTTAACTTATTATAAGTTTGTTTAAAATGTGATCCAATCATCCATCCATTCAAGTGCAAGAGAAGAACCTTCGTTATCATTAAGATACAAAGTTATGTAGGTTAGTTAGTGCATTCGTGACATGTCTTACATTCACAATGTATAGATCGAGTCCATGTATTCCAAACTTGTGTAATAGCTTGATCATGGTGTGTATAGTTGTTAGATCGTGGTGATCATAGGAAGTTTAGATAGATTGGTGTGATCAAAGTAGTGTCTAGTTGAAGTGAAGTTGTGAAGTGAAGTAGTGTGGTGAAGAATACTAAGGCGTGAAGAAGTTGTGTAGTTGTGAAGTTGTGTTGTGAAGTCGTGAAAGTAGTGAAGTTGTGTTGTGAAGTCGTGAAAGTAGTGAAGAAGTTGTGAAGTCGTGATAGATTGGTTCTAGCTAAGATTAGAACTCGACATCTAGCTTAGTGTCGGAAATTGATATAAGCAAAAGTTGTGTACGGTTTTCTCCGCCATAAGGGAGCTTGTTGACTAGTGAAGTAACTCTCGAGTTGGGTACTCGGGGAGTGGAGTAGGGCGAAGAGGTGCTTCGTGACCGAACCACTATAAATCATCGTGTCCGGTTTGCATTTCCTTTCACTTATCTCTTTACATTTATACTCGCATTTATTGCTTTATATTTATACTTGCATTTGTGTGTTGGTTTGTATTGTTGTGATTTGATGTATTACTATGTGAACACTCATCATATTGTGTCACGCTTGATCGGCAATTTGATACGAAACATTTTAAGATTTTAAAAGGAAACGTATTCACCCCCTCTATGATTTCCACAATTGGTATCAAGAGTCACGTCGCTCTAATTTTCAAAACAAATAGTTTTAAAAATTGAGTGCGATCCATGTATCAAATTGCCCATTAAGGGGGATTAAATATAAAAAGTGTTTTGTTGATTAACTTGTATTAGTTTTGATGTTATATACACTAATTATACTAGCTCGAGATAAAAATGATGCTTAAGAAAAGTGTTATATGTTTGGTATCAGGTGGGCGGCCCCCTTAAATATTTGGGCGGCCCCCTTAATTTTAAGGGGACCACCTGTCTGATTCGGCAGTTTTTCAGAAACTTTGAAAAATCATATAAAATCAACCGTAAGTCCGTAGAAGTCATGCCACTCGCCATTTCGAAGAGAATTGAGTCTACTTTCATAATAAAATACTTTCAAGTATTTATCTTAAACTTAATTTAGTCAGAAAGGCAAAATACTACTTATCGTCTAAAACGTGAAGTCTCGTTTTAACGTAAAACTTGTATTTTATCTTTTCCTTTCGAGTAGGACATTTCTAGCCGGTATATCTTTGAAAAATGGTGTAATTAACTTTTCAAAAATATTAAACTTGATTTTTAATATGGGGAAGAAACTAATTTGTCTTCAAACAAAACCGAGCTAAGTATACATTGTTGTATCTAATACACAAAACTACGACAAGTACTTTTATGTGTTATGCTATGTGATTATGTGCACTTCTTTATATCTTAAGTATACATTGTTAGTAGAAATTATTAAATGATCGTTGCTATTTGTAATTAAGCTAATTGAATATCTAAGCACATGTGCCATGTACACTATTCGTTATTAGTTAGTTTTTCGAATTATGTCTAACTAGAACTTATGCTAGATTTCTTGCATTAAGATTGCGAAATTGCTCTTGCATTGCATATAGGCATAGATCACTTAATTTACAAATGTTACATAAACATCTTGTAAATCTTTTCGAGTATGGAAATATACTTAGGAATAAGAGTTCAATAACTTGTCAAGTATATTATTAAATATGTTAAAACCTGTCACCTAAATATTTCCAACGATTTAATCTATTTTCAACAACACGTTTAAATATTTTCAACAACTTGCTTTGTTTGACCTTGGGTTGGTTAAACAAAAGAAATGATTATACTAATACATTAGTAATTTAAAAAAAAAAGGAAATTGTTTGTGCTTGCATTGTTCTAAAATACACACTTAAATATATATATATATTTATATATATATATATATATATTATATATATATATATATATATATATATATATATAGTGGCATTTTCTTTGCAGAACCACTTTTTTGTACAGAACGTACAGAACCAGCCTTTTTACTCTTAATAATGCATGATGTACATCATATTAATGCAAGATGACTTTTTTGTAATTAAAAAAATGCTAAAAAAGTGTTGTAAATGAACTAGAGGAATTTAAAGAGTTTTAATTAATTAATTTATTTTAAAAAAAACCAATCCAAGGATCTTTAGGGACTTATTTCACAAAATATTAATGTATAACACTTTCAAGAGAAAAATCGTCCTTCATTTTCTCAGATCCAAAATTTTGGGGAAATAGTTACTTCATCTATCTTCTTCGATCGAACAACCCTAGCCCTCAATCCAGTTTCTTTTACAGCCACCTTTTAACTAAATGGGTCGTATTGTATACAAAGAATCTCAAAACATCGATTACTATTCGTGATTTGTACAATGAATTTCAGGTAGGATGGTTTTTGTGCACTTTTCTGTAAATAATACATTTAACATTACTTGCAGAATTTCACTAAGCTCGGCTTGTTTTAACTTTAGATACAGACCACGAGCGGTAAATTCTCAGATGAGCTAGTATCTAACTCAGGATTCGCTAGATCTATGTCTCTACGCAAGTTACGGTTAGTGTTTCTAATAGGGTATAGACCACAAAAGTGGCAAAGTACTTTTCTGTCGATGAAAAAACACTAATTTAGTTCTCTTTCGGTATGTATAAAATCTTCTGTATTTTAGGACTTAATAAATAATCAAGTATCTAATGGCACAAGAGTTGAACCCCTAGTTTGTGGTACTCAAATCAACATTGTTCCTCAGGTAAAGTGATCATTAGTATTTTGTGCCAAACAACCAAAGTATATTATTTCAAGTATTTCTTACAAAATTATTCTTTCTTCTATTTAACTATTGAAAGCAGATGATAACAAAACTAAAGAACCTTGAAGAATTGTGGTCGACTTCTCGTTACAAAAATAGTTGCACGGGATATGTCTCCTTTTATCTCGGAAGTTTTCTGATGAAAAATATAAACAAATTATCACACAATCGTGATTCGAGTCCTAAAAAAGAGGACACTTTGCAGCCTTTTGAGGTAAAACTGAAACAGTTAGAAGCCTCGGTGGTAAAGCTTTCAAGCAAACCTTCCAGAATCCCTGAAGAGAAATACGAGATTCTTGCTGAATCGTTGAATCGTATAAGGTCATTGGAATTTGACTTGCAAAAGACAAAGAAGGTATGGATCTTTTTCTTTTTGTTTTTCTTGACTTATGTTTTTTGGCTATTCGAATCGTGTATAGTTTTTTGGCTTTGTATTTGTAGGCGTTATTTGCTACTGCTTCTAAACAGGTGAAACTTGAGGAATGACTCATGAATTTACAAGAGGGTAATAAATTTGATGAAAAGGCGCAACTGGCACATATGTTTTGGAGGGCGTGCACACATGTTTTTGGAAGACGTGCATATATGTTCTAGTGAATTTGATAATACTTTTGTTTTTGAATTGTATTTTATTCAATATCAAAATTTGTATTTGATATCTGTGTTGTTGATTTGTTATAAAATTTAAAGGTTATATGATATGTTTATGTTTTTTGTTATAAAATTTTAAAGATTAGAGAATGTACACTAGAAACATATGTGCAATTACCCTTTTAAGAAATACAAACATATATGCAATTACCATTTCAAGCAAAAAAATGTACGCTAAAAAACATATAAAATTTACGATATTTAAGAAAAACACATATGCACTCGGGTTTTTAATCTGAAAACATAATACTAAAAAAATATAAAATCAAAAAAAATATTCCGAAAATTAAAGGGTTTTAAATATAAAATCAAAAAAAATCTGAAAATTAAAGGGTTTTAAAAACGTTTTTTAATTAAAAAATGCAAAAAGAAAAATCAAAATGTGTTTTGACTATTATACCCTTTTGAATTAAGAAAAAACATTTATTAATACTAAAATCCTATTGGTCTAAAGTGGTTCTGTAGGTTCTGTACAAAAAAGTGGTTCTGCAAAGAACGGTCCCCTATATATATATATATATATATATATATATATATATATATATAGTAGGGATCCAGTGAGAAGTAAATTAAAATAAGAAGTGGTGAGAAGTGACTAAAACCACACATTTGAGATGCAACGACTTGCATTAGATGCATTTTTATTCATTTAGATGCACCATTTTGAGTTTCGAACGTTAATTTGATGCGTAGATGGTGCAAATTGATTTTCATGATTTTGACACATGCAGAGGAACAAAAAACAAGAGAAAAAATGAAATGCATCTAATATACGTATATGCATCTAATTAAAAGCTAGAAAACACATTATGATGCGTTATAATGCATCTAAGATTATAGAGATGCATCTAATTTAAGTCGGTGCATCTCGGATATGCGGTTATAGTTACTTCTTATCCTTCTTATTTTAAGAAAACTTCTTATTTGATCATAACTCTCTCTCTCTCTCTCTCTCTCTCTATATATATATATATATATATATATATATATATATATATATATATAATATAGTATTTTACAAAAGATATATAAAAATTGTTAGAAATCTCATTTATATACTCATAAAATGTCAAAAACTATGCATAGTAACAACAAATAGTTTTTCGCACAAGTAAAATTTACGACAATCTTGAAATATGATATTAACTTATAATTAGTCATCAACCTCACCTTACAACTAATCTTGTGATTAGTGGAACACAATATTTAAATATTTATTTATTTTCTTTTAAATGAGTGTTCGTGGGGGTCAAGAAAGATTTCGAGAATATATCAATTCATTATTCAAATTATGATTGTATCTTTTTTGTTCTAATTGACAAGTTTTCGTGTATGGACTTGATAATCGATTTCTTATTTGTTTAGTTTCAAAGATTATATCAAAAATAACAAAATATAAACATCTTGGATCTACATAACTCATCACACTTGATTGATCGAAAAATAATTACATCCTTTTTCTAGAGGAAAAGGGAATATGCATCAGTCATAACTCATATTCGTGTTGATGATGCCATATTGAGTTACTTGTCCAATGATGTGTTTCCATAAATTATTATTCTAATATGATTAATACATGCATAAAATACCAATGAAGTCGGATTGGTGATTTGGATGTTTCGTTCGAATTATTCAAGCAATTTAACATTGCAATGCTCAATTGGTAATGTGTCATTCCGAAAAAAACCAAACCGAGAAAACTAACAATTATGTAAACTGTGCTCTTAAACATAAAAGCACAACTCATAGCTAAATTCACTTTTAACTAAAATTCGAAAATAAAAATAATATTTTGTTTATTCACTAGGATAATGATGTTTGAGGAAACATTTTGTATAAAGTCTTTATGGACGTATCGTATTTTACGTAGATAATTTTTTATTTTTATTTTGTATTAAACGATTGATAAAAGGATAATATATAGCCTATGCATCTTATTTTTTGTCGTAGATAAATGGTTTGTGTTACAAGAAAATAACGCTACATATAATTGAATAAATATAAGTATTAGAATTAAAAATTAAACCTATCAAAATATGTATCAATGCATCACAAGTAAAATATTAAATTTATTTCATTTATGATATAAACATTGCTAAGATGGGAGGGGAGTGTGGTGTTATGGCTTCGTGCCAAGCCATGGCGCGAGATTGAGCCATGGCGCACCACTCCGTGGTTCGCGCCAAGCACTCTCGCGCAGTGGCTAACAGCCCACGCGATCGATAATTTTTTTGAAAAATAGCCGTTGGGGGGAGCGGATATTTGAAAAAAATACCCCCAAAACCCTATTTTTACCCCTTTAAAATCCTATTAAATACCCCCTTTTATTTTTATAAACTTCACACACTATTTCTATACCAATTCTCTCATCTTTTCACTTAAAAAAATGAATCCCAACCGAATTGGATTTCGTATGCTTACCGAACCAACCAACCTAAATTTCGGGGTCGTCTTCGATCTAGGCGGTTCCACTCGAGCTTCATTCACCAAAATGCATTACTATCCAAATCTCAACCATCAATATTCTAAATCAGACGAACAAATGCTTGTTGCACCAATTTAAAATGCAAATGCAAATGAACATACAACAATAATCAAACCTATCACACTTCCTAACCACATTCCGAGCAACAATCTCACCACCTAGTTGACGAAACCGAAGAAGAAGGAGAGGAACCGCTTCCAACCCTGACGTCGAAGCCTAACGCGGTCGTAAGAAGTTGGTGCAAAAGAAACAAAGGAAAAGTGTGAAAGTTGAGAAAGAAACCAAAGAAGGGTCGAATTCGACATGCGTAGACCCAGCCGAAGAGTTGCTTTTGGCGGAAGTTTCATTCAAATTTCCGAGGATCCAAAAACCGGGTGTGATCAAAAGTTGGCGACTTTTTGATACAAAATTCTAGATGTGTACAATCAAGAAGCTAACAAAAAGGCTTCAAGAGCGTACAAAGAACATGTTGACGGGCAAGTGGACTCCAATGAATTCCGCGGTTATGAAGTTTAACCAATTGTATGAGGAAACGCTTGCTCATAGTGGGGAGAACGATGAGAACCATATGGCGAGGGTGCTCCAATTGTATGAAACCATCTGTCAGGGGTAAGTAAGCTCCGGAGTGCTTGAATTTTTTGAAAGATAGGCCACAAGTGAAAAACCCCTAATCGACTTTGCAACGAGAAGTCGTTCTGGTGGTACCGACAAGGAACCGGACCATTTTGGAGATGATGAGTTGCCTCGGCCACCCGGGTTGCAACGAATTGCTAAAAGTCAACGTTCCGGTTCTAACTCGACCGCTAGCTCCTGTTCCAACCCGGTCGCTTATCAAGAGTTCATGGCGAAACAAATAGACTTAGAACGCATGGCCAAAATGCAAGTGCTCTCGCATGAGAGCGAAGACGAAGGGACGGGTGAGGCAGCTCAAAAGATTGCGAGAGGGACATGAAGTTCTCTAAATCGACACAAGCGGGATGGATCCGACCTACGCCGCTATCATCAACGCCCAAAAGGAACGAATCCGAGCCGAATATCTACCACCAAACTAGTCGACCGACGCCGTTAAATTTATGTTTTTTAAATTATGTCTTTTAATTTATGCATTTTAATTTATGTCTTTTAATTTATGTATTTTTTTAATGTAATGTTTTAATTTTAATGAATTTTATTTTAGTTTAATAAGTTTATTTAAATAATAGTTAATTAAAAAAATTAAAAAAAAAGTTTGGCACCAGAATTCTGGTGCCAAACCAATGCCACTGAATTCTGGTGCCATAGCATTTGTGGTGCCAAACTCCATTTTGCTGACGTGGCACCACTTTTTGAGTTTGGCACGAGGAGTTTGGCACGACCGCTCCCCGTGCTCTAAGAATAATAATTTTAGAAAAGCATATTTGTTTAAAAATAATAATAAAATATGTCTTTTTTCAATCATTTATCATTAAAGAATCACAAACTCAATTAAGATAAATTATATTGATGAGATTCATTTCACATGACATGAAGTGAAGAATTCTTAAAACACTCTCAATATAACATATTTGTCATTGTCACAAATAAGCACATCTCTTGGCTTTTGAAAAACCAAACGCGTTAAATATCACAAGTGACAACTACACATGTAAGATTACTAAGTATAAGACTTCTATTAAATCAAGCAATATGTAATCCGAATCCAAACATCCCTTATTGATTCCCCTTGAACAAAAAGAATTAAAACATCTTGCTTAGTTATCTACACATCTGTATTAGGTTTATGCAAACGGAATTAAAAGGTATGTTAGTTGAGGTCATGTTTGCCCTCTACGAAAAGATAATACAAATTCTATCTTTTCTACACTTCATTAGGCAAATATAAGAACTCTATTTTGTCTAACATGAGAATGACTACTGGAGAATCTATTGCACTAGAAATTCAATTTGACCTAACGGTTGAATTGGTTCCAAGAGTGAAGTTGGGTTCGGTGTATAACCCGTAAAAATGGTCGTGTTTAGCCTAAATTGAGCACCACTAGTGATAGTCTCATATTCATTCTCTAAATGGCTCTTCCTAAATATGCCTAATGATAGTCTACATCGATAGACTTTGTATATCATTAGGAGTACACACTAAGCACGTAGAAATTAGGCTTTTCCTTAGTCAATCTAGACACAATGCACCTCACATATGTGCTTTAATGCTTCAAGATAATTACTTGTTCACATGTAATGTAATTATATGTCTTCGTGATCTTGATGCTCAATGTTTAATTGCTTATATATTAAATGCATGTCCACTATAAAGGCATTTATCTTTTCCTAGCAATTTAGATAAAATATTTCTTAGTTTATCTAAATGACACATGCTCCTAAATGCTAAATGCTAACATGTCTAACACTCCTCCAAGTAGGTTTGACAACTTAAATATTTCATCCAAATTATTCAAGTATCTTTAACTTGCGATCGCAAATGTTAAAGGTCATATCCGAAAGTTCATATTCAAGACTTTTAGCAACACATGTTAAAATGCTCTTCCTAAAGCTTCAAAGCTTACATCAACCTTCGCGTGACAAAGGTCTTATGAGTTTCTACATAAGTGATTCGTAGCATCTTTAATATACACACCTTAAGACTAAGTACTTTCACGTCCGTTAGTCTTTTCCATTCCCTTAGGAATATCACGATGGTTTATCGTCATGTTCACCTCATACACAATGAGGATTGAACATTATCCATCGATCTTAGGATAGAAAACTCATCATAATTTGTCAACATTTCCTTCGCGACAATGTCCAAAAGGAAATATCTTCATCGAAAAAGTTTCGTCGGAAGACAACATCCCGCATCTCACTAAACTACTCATACGTAAAAACCTTTTAAGTAGGGTCTAGGAATGATGAAACAAATCTCATAAACATGTCATTCTCATTTTAATAGTCTTGTTACTATTAGATACATTCTGATAAATCTCAACAACTGAATCATTTCATTCGAAATGTTTAAGCATTTTTAATTCGCGAAATGTAAATTAAAATGTCACTCACTGTTCATATCTAAGTCGTTTCACAAAAATCTTTGTCACGCCTCTATTATTATATAGATGGTTAATATCTTCCATCTACATTTCCGCTACCACCTTTAAGACAACCTCGTACCTCATCGTGTGATTGTTCTATGACATTTAGAATACTCGAGAAGAGCTACATAACTTCGCAGATGAAGTTCATCGTATGCAAACCGTCATCCATCATGACATTTTCAAGCTCATCGCTTCCGTTGTTATTTCTCTTCACCTATTCTTTTTATTCCACAATTTATGTCCGGATGAGCATGAATTAGAAGGGAAGGGAAAACACATATCTTCACATATATCCTTTAACCAAACACTCTCAAGAACCCACATAGGTGATTCTTATTCACTAGAAACCATAAGATACACTTCTACCATACACTGAAACCTCATAACTATTATTCTCTCTTGTTAGTGATCATTAGTTCTAGTTCATCCCAAAATCACCAAAGTGAAATGAAAAACTGAGACATCCTTACTACTATCAACCTCGAGTCATCCACCTTGTCATCTTCACAAAGAAGATTCACCATGTAACCATTCCCCTCAAGTGAATTTCGTAATGAAATGCGTCTCATCCAATCATTTCCACTTTTTAACAAGTGAAGAACACAAAGAAGATATTCAATCTTCAAAGTGTTGTTGAGTCATCACAATATCGTGTCTTTCATTGGTCCATTTCCATTTTTTGGCAAGTGAAATACACAAAGATGATATTAAACCTTCAAGTGTTGTTGAGTCATCATAATGTTCCACTATTTTCACATTTTCACCTTTGTTCATCAACATTAACAACCATATACTAACATTCTCACCAATGACATCTCCTCATCACAACCACATCACCACAAGTTGCCTCACATCCTCCATTTCCCATCTCACCCATCAATTCACATGTTACTCACACTCAATCTCCACCTCAAAGTGACAACCAAACTCAACAAACACCACCTCCATATCTAAGTAGAGAAAGCCTAGTTGATGACATTAATCAACTACAAGACCTATCAAACCTCTTAGCCATGCATCTCTCCCAACAACAAAATAACATTCCCTCATCACCTTACTCTCCAAACCTACCAAACACCCAACAAACCTATAGTCAACACCTTTCCTTTTCATTCACGCTCATCCTTCTTCATTTATGTTTCCTCAACAAATCATCCTTATCATCAACATTTAGTTCGACCTAAAGTCTTACGATAACGTTTATCCTTAAACACCCAAACATAAAAAGCATACATAATGCTTAACAAAGAAACCTTGAGGATTTAGGAATCTCTTAATACAACCATTAGTCTATTCAAATCCACATCATTATCTTGGTTAGATGATGATACCATAAGGAACGTGTTGATCGAGTCTTAGCCCTTAATCATGTGTCGGTCAAATCTTATCATTGGTTCCTAAACATTTCCATGCCTTAAGCATTCATCATTTTTTATGTAGGTTGTTGTCTTTAGTGCCACACTTTAGAGTGCATATACCTAAAACATACATGATTTGTTCCCTACTAAGTGTCTTGCATATATATATATATCTATCATCATCATTATATATATGTGCATTTTTCTACTAACTTTGTTTTGTAGCACTTTTCCGTTACTCGATTTCTTGGTGCCCCAATGAAGGGGGAGCATACACCAAGGGGGAGCATTTGCAAATGTCCAAGCCATTACGTTTGCAACCGTTTAAGACATCTACATATTTTTTTATATGTGTTTTTCATCCCTATATATATATTTTTGTTGCACGAAACTAACCATTGATGTAGGTTAAGAGCTTGCAACGAATTTGATCCATGGATCCGCGTGAGTCAATGTTTAAGGGATGTCATTGTTTAAAAGGGATTGATAGAATCAAGACTTCACTTAGGATGATGCAAGCTCGCCTCTTTGATTGAAGAGTTGAAGTGTAGTTAAAGCTACTACTGCTAGGAATCAACAAACTCTCACCTGTTATGAGTGTGGAAGTCTGGGACACTACAAGAGTAATTGTCCAATAGTAAGGTTTCAGAACCGTGTGGACATGTACTGGAAAGGAAAAGCTCGTGGAGACTCTAAGCGCCACGACGTCTAACATTACATCTAATAGAGACCTATTACAATAGTAAAAGTTAAGTTGAATTATCGTAGACTCATGTCCTTTAAGAATCTCATTGTACTTCCTCTAAATTTATCGTTGTATCGAATGATTTTAAAGTATCTATCAAATCTATTGTAATTGGAAATTCCGCCAATCTACTCCAATTCTCTAATTATTCATGCAAACCACTTACTAAAACATTATGAATTTATGAAACATATCACTATCACACAATAAACTATTTCGTTGTCTTCCATAAACTGTTTCCATGGTCAAATTTTCAAAACTATTTTGTTATCAATTCATAAACAATGTATACCACAACATAACTCCTTACTATTACATAAAGTACTAGTCACGTGATTCCCTTTAACGAAAACTATTTTGGTACCATCTCATAAACAATTTTAGTATCGCCTCATAAACAAAGTCGGTGTCATTAACAAACTACCTTACTATCGATTGATAAACTATTATTTTATAAACTATTTTACTATCATTGACAAATTATTTTACCATCGTTCAATAAGCTATCATTTTATAAACTATTCACAATCATTTCACGAATACCTTATGAATTACCTTCTTGACATCTTATATACTATTTCGCAATCATCTTAAAAACTACGTTACTATCACTTCATGAATTATCTTGTTCTTACCTTATGAAACCATTTTTATCACATAAATTATTTTATTAACACCCTATGAGTCATTTAGCCATTGTCTTGTAAACCATCATACAATTTCTCGCAAACCATTTTATTGTCATCCTATCAACAACCTTACATCCACCTTGTGAATCATTTTGGTCATCTTATAAAACTCTTTGATACTTCTTTATACATAACACAATTTTGACAAAAATGAGCATCGCATCGTTAGCCCTCAAATATACATAGCTATTACCACCTACGTATAATTCAGGAAGGACCATGTCATGCTGAGAGTAGTCACCCTGTAACATTTGTCAATAAATCCATTTTTACTTACATCCTTGAAAAACAAATTTTTGTGTGCGTCTTCGTAAAATGCTTTTACTTCAGGAAATCAAGTTAGTAACCATAGCAACTAAGCAGACCTTTACTCCATCTTACTATAAAGTTGACATCATCTTATACTAAATCTTAAGCCGAAAAGCCAAGACACATCACTAGTCGCCCTAGGACAATTCGCTATCAAATTTGCTCGCCATTAGAGAATTCACTAAATCATCCGTTCAACATCGACCTGATGCCCGTAGAACTTGGAAATTTTGACGTCATAATTGGTTTGGATTGGTTGTCAATGCATCATGCCATAATAGCTTATGTCGAGAAGATCGTTCGTATTCCCTTGGGAAGTGAAACCTTAATTGTCCATGGTGACGGAAGCAATCAGGGAAACGAGACTCGTTTGAACATTATTTCATGCACCAAAACTCAGAAATATTTGTTGAAAGGACATCATGTCTTTCTGGCACATGTTACTACAAAGGATACTGAAGACAAGTCGGGGGAGAAGCGACTTGAGGACGTACCAATCGTTCGAGATTTTCCTAAAGTATTTCTTGAAGAATTGTCGAGTCTTACACCGACTCGACAATTGGAATTCCAAATCAGTTTGATGCCTGGTGCTGCACCAGTAGCACGAGCACCTTATCGATTAGCTCCTTCCGAAATGAAAGAGTTGTCAGGGCAACTGCAAGAACTATCCGACAAGGGCTTTATAAGACCCAGTTCCTCACCTTGGGGAGCTCCGGTCTTGTTTGTCAAAAAGAAGGACGGATCATTCCGGATGTGCATCGACTACCGGGAATTAAATAAACTGACGGTGAAGAATCGTTATCCTCTCCCAAGGATTGATGATTTGTTTGATCAACTACAAGGATCCAGTGTTTATTCGAAGATAGACTTGCGGTCGGGTTATCATCAACTCAGAGTACGAGAAGAGGATATTCCAAAGACGGCATTTAGGACTCGGTATGGTCATTACGAGTTCCAAGTGATGCCATTTGGTTTGACAAATGCACCTGCGGTATTCATGGACCTCATGAACTGAGTGTGCAAACCATACTTGGATAAGTTTGTAATTGTCTTTATCGATGATATACTTATTTATTCAAAGGACAGGAAGGAACATGAAGAACACCTTAAGGCAATTCTAGAACTGCTTAAGAAGGAGGAGTTATATGCTAAGTTTTCAAAATGTGAATTTTGGATACCTAAGGTACAATTTCTCGGTCACGTGATTGACTGTCAAGGCATTCACATGGATCCTGCCAAGATTGAATCTATTAAAGATTGGGCATATCCTAAAACACCAACGGAGATTCGTCAATTTTTAGGTCTTGCTGGATACTACCGAAGATTCATTGAAGGATTTTCAAAAATCGCTAAGCCAATGACCAAACTCACTCAGAAGAAAGTCGCCTTTGAATGGGGTGACAAACAGGAAGCAGCTTTTCAGACATTGAAAAATAAATTATGTAGCGCACCTATCTTAGCTCTCCCTCAAGGAGCCGAGAACTTCATTGTTTATTGTGATGCGTCACATAAAGGATTGGGGGCGGTATTGATGCAAAACGAGAAGGTGATTGCTTATGCATCACGACAGTTGAAGATCCATGATAAAAATTATACTACTCATGATTTGAAACTTGGTGCAGTGGTGTTTGCTCTAAAGATTTGGAGGCACTACTTGTACGGAACCAAATGTACGGTTTTCACAGATCATAAGAGTCTACAACACATACTTGACCAAAAGGAGTTGAATATGAGGCAATGTCGTTGGTTAGAGTTGCTCAGTGATTACGACTATGAAATTCGTTATCATCCGGGGAAAGCAAACGTAGTGGCCGATGCCTTAAGCCATAAGGAACGGAGTGAGCCATTACGAGTTCGAGCCTTAGTCATGACTATTGGTTTGAACCTCCCCAAACAAATTTTGGAAGCTCAAATAGAAGCACAAAAGCCGGAGAACATCAAGAATAAAGACGTAGGAGGTATGATCAGGAAGGATATACCTAAGGAAAAGTTGGAACCCCGTGCTGACGGAACTCTATGCTTAAATGGTAGGAGTTGGTTGCCATGTTATGGTGATTTAAAGACTGTGATCATGCACGAGTCCCACAAATCAAAATACTCTGTTCATCCGGGTTCTGACAAAATGTATCAAGACATGAAAAAGCTATATTGGTGGCCCAATATGAAGGCCGACATCGCCACTTATGTTAGCAAATATCTGACGTGTGCCAAAGTCAAAGCTGAACACCAAAGGCCATCGGGATTGTTGGTACAACCCGCGATACCTCAATGGAAGTGGGACAATATCACCATGGATTTTGTCACGAAGCTTCCTAAGTCGTCACAAGGCCATGACACTATTTGGGTGATTGTTGACCGACTTACTAAGTCTGCAATATTTACGCCAATGAGGGAAACTGATTCTTTGGAGAAATTAGCAAGGTTGTACCTAAAGGAGGTAGTCACGAGGCATGGAATACCTGTCTCAATCATCTGTGATCGTGACCCTAGATTCGCATCGAATTTCTGAAAATAACTTCAGAAGGCCTTGGGTACTCGCTTGGATATGAGTACTGCGTACCATCTAAAAACTGATGGACAAAGCGAGAGGACCATCTAAACTCTCAAGGATATGCTACGTGCTTGCGTGATCGACTTTGGAAATGGTTGGATTAAGCATTTGCCATTAGTCGAGTTTTTATACAACAACAGTTACCACGCTAGCATCAAGGCAACACAATTCGAGGCACTTTACGGTCGAAAGTGTCGTTCACCTGTTTGTTGGGCTGAGGTCGGAGAAGCTCAACTCACCGGTCCAGATTTAGTCCAAGAAACAGCTTTTCAGACATTGAAGAATAAGTTGTGTAGCGCGCCCATCTTAAGTTCTCCCTCAAAGAACTGAGAACTTCATTTTGTATTGTGATGCGTCGCATAAAGGATTGGGTTCGGTATTGATGCAAAATGAGAAGGTGATTGCTTATGCATCGCGACAATTGAAGAATCATGACAAAAATTATACTACTCATGATTTGGAACTTGGTGCAGTGGTGTTTGCTCTAAAGTATTGGAGGCACTACTTGTATGGAACCAAGTGTACAGTGTTCATAGATCATAAGAGTCTACAATACCTACTTGACTAAAAAGAGTTAAATATGAGGCAACGTCGTTGGTTAGAGTTGCTTATTGATTACGATTGTGAAATTCGTTATCACCCGAGGAAAAGCAAATGTTTATGCTGTGCTTGAGCAGAAAGAACGAAATTAAAACCATTAAGAGTTTGAACCTTAGTGATGACTATTGGTTTGGAACTTTCCAAACAAATCTTGAATGCTCAGACCAAAGCACAGAAAGCAGAGAATCTCAAGAACGAAGATGTAGGTGGTATGATCAAGAAGGATATACCGAAGGAAAAGTTGGAACTCTGCGCCGACGGAACCCTATGATTAAACGGCAGGAGTTGGTTGCCATGTTATGGTGACTTGAGGACTGTGATCATGCACGAGTCCCACAAATCAAAATAATCCATCCATCCGGGTTCTGACAAGATGTACCAAGACATGAAGAAGCTATATTGGTGGCCCAATATGAAAGCCGACATCGCCACCTATGTTAGCAAATGTTTGACATGTGCTAGGGTCAAGGCCGAACACCAAAGGTCATTGGGTTTGTTGATACAACCTGAGATACCCCAATGGAAATGGGATAACATCACCATGGATTTTGTCACAAAGCTTTCTAAGTCGTCGCAAGGTCATGACACCATTTGTGTAGTTGTTGACCGACTTACTAAGTCTACAACCTTTACACTAATGAGAGAAACTAATTCCATGGAGAGATTGGTGAGAATGTACCTAAAGGAGTAGTCACGGCATGGAATACCTTGTCTCAATCATTTGTGATCGTAGACCCTAGATTCGGATAAATTATTCTGAGATCACTCAGAAGGCTTTTGGGTACTAGCTTGGATATAGTATCTGCGTACCACCCACAACTGATGGACCAAAGCGAAGAACTATCCAAATCTCGGAGGATATGCTACGTGCTTGTGTGATCGACTTTGGAAATGGTTGAGTTAAACATTTGCCACTAGTTGGATTTTCTTACAACAATAGTTATTACGCTAGCATCAAGGCTGCACCATTTAAAGCACTTTACGGTCAAAAGTGACCGTGCACGGTCTGTTTGTTGGCCGAGGTTGGAGAAGTTCAACTCACCGGTTCAGAAATAGTTCAAGAGACAACCAAGAAGGTCATCCAGATCAAACAAAGAATTCAAGCCGCTCGTGATCGACAAAAGAGTTACGCCGAATTAAAGTGTAAGCCGATGGAGTTTCAAGTTGGGGATAGAGTTATGCTTAAAGTTACACCTTGGAAAGGGGTTGTACGTTTTGGCAAACAGGGGAAGTTAAACCCTAGATATGTTGGACCTTTCAAGGTGCTGGAAAAGGTGATCGTTCTTCACAGCTTGAGCTCCCTTAAGAGTTGAGCAGGGTTCACAATACATTTCATGTATTCAACTTGAAGAAATGTTATTCTGACGAACCATTAGCCGTTCCGTTGGAAGGACTTCATGTGGATGACAAGCTCCATTTTGTAGAGGAACCTGTAGAGATCATGGATCAAGAAGTCCAACGGTTAAAGCAAAGCCATATCCCAATCGTTAAGTTTTGATGGAACTCGAGGAGAGGTCCTGAGTTCACATGGGAACGTGAAGACCAATTTCAAAAGAAGTATCCGCATCTCTTCACTAAACCCGTACCTTCGTCAAGTGTTGCAACTTAAGCCTTGAGGACAAGGCTCTTATAACGGGTGGAGACTGTAACATTTCACATTTTCAGGTCATTTATGACTTCATTTATTCCATTATTTATTTTTAGAGTTTTACGCGTTCGTTTTTAATTATTATCGTATAGTTAAATCGCGTAAACTAAAAATCATCATTCAACGTAAACGGACACCAAACAAATAAAAGTTTACATCAAGCAAGTGTTTATATTATTAAGAGTATAATATATAAACTATTTTTTCATAATTTATTTTTATTGGTTACGTAAAACGCTTACGTTTCGCAATAAATTACATTCGGGCATACCCGGAAGCACCTATACCTATCTATACTCAAACTAATACCCACAATTATACCCAATACATAAAAATTAACTCACTTTATCACTTATTAGCCACTTAAGCCGGATACATACACTTACACTTGATAATTAAATTCAAAACTCCACTTGTATACTTTCTCAAACCCCAACAACTAGTACTTTCATCACATGTTTCTATAAATTGGGTCACATCACATGTACCCTAAACAGCCAATTTCAGCCATACATTGCCTAGGGAGGAGAGAAGCCTTCTTACACTTATACTTGAAACCACTACATCTCATGGTTTGGTTTTAGATGGTTTAAGGTTTCCCACTTGCTATATAAGGAAGGTCATACATACTAGCATTCATTTACATACTCCAAGCAATTCACCAAGCCACAAAACTCTCTCCATTTCCATCTATAACCCACGGCTCACCCTTATTTATTTAGGGTTTCATATAATTTTCATATTCAAGCATACAAGTATTCATTCTAAGTATATCTAAGATCATTCAAGTGCATTGGAAGCTTGGATTTGTGGTTAAACAAGAAGCATACAAGAAACATAATTAGTATTATCCTCATTAGGTTTAATCTGTGGTTGGATTCATTGGGTTTAAGCTTAAGTATAAGCTTGTGTTCAATCATTAAAACTACTCATCTATAAGGTCTATTTAAAGTTTAAACATTCCATTCATTCATTAAATTATGTAACAAAGCTTGCTTATATATGTTATATCACCCACACCTACCTTATTTTGCATGAAATTATGAGAAATTTACAGGACATTAAATTCGAAACCTTATTATGTACATTAGTGAAATAATACTTAAAATGAAGGTATACAATTTATATAAGTGTTAAATAATTTATGTGGTTAGTTTATGAATTATTTTGTGTTGAAAGTTTTAATTAGAAAAGTTATAAACAAATAATTTTGAGGACACTTACTCATGGACAAGTAGTATAGACACATTATAAAGGACTAAGATATATCAAGTTATGTCCTTTCATAAGTTAGAGGACTTGTAATAGTTTAATAAAATGAAAAGTATATAAAGATAATTAGGTACAAACTTAATTACCTACTGTTTGAATTCGTGTATAAACATATATATTTTATATTTTATTTTATTAGTACATATCACAAGGATCGTAAGCATATAATAAACTTGAAAAACCGAGCAATAACGAAGGAGATATGACATTTTTAAGTCTACAATAATTAAATATATAAAAGTCTTTTTATAAAAGTTATTTTATAAAAATATTCACTGTTTCAAATCTGATATATTAAGGAATATTTTATAAAGATAGTACTTTTCATGATGAAATCAACATGTAAAACTCGAAACGGATTTAAAATGAAGGTGATACGTTATTTACAAGTTTAAGTTAAAAAGTATTTTTATAAAGGTAAATTTATAAAAATAGGTTACTGTTCAATATAGTATACTATTGGGAAATAATTTTCATAAATAGAGCTTTTAATTACGAAGACGTGGACATAGGAATCACTAAAAACCGAATTAAAACGAACGAGATACGGTTAAAATACGATTTCAATAATTAAAGTTATAAAAAGTATTTTTATAAACTTTCACTTACTGTTACTGTTTGTAACAGTACCAAACTATATCATAAATACAAAATTTGATTATACTTTTCAAATACGAATCCATACATATAAAGAACAAGCGAAACGGATTAAATATGAGTAAGTTATGACTTTTGGAAGGTTACGACGATTAATTAATATAAAAATAGTTTATATAATTTTATAAAAACAATTAAAACTACTGTTCATCAGGGGCATAAATATTATAAATATAATATTTTGATATATTTTCTTAATACGGAGCATGGATATAAATAACGTGAAAAACGGAGTTTAAACGATAAAGATATAAGGTTTAAAACCGTGTGCACTATTTTTACTTTTGTGTACTATTTTATAAAAAATAAATTAAACCAATTATATAATATCATTATATAATCAATAATAATATTAAAACATGTATTATTAACAAGCAATCAATTGTGAGACGAAAACCACACTTTATCTTACGGATACAAATACAAACACCTTTATTCAATAAAGTACGGTTTAAACATTGTTTTGACATTTAAAACTAAACAAAGACTATTAGGTGGTGGTGTAACTATATATCTTGTGATGTAGTACTATTAAGTACATTGTACTCATACGGACTATATTTAATTAGGTTGCGTTCGGATTTCGCTTGTCGACTCACTCACTTGATTCATATTATCAACACTATTCACTAAGGTGAGTTCATAGCCCCATATTTTACTATATCAATGATTTACAACTCTTGGGGGTGAGATACATGCATTGTTTTACAAATTGGATGCAATTGACATTTTATCATGAATTACGTAGTTTGCCTAAGTAGTGATAACCCACTGAGCCCATATATCATGAACTGACAATACTTTTGTAGTACGCGAATGAATATAAATAGATCTATTTGGGATTGACATCCCCATCCGGGTGAGTAGCTCTCACTAGTGTCACGGAGTGAACCAACGGATGTATACCATGTCGGATTTGGGATGTTTCGGATGAAACATCAACATGGCAATGAGGCAAAAAATTTATATTGCATTCATACATGTCGAGCTTCATATCATGAACTATAGGAAACGAAAATACTTTTTGTGATGGGTGTACAGGTTGCATAATCACAGGGAAATCTTGCGGTCCTACATTATATTTACATAAACCTATGATTTCACCAACTTTATGTTGACGTTTTAAAACATGTTTTCTCAGGTCTATGAGGCACGAGGTGCTAAGGATACATTGGGGATACTCTTTTGGGGAGTCATGCATAAAAGATTTAGAGTCATTACATCTTGGGATATTTGTTATGATTTTAAATATTTGTTATCAAATGTTGAACAATTTAAGCCGTTGTACTTTGTATCAAACAATTTCAATAAATCCAATGTATCGTATTTTAAACGACTCTTTTAGAGGTCGTTCTCATATCTTGTGCTATTGATCTATGAAGTAACGCTCCCGGACACATTATTCCGCTGCGACCCTATTTGAGGGTGTTACATATATGAACAACCTTCTCACCATAAACGATGACGGCATCATGCTTGATAAGCCAATCCATTTCAATTATAACGTCGAACGTACCAAGATTAATCGGCATAAGATCGATTTCAAAAAGATGGTTCACTAAATTCAAAGTGTAACCTTTTAAAACAGTGTTCGTACTAACTACCCTTCCATCGGCTAACTCTACCTCGTAACTGGTATCTATTTTAACCATATTGATATCAAGCATGGAACTAAATCTAGTGTTCATAAAACTCCTATCATAACCTAAATCAAATAAAACAGAAGCATAGCAGTTATTGAGTAAAAACGTACCTGTAACCACATTCGGACCTTGCGGCTCAACATCCTTAATCGCATAAGCTCGGCCACGAGCTTCCCCAACTTCCTCTTGCTTGACCTTCTTTGGGCATCGGTTCCTCGTATGACCTTGCTCACCACAATTATAACAAGTCCAAATGGGTTGAGCGTTTGCACGCGTGGCAACATTCTTTTCCTTGCAATACCTCGCTTTGTGCCCAATCTTTCCACACTTGTGGCACTTGATCATACATTGACCAACATGGTGAGTAAAACAACGTTCACACACAGGAAGTGATCCAGAAGACACTTTTCCCTCATTTGGAGCAGTAGTCATAGCTCGCGCGTTCCCTTGCTTTTGATTATTCTGCGAAGATTGGCGTGAGTTATCCTTGTGGTTGGTCTTACCACTGTTGTTCCCACTTTGAAAGTTCTACCACTACTTCTTATTCCCTTTAAGAATCCTTTCATTCATAGCTTACAACTTTTGTTTCATCAACTTGTGTGCCATACGCACAACTTCATTCAAATTGGTAGGCCTAGAAGAAGTAACTTCACCCTTGATGTTATCAGACAATCCTCGGATGTAAGCATCAATTTTTACACTTTTTGGCTCGACCATCCTTGGACACATCAAAGCTAACTCATTAAATCTTTGAGTATAAACCACTATGTTATACTCCTTGACCTTCAGGTTCCACAACTCGTTTTCCATTCTTTGCAGTTCTTCAGCAGGACAAAACTCTGTTGTCGTCAACTTTTTCATCTCAGTCCACCTCATTTGGTTAGCAACATCTAGTCCCAAAATTGATACTTTAAAGTTCCACCAAGTCAGTGCAGGTCCTCGTAGTGTAGCAGCAGCAAACTTAACCTTCTTATCTTCCGCACACTCGCTTATCCTAAAAGTCATCTTTGTTTTCTCAAACCATATCCTAAGCTCAACAGCTCCTTCGGTACCATGGAAATTATCAGGGTTACACTTCATGAATCCAGCAAAAGTGTATTCTCAAACAACAGGTGCGGTATCTTAACCCTTAGCTGGTCCAGATCCTTTAGCATCATTCCGACATTCGCTTGTCTTGCCCGCTCAGCAAGCAGATAGCGCATCGACCCTTTTCTTTGATCATTCGCTGAATGGCAGCTTGAATCATAGGTGCAGACTTTGGATGCATAATTTTGTCACGTCACACAGAAAACAACTTGATAAGCATTCGTAACATGATATACTCATAACATGGTACAAAGACAAATCAATCACAACCACAGTCACACAACATCAAGTAGTAATCAAAAGATAGTCATTCATTATTCATCACAGAAGAGTTAATACATAGTTGCATTGTTTCATGAAATGATACAAATCGTTACAACCAATAGCATCAAGTCTACTAACTGAGGATTCAGTTTAGTGATTACACAATAAAGATACTACTAATGAAACTAAACTACTAAGAATCACGAGGAGATCCTCGCGGCTCAGATGATGGACTCTTCTCATCTTTAACTGGAACATCGATAGCCTCATTCGGTCTTTCTTTAAACACAACTCCCCTACGAATCATCTATCGGTAGAACTCATGAGCTTGAGCTCTAGTCCAATAGAGATCTCTTTTGACGTGTTCGTTCTGCATACGAAGAAGTGTGTTGTTTAAACTTGCTTTATCCAGTTCCTTCTTTAACTTCTTACACTCAGCTCTTTCTTCAGCATTACCAAGCTTTCTAACCAGATTTTCCATTGCAGCCGCTCCTTCTTCCACACTAGATCGCACTTCATTACCCAAATCCAAAATCAGCTTACCATAAAACTCATCCTTTGCTTTCCCCTTCTTCTCGACCAATGCATGCGTCGTCTCGCGACCACACAGTCGTCTCAAAATAGAATCAAACCAACCAAAAAGAGAGTCAATGTCCCTCCACATAAAGCCAAACAGTAAAATATCACCATCCTCTCGAAGGAAAGTAGCAGTAGACGACTCACCTACCTCATGGACACTAGCAGTAACAGTCTCATCCTCGGGCTCAATCGTGTCCTCAACCTCAATCACATCTTCAGCTCTTAATCAAGACCAGTGACGAGGGTTTAAGAGATCCAGCTTTCATAAGAAACATCAACTCTGACTCATTCTCATCTTCTTCGTCATCTATATTCATATCTTCTTCTTCTTGAGGTTCTTCTTCTTCCTCAAACTCTTCCTCTTCCGGGTCCTCGTCTTCATCCACTAAGACATGCTCAGGAATAACAGGAACAACATCGGGTTGATTTGGCTCAACTACGGGTAAATCATCCACATGATCGGGAGGAATTACGTTTGCCATGATAATCTAGAAAATATTATATAATACTTATTTAATATTGTTCCAATAAGAATACTATTATCCAAAATAACAGTTCGCATAAGTGCGCAAAAACAAAAATTCACAATTTGTGTCATTCGCGTTCGATCTATATCTCAAATATATTTCAAACATATATAATAATAATTATTATATAATCACATAACAATCTATGCATACAACACATGCATAAATATATCAATACATAACAATTTATGCATACAACACATGCATAAACATTCCTTCTCTTTATATATGTAACCAATGGCAACGAGGAGTCTTGGCGTGCGTGTAGAAGCGTTATAGTTTAGGTTTTCAAAAACTTAACCTAGTTCTCTATAACCTTAGGCTCTTGATACCACTCTATAACACCCCCATTTTTGGATTGCGCAGCGGAAATTACAATGGGTCTTACTAAATAGCACAATACACCAAGATTATAGAAAACGACCGACGTTTTACAAATATGTGTTCTATTATTTAATCAGAGAAAATGCGTTTAGGTCCCCACAGGAATCGTAACCACAACCATTACAACATTTGAAAGACAATTGTTTCAAATTTAAAGACATTGTTTTAAAACACATTAAGACATTGTTTTTGAAAGACAAGGAACACACAAGTAGTCTTTCACCAAATCATCATACGCACGACACCTCCATCCATCGATTTTCTCATCCTTGGTTACCTGGGATAAAACATGTTTAAAATGTCAACAAAATTGTTGAGTGAAATTCATAGAGTTTAAAATAATCAATAAGAAATAATCTTTGAACACATAATTAGTTCTCGGGAAAACATTGCAACGAATACAATGTATAACATCTCTTTTCTTTCACGCAATAAGCTCATGACACCGAACGTTAACAATACATATATTTTTCATATGTCAATTTTCCCCAGAACAAGGTATTATTGTCATATACCTACTACTTCTAAATACAAAACGTCCGTTTGACAGGGTGTTCACAAGGATTCAGAACTCGGACGGGGTTGTCAAACCCAATAGATCTATTTAATGCATTAGCGTTCACCTCACAAGGCGATTAACGGTTCATGAAATAAGGGGCTTCGACAATAGCTACTCATGCGGAAAAATTCTCATAATCGGGTCCAGCATACCATAAAATCATATATGTTCGATTTTATAAAACAAACATGTATCCCCCTCGCGGGTTTATAAAACAATCAAAAGATCTAAAATGCGAGGCTATGAACTCACCTTAAGCAAAAGAATCCAATTCAATCAAATCAACAAGTGCAAATAACTTCACGTCTCAATCGCGACCTATATAATACATATATAGCGGTACGTGACTAAAAGTAAAATAATTCAAATAATGCATACTTGCATATATATTTATATAACTATTATGTATATACAATCATATACTACAATCTCCAAGTGCGACGCATAACATTTTACTTCGACGCACCCACAAAGGTACAACAATTACAATTGCGTTACGCTTCGTATTTATCATTAAATAACTAACATTACGAACCCTTTGCTCATTATAAACCATATTCAAAAGTATATGCAAGTTTGATTTTCAAAAGTCAAACTTCGTAGTTTACTTTTATACCAAAAATCACCATTCTTAATTCGGCCGTAAAATCTTCGTTATTAAGAGTTACGTGACGAGCCACCTAGCGAAGCGTAGCTAAAGGCGAACTCTATCACTTTTCATTATCAAAAATAATTTTAAAAAATTTCTCGACTCGCTACAAGGCGGTCAAACTTTCTGGTCAAACTTGACGTGTTCAAAACCCATTAAAATGACATTTTTTACTTAAACCAACTATTTTAACTAGCCTATTTAAGTATACTAAAACCATCAAACTTCAATCAGTAATTAAATATACTTTCAATTATTTCCGCACTTGAATCCTATAGCACATAATATATAATACGCAATATCCTCAAATTAATCACACAAGAATGTAACTAGAATACTCACAAAGCTATAACAAAATTTGGTTTTGGCTTCCCCTTGTGGTTCGAACTTTGGAAGCAACCCACACAACAAAAATAAAATCTTTTTCAACAAAACCCACTAGCAAGAACACTTATCTAACCTCAATAAACCTTCCTTTTAGATCAAAACTTCATGATCAACCAAATTTCTATTTCATAAAATACCTATTGCATGTGTAATATTTTTAGTGGGATATGTAGGTAATGATGAGAGGATTAAGAAAATGTAATCGGATTGTATTGCATGTCAGAAAATCAAAGTGTTTGGGTGGTTTATGGTGGTGGTCGGGTGGGTTCAAAGGGAGAGGAAAAGAGATGAATTTTTTTGTAAAATGTAAAAATGTGTATGTGTGTTTACTTATATAGAAAAACACTTTAGCCTATTGACACTTCTAGTCCCTCCTAAGTTTATAAATATAACACAAGAGGTGTTTGTTTCGTGCTTATCACCGACCAAAGGGCTCGGGTCACACCACATTCGTAAATATTTTTATTCCGTCCCATTAAATTTGTTTTAAAACATTTAATAAAATGTTAAATCATGTAAACCGCGATTCTTGACACACTTTTTCCAAAAACATAGGGAAAAGCCATAAAATACAAAAAATAAAATAATCACGCTCTCGGAGAAAAGTATAAATTTTTCTAACTTTCTCAGACGCTAAACACAAAATGAAACTCAATCACGGCTTGAAATTACCCAATAATTGGAAATTTTCACCAAACCTTATATAGCATAAACGACTAAAATCAATTATGTAGTAAAATAATTATCATAGCTCGGGATAAACGTTGACCTGAAACTCGGGTTGGTACATTCTCCCCTCTTTTAGGGAGCGTCATCCCGGTGCTCAACTTGACTTATTAGCTCTTCCTAGCATCATCATTACTCGTAAAGAGATGAGGGTACTTATTCTTAATCTGATCCTCACATTCCTAAATAAATTCTGGACCTCGTCGTGAATTCCAACGAACTTTAACGATAGGAATCCGACTTTGCTTAAGTCGCTTTTCCTCTCGATCTACAATTTCCTTCGGCTCTTCAATAAAGTGCAGCTTATTATCAAGTTGAATTTCGTCAAGTGGGATGATATAACAACCCACAATTTTCATCACTGTAATCTCCACTTATATTATTAAGTACTACTTTTTCATGGGAAATTTTTTGCTTTATTCCATTACGTATCATAGTTTACATTTTAAAAGTGAACGAGCTCACACAACGACCGATGCCTATTCTATTTATGTTTATATCAAGTAAACTTCCTAATATGTCAAGTCAATGATCTATTATCCATTTTATCATATACGTTATTCATTTAACAAAGATTTCACGACAATAATACCAAATGAACATAAACCGTTAACGTTTATGCCTAAACCCTAACTTTGTGTAATGTACACATTCAAAGTGAATGTACAAGTAATCAAAGCACATGTACAAGTAATATAACATCTCATTTGAATATGAATTCCCTCCAAAATAAGGTATAAGTCCTTTAAAGCATAATGTATAAGTCATTAATGCATAATACTCAAAATGGCCGTTTTACCTCTGTTTTCCTAAGGAATTTCATACAAACTCTTAAGTACAAGTTATTATCAAACAATGCACTACATTTAATACTCTTAAGTACAAGTTAAACAAACTCTTAAGTACATTTAGATTCCATTTACCTTCGCGTTTTATGAATTTACAAGAAATCAAAACTAGAAACCCTAACCCGAGCTAGTTTCTAAACCACGACCTATTTCCTTGTTTTTACCCATTTTAAACCAAAACCATTAATCAAATTATGTTGTAAACTCTTAATATAAACATTAAATTCCATTTTCTAACTATTTCTACCCATTACACACGAAATATAAGCTTAAAACCCTAACCGAATCCAAAACCAACCCGCGACACCTTTTTCTTGTTTCTACCCATTTTTAAAAGTAACCAAGCACACAAGCTCCTCTATGATGCACCTACTTCCTTCCCAAGTAGCTTACAAAGCTAATTAAATCTTTTAAGCCACATCTTCCCTTGTCCTCCAAGTTTAGCCGCGGCCACATCATGCCCCAAAAACACTTCCACATCTTCATGCTACTATCCTAGACCTTCATACTCACTCTCATAGACCCCCTTACTCAGCCCTAACTAGATATGACACCAATCAAGTCCTTCCTTGGCCTCCAAGGCTATTCGAGTACTATAAAAAGGGGTAAACCCTTTCATTTCAAATCACACCTTCAATCTTTCTTTCTAACCATCAATGGAGTCCAAGATCTGATCAAAGAAGTTCTAAGAGGTCCTAAGAGCAGAAGTGAAGCAAAGAAACGAAGCCTTGAAGCCCCGAGAAGGTTATACTAGGCGTACGAAAGCAAATGACCCCATTCGACCCGTTCTCCATTCAATAAGCTCAAACCCAGGTTCTTCAATCTCTCCTACTGTTTCCATACTCTTATAATGTTCTAATAATCATAAATATACTCTTGTTACAAGCTTTTAACTTAAAATTACTCGTTCTTGAGTTTTGATCCAAACCAACCCTAATTTGGTGTTTTTCTTTAATCTATAAGCTAATCTTGTAAAATATTGTTATAATCTATCCCATTAAGCTTAACTAGCAATATTATAATCACTTTATTAAGTCTTGAAAAGATTTGAATTAAAAACCTACGCGTTTTTGTTTTTAAACCCTAAAATGACCCGTTTTGATTTCTAGCTTAACGAATCATTATTTTAAACTTTCGTTATGAAAAAACTTCTTATTTTAGCTTATATTAATAAGCTATAACCTGGAATATGCTTTTCATATTGAAAAATATCATTATTATGGATTTTAGACTAAAAACGATACGTTTTTCATGCATAGGGGTATATATCGTAACTTTCTAAAACTTATAACTAAAAGGGCTGAAAATGTCATTATTTCAAAGTTATAACTATAAGGACCTATTTTGCCAAGTTTCAAAGTTAAAGGTTTAAATTGTATATACTTTATACATAAAGGACTAAACTCGTAAAAGTTTATAATCCAAGGGTATATTTTGCCAATTTTGCAAACTATTAAAATATTATATTTTTATATTAATTATAAAAATATATGTTTAAATATTATAAAACATTATCATGTATCACGTTACTAGGGAGCTTCATGTGAGGGGTTTCATTTGGGTATACGTTTTGACGAGTTAGCTGGATTTACGATTTAAAGTGTCCTGGCTCCTCAAACGTTTACTACATGACCTCTGAATTATGATGGCCCGAACAGTGATACACTATATCCATAAATTAATAAATCAAACATGATTAAACATTATGAAGATTTGACAATCAAACTAAGACTCGACATATTATCCCAGGTTACGTGACGAAGCTGCTTTCTTTCAATTGATATACTGAACTTTCCCGTTCGAGTAGATAACATCGTACTACCATACCGACGCATTTCATTTGATATACTTTTGCCATCAATCAGATTTTCCTATTAAGGTGAAGTTCATAGCCCCTTTTTCTACTTACTTGTTTTATAAACTCTTTGGGGGAGATACATGCTTGTTTACAAACTCTTTTACATACTCGCTTATTTTATAACAATGTGATTACTTATCAAAGACTTAGTGAGATTTCATAGCCTCGCTTTTAAATCTTTTAATGCTTTATAAACCCGCGAGGGGGATACATGCTTAAACCATGAATGCAAGTGTTTTTCCAACTGTATGCTATCCAGATATATTATTGCCTAAGTACCTTCCAGAGCCACTATTTCCATATCATGAATCTTTAATTACTTGCATTGTGAGTGAACGCGAATATTGTGAATAGATCTATTGGGGGTGATGACTCCCGTTGGTATACCTATGCTTGTGGTAGCCAAACGCACTATATTTGACTCAATGGGTAACTTTGGCATGTTACCTTTCCACGGGGACATTTGTTCCTCAACTAATGTCACTATGGTGATTTTCCCTGTTAACGTATTGATGTCATGAGCTTAGGTACAATAATAATATTTTCCATGATAATTGTATTCGTTGCAATTATTACTATCCATTATGATAACTTGCATTCAACCGTTTTCTATGATAATTATGTCTACATTGCAATTATGACCACTTTTGGGTGTATAACAACGTAACCCACTATTAAACTTGAACTCAACTATTATAACTGAAAACCTATGAATTTCACTCAACCTTTGTGTTGACTTTTTAGCATGTTTATCTCAGGTAATTGAGCAACTTATGGCACGGAGTGGCACGGACTTGAAGATGGCTAAACTGTTATCATTCAAACTTTATGTTTTTAGATTTTGGGACCTGCCTTTGTAAAACTCTAATTTTAAATGAATGATAACGTATCTTTTAAAACGTCTCTTTTGAGTCGTTTTCTATGATTGTGTTTGTGAATCATGAAGTAATACCCCAGATTAGCTTCCGCTGCTATATGTCAAAAATAGGGATGTTACAGAGTGGTATCAGAGCTTATGGTTATAGAGAACAAGGGTAAAACCTTAACTATAACTACTTTTCTTTTGCCATCAATGTCCTCCGTGCCACTACATTCCCTAAATTATGAAGATGCCACTACTTTTTCCGAATAGTATGTAAAAATACATAACTACTATACTATTATATAAATAACTTATGTTATTCATTATTGGATTGTTACAGTCATGTCTTCTTACACCCATCCTTCTATCCCTTCTGATTACGTTGTGGAGGATGCTTTTTCTTCTACAAATGCTCCTAACTATATCCCGACTCCACCAGGCTATTCCCTAGTCACACCGGGAAACATCTCTCCTGACTCTTCAGATGATTTAACTAAAGATTTTTTATCCTCACTATCTATCTCACCTTTTCACGATGATCCATATATGAAGGTCATACAAGCATATGATGCCATTCCACCACCCAAAGTTATTATTGCTCTACCAGCTATTGTACCTCCACCGATGTTTGATTCCTGAGATTTCTTTCCTCCCAAGGAAATTTCACCACCTAAAGACACTGAGACTCCTGTTGAATCATCCATTCTAGTATCTCCATCTTTATCAGTAATATCTTCATCACTGGTTAGGTCAACTACACGACCACCAGACTATCGCTTGATAATTTATCTAAGTGGCCGCGGTATGAAACCACTGGGAAGTGAACTAGTCCCCGAGGAACCTAATGAGTCAAATGCTTGTTAGAACATTCATCTATGAATATCCTCCATGATTATGTCCAGGTTCATCATCAAGAATCTTTTGAACAAGATCCAAGAACTCAAGGGAGAATACCATATTAGATCTGTGTTGTTTTTAGTTTTCTAGAATCCAACCACTGGATGTAGGGTATAAATAATGACGCTTGTCAAATTTTTTAAATTACATAGACAAGTTGTTTACGATCTAATACAGTGGTGATTCCGTTATACCTCGTTGTTTCATAATACCGATTGTGTATGTCGAGACTGTCTATCTTATATCATGATCCGGGATTACTATAATTCTCTTACCATCTGATTTTCTCAAAACCTTTGTATCTAAAAACACTAAGTTTCCTATTAAATCACTTACTCTATTATTTCCGCATCTATCTCTTGAATTCTAAAATTTTTCCGTTGTATCCTGCAATGTAATATCAAGGAATATGTATTTCTTGTTAGAACTTGCATCAAATGAGAACCCATACAATAATATTCATATCAAATAAGTATTTGTAATTTCAATATCACTATTGTTAAAAATGCTTAAAGTTCAAAAGTAAGCATTGCATTTTAAGACTTGTGATATCATTCTTATTACGTGTTGTCTTATGTTGATAGAATGCCTCCCAAAAGGACGTCAACATCTGAAGCACCAGCTATGACTCAAGCTGCCATCAGAAAACTAGTTGTTGACAGTGTTGCCGCAGCACTGGAAGCACAAGCTGCAACAATGGCAAGTACTAGTAATCCCAACAGGAACACTGGACCTACTGGAACTCCTGTAGCCAAAACGGGAAACTATAAAGAGTTCATAAGCTGTCAACCTTTCTACTTCAATGGTATGGAAGGAGCAGTTGGTCTTATCTGCTGGTTTGAACGAACCGAATCAGTATTCTCTCGTAGTAGATGTGCTGAAGAAAACAAAGTGACATTTGCTACTGGTACCCTTACTAATGATGCTTTGTCCTGGTGGAATGCATACGCCCAACCTATGGGAGTAGATCAAGCCAATCAAATCACCTGGACTGAGTTGAAAAGGCTCTTGACAAACAAGTATTGTCCTCGAACTGAAGTCAGAAAGATGGAAGATGAATTCTACAATCTGACTGTCAAAGGAAATGATCTTAAACCATACGTTAGAAGATTCCAAGAACTAGCAGTCTTATGCCCGAACATGGTACCAAACACCGAGAAACTCCTGGAAGCCTTCATCGGAGGGTTACCTAGAAGTATTGAAGGAAATGTTACCGCCTCTAAACCTCAAACTTTAGAGGAAGCCATTAACATAGCCCAGAGGCTAATGGATCAGGTAACAAAGCATACTCCGGTGCAAGAAACCAATAATCACAAACGAAAGTTTAATGATGAAAGAAACACCAACAACAACAACTACCCCAATAATCGTGACCATAACAACCACCCCAATGATCATAACAACAATAACCACTCCAACAATCGCAACAACGACAACTACCAAGATAAACGCAACAATAACAACCGTAACAATGATTACCACCAGCAGAAAAATAGAAGGCAGGAAACCTTCAAGACTTATGGAAACCATGGATATAATGGACCTCATCCCTTGTGTAGGAAGTGTACACTGCATCACACAGGACCTTGCACTGTCAGGTGTCAGAATTGTAACAAAGTAGGCCATCAAACCAGAAACTGTAGAAGCTAAGAACTTCTGTTTCCAAATATCACTCTATCTCTCAACTAAATCTCAAGACGAGATTTCTGTAAGGTTGGGGGACTATAACAACCCGTAATTTTCCAGTATTTCATCAATGTAATATCTACTTACTATGTTAAGTACTACTTTTTCACGGTAATAAAATTTTTGTTTCATTCTATTCCATTACGTATCATAGTTTACATTTCAAAAGTAAACGAGCTCTCGCAACGATCTATGCCTATTTCTATCTATGTTTACATCATGTAAACATCATAATATATCAATTCAATAATCTATTATCCTCTATAACATGTACGTTATCTATTTAATAAAGTTTTCACGACAATATAATCAAATGAACATAAACCGTTAACGTTTATGCCTAAACCCTAATTTTGTGTAATGTACACATTCAAAGTGAATGTATAAGTAATCAAAGAACATGTACAAGTAATATAACATCTCATTTGAATATGAATTCCCTCTAAAATAAGGTATAAGTCCTTTAAAGCATAATGTATAAGTCATTAATGCATAATACTCAAAATGGTCATTTTACCTCCGTTTTCCTAAGGAATTTCATACAAACTCTTAAGTGCGAGTTATTAGCAAACAATGCACTACATTTACATTCCATTTACCTTCTCGTTTTATGAATTTACAAGAAATCAAAACTAGAAACCCTAACCCGAGCTAGTTTTTAAACCACAACCCATTTCCTTGTTTTTACCCATTTTAAACCAAAACCATTAATCAAATTATGTTGTAAACTCTTAATATAAACATTACATTCCATTTTCTAACCATTTCTACCCATTACACACGAAATATAAGCTTAAAACCCTAACCGAATCCAAAACCAACCCGCGACACCTTTTTCTTGTTTCTACCCATTTTTAAAAGCAACCAAGCACACAAGCTCCTCTATGATGCACCTACTTCCTTCGCAAGCAGCTTACAAAGCTCCTTAAATCTTTTCTTGGCTAGAAATCAAGCCACATCTTCCCTTGTCCTCCAAGTTTAGCCGCGGCCACATCATGCCCCAAAAACACTTCCACATCTTCATGCTACTATCCTAGACCTTCATACTCACTCTCATAGACCCCCTTACTCATCCCTAACTAGATATGACACCAATCAAGTCCTTCCTTGGCCTCCAAGGCTATTCGAGTACTATAAAAGGGGTAAACCCTTTCATTTCAAATCACCCCTTCAATCTTTATTTCTAACCATCAATGGAGTTCAAGATCTAATCAAAGAAGTTCTAAGAGGTCCTAAGAGCAGAAGTGAAGCAAAGAAATGAAGCCTTGAAGCCCCGAGAAGGCGACCATAAAAGCTCTAGTCCATCGCATCCTTAATTCGAACCCAAACGACCCATCTTGGGGTTTATAGGCTAATGAGCCATTTTGAAAAACTTTAAGCTCGTTAGAGCTTATTTAAATAACTTATTTTTATAATCCATAAGCTGCAAAATAAGTTTCGAACATAAAAATACACTTGCATGGATTTTGGACTTGTTTTACAAGTCAAATCCATGCAAGGGGTATATTTTACCAACTTTTCAAACTTGTAAATACAAGGACCATTTCTGTAATTAATCAAAAGTATAAACCACAAGGGCTAATCTCACCACTAAAAGGTTGATTTTATAAAAAGTTAAACTATAAGGATTTGCTTTGTAATTTATTTAATATCAAGGGTATAATATATATACTTTATTTAAATAAGGATTTAACTTGTAAATATATATATACCAAGGGTATATATTGTCAATTCCAAATTCTTAAAATATAAAATAATATATTTTTATATAAATTATAAAAATATATAAAAATATTATAAAACCCAATTTTATTCGTTATTAATTATCGATCGACACGTTATAAATTAAATACGTTTCATATTAAAAGTAATTTATCATCGACTAGCTTTTGAAGAAACTTAACATTTTATCGTACCACGTTAGTAGGGAGCTTCATGTGAGGGGTTTCATTTGGGTATACGTTTTGACGAGTTTGTTGGGTTTACGATTTAAAGTGCCCTGGCTCCTCAAACGTTTACTACATAACCTCTAAATTATGATGGCCTAAACAGTGATACGATATTTCCATAATATTTCAATCAAAGTGATATTACATTATGACATAAAACATATCCAATCAAACTAAGACTTGACATATTACCCCAGGTTGTGTGACGAAGCCGTTATTTTCATATACTTTTGCTATCAATCAGATTTCATTATACTGTTAAGGTGAGATTTCATAGCCTCGCTTTTAAATCTTTTAATACTTTATAAACCCACGAGGGGGATACATGCTTAAACCATGAATGCAAGTGTTTTTCCAACTGTATGCTATCCAGATATATTATTGCCTAAGTACCTTCCAGTGCCACTATTTCCATATCATGAATCATTAATTACTTGCATTGTGAGTGAACGTGAATATTGTGAATAGATCTATTGGGGGTGACGACTCCCGTTGGTATACATATGCTTGTGGTAGCCAAATGCACTATATTTGACTCAATAGGTAACTTTGGCAAGTTACCTTTCCACGAGGACATTTGTTCCTCAACCAATGTCACTACGGTGATTTTCCCTGTTAACGTATTGATGTCATGAGCTTAGGTACAATAATAATATTTTCCATGATAATTGCATTCGTTGCAATTATTACTATCTAATATGATAACATGCATTCAACCGTTTTCCATGATAATTATGTCTACATTGCAATTATTACCACTTATGGGTGTATAACAACGTAACCCACTATTAAACTTGAACTCAACTATTATAACTGAAAACCTATGAATTTCACTTAACCTTTGCGTTGACTTTTTTAGCATGTTTATATCAGGTAATTGAGCAACTTATGGCACGGAGTGGCACGGACTTAAAGATGGATAAACTGTTATCATTCAAACTTTATGTTTTTAGATTTTGGGAGCTGCCTTTGTAAAACTTTGATTTTAAATGAATGATAACATATCTTTTAAAACGTCTCTTTTGAGTCGTTTTCTATGATTGTGTCTGTGAATCATGAAGTAATACCCCAGATTAGCTTCCGCTGCTATATGTCAAAAATAGGGGTGTTACAATTTGTGATGTGTGTTTGTGCTTACTCGATGTGCGTATTTGACCAGATCCAATTTTAGAGGTTTTGTATGGGATCATGTCTGGTTCCGTAAGCAGTTTTATACTTTCGTATGAGATTTTTTGTGTTTTATCTGCCTACAACGGTCTAAATTAGTCATTATCAGTTTCAATACGTATCAATATCAGTCCAAATCCAGATCTGTCCAAAAAATATTCACAACAGTCCAAAACTGCCTCGATTAAACTTTTACTTTTCACGTGCTTCACAGTTGTACAAAAGTGAAAAAGTCAAATACTGTATAGTTTCTATCTTTCACATGCTTATCTGCTCACATTCATATTTACGAAAGTTATAAATAGCCAGAAAATCCGTTACAAAGAGTATGGTTTCGCTTTTGGTAACGGTTTTTGGTTACGTAAGCTGTTTCAAGAGGTTTCATATGAAAGGTTTCCTATGAGCAGTTTCGGTAACTGTTTTTAATGGTTTCGTACGGATGGTTTCATACAGGTTTCGTACGGAGGTTACGTTGGGTGGTTTTGTATGAAGGTTTCGTACGGATGGTTTCGGAAAGAGGTTACGTATGGAGGTTTCGTACGGAGGTTTCGTATGTGGATTTTGGTTTAGGAAATGAAAAGCAAGAACCGTGACTAAAACCTAAGACAATGTCAACCGAGTCAACTCGATTTTAACCGAGTTTGACTCAGTCAGGTTTAACTCTTGAACAAAATCGAAACCACACAGCATCAACAACCATAAATCCATCTATATCCTAATCCATCCTCCTCAAATTTAAACCACAACCTCTCTCCATCACAGCTACACAAACATGATGTACACTCGCAAAGAAAAACAATGACAAGATCTTAGATCTTCTTTCATTTTCAACAACAAAGTGGTGACCTTTAACAGATCCAAAACACAAAAAGAAGGTTCATCATCAATCTTTAAGATGCTTCACATCTTTTCAATGTTCGAAAACTATCAAGAAAAGAACAAGAACAAGATTTTCCTTGACCCTCTTAGTTTCGTACACAAAACGCAAAACATCATATTTAACCTACCTGAGATCTTTTAAACAAGATCTTGAGTCGAAAATACTTAATTTCTTCATGTATCTTTAGATTGGAACAAGATTTTGTGTTTTCATTTGACTTGAAGAAGGTAAAAGGGACTGTTCATTGTTTTAACTACAAGAAGATGATGAGTTATGCAGATTCAAGCTTTGATTTGAGATGAACTGATAAGAAGTGTGAGAGATGAGTTTATGGCGATATGATAGAGGTGAAATTGTATCTAGGAGTGAATGAAATAAAAGGGGGCGGATAGATAAGGGATTGTGTGTTTAGGGTTATCTTATTAGTTGTGTGGATATACACATGTAAAAGTTATAGTGTAGTGGTGACATGGGCCGATACAACATAAATGTTTTTGGAGACGGGCTAGACTAAAATTCAGTAATGGACTTTGTATCCGAGTGATGGGCTGGACTGAGATTTGTTAAGGATTCTAAAAATTAGTATGATTTTTTTGGTTTTGAGGCTTAAAATGTGATAATACTAAGTTTTGATATACTTGGGCTTTAAAATGACAACAAAAACAAATACATCACGTTTCACTTATAATGATCCTTATCAAAGATTCACGAAAAATGCTAAAAAGGCTATTCTCGGGATTTAACCGCAAGAAATGACTACGGGGTTGATTCATTATTCCTTATTCGAGATTGTCGTAGTATTTCATGGGGATGTGTACTTTTTTCGTCTTCGGTTCTTTCTACCTCTTCAACGAAGATGACTTGTTCGAGCATATACGGATTGTGACGAAGATTTGGATATCTAGTTACTTTTGTGATTCTTTCTCTCTTTACCCACAAAGTAGCTATCACTTTAAGGAGTTACGTTGTAGTACTCGGTGTCTTACATAGTTAAGGATATTCCAAGAGATTCTTTTTCCAACGGATAGTACAAGCTTAAGTCACAACTCTGGAGGATGTTGCTTCAGTATCGGGTTTGTCATACTGAGTTTTCTTCATCAATGGTCATTACAGAGAGCCGAAAAAATGCAAGGTTGGTATTGAATTAGTCAAAGAAGAGACAAATAGAGGTTCTTTATTGGCAGTTGATTCTCATGCTTAACCGAATTTATTCTACTTCACACATGGTCGTTCTATCGAATATTCGGGCGTACACCGTTTATAATTTTTTCGATGGTCATCGAATGCAATCAGGGAGAAGAAAAGGAAGTATTCAATAGATTGCATTAATCAGGGGGAAGTTAATCAGGGGGAAGAATTGTATACTTTTATCACCTTCATTTCTTTATTTCTTATCTTTAAGTCCGCTTCTATCTTATGGAGATAGATTGTATGCTTTCAACCTTTGTATGGTTTGTGTGTGAAGTATGTGCATACGTAAGAAGATGTTGCTAATTCCTTGCATGTTCCCCTGAACGGATATTCATCAAAACAGAAGCATAGTTTATCGTGGTTGGCTTCTTCTTCTGCTTCTTCTACTTCTATAATCCTTTAATTCTTCTACTTTTACTTCTACCTTTTACTTCTATCTACTTCTACTTCTTTTATGAAGCTACATCACAGTTTCAAAATCTACTTACAATACGGATGTTGGTTTGGGGGGAAGCTGATTCAGAAACTTTGACAAAAAGAAGTAGACAAAGAAAGCTATGTGTAGACATGCAGTATAAACTGGGGGGAAGCTAACTCAGTTTATACAAATTACATTGTATCGTCTGCAAGTAATGGAAAGATTCAAGCTGGAGCATTTGTATTTGTACTTGTAGGATACATTATAAGTAATTCCATATGCCGCCACATTGGGGGAAGATTGTTAGAAACGATAAATGTGGTGACATTATGGAAATTACATTAGTTTCTATATAGCCCAAAAGACAAGGACTAGAATTGTAATTAGGCCAAAGTTGGCATGTGTAAGGGCTATATAAACCCATCTAATCTTGCTTAGATGGGTGATCCTCTCATTTGTAACATTCACCAATCATTCAATAATAATATTACTTTCTCTCTCTAAAATGGCTTATTCATACTTTGAGTTGCCCCAACCTCTCGAGATCGTGAATTGAGATTCCTAACATAGGGGTTTTGGGTTTAATGGTTAGGAGTTTAGGGTTTTTGGTATAGATTTTAAAGTTTTATGTATATTTCATTTGTGATATTATACCTACCTAGTGGTTAGGGGTTTAGGGTTTTTGGTGTAGGGTTTAGTGGTTATGGAGGATGTTTAGGGTTTATGGTATAAGATTTCGCGGTTAGGTGTTTAGGATTTTGGTATAGGGTTTAATGGTTAGGTGTTTATGGTTTAATGGTTACGGTTTGGGGTTTTTGGTATAAAGTTTAGTGGTTAGAGGTTTAACGTTTTTTGGTATAGAGTTTAGTGGTTAAGGGTTTAGGGTTTTTGGTATAGGTTTCAGTGGTTATGGAGGAGGTTTAAGGTTATGGTATAAATTTTAGCGGTTATGTGTTTAGGATTTTGATATATGGTTTAATGGTTAGGTGTTTAGGGTTCAATGGTTACGGGTTTGGGGTTTTTGGTATAGAGTTTAGTGGTTAGAGGTTTAAGGTTTTTGGTATAGAGTTTAGTGGTTAGGAGTTTAGGGTTTTTGGTATAGGTTTTAAAATTTATTTATACATCACTTGTGATATTATACCTAGTGGTTAGGGGTTTAGGGTTTTTGGTATAGGGTTTAGTGGTTAGGGGTTTAGGGTTTTCGGTATATATTTTAAAATTTATGTATATATCACTTCTTATTTTAGTGGTTAGGGGTTTAGGGTTTTCGGTATATATTTTAAAATTTATGTATATATCACTTCTTATTTTGTATCTAGTGGTTAGGGGTTTAGGTTGTTGGTATAGAGTTTAGTGGTTAGGGGTTTAGGGTTTTTGGTATAGGGTTTAGCGGTTAGCGGTTTAGGGTTTAGTGGTTTATGTATACATCATTTGTGATATTATACCTAGTGGTTAGGGGTTTAGGGTTTTGGGTATGAGCTTTAGTGGTTATGGGTTTAGGGTTTTGGTATAGGTTTTAAATTTTATGTATACATCACTTGTGATATTATACCTAGTGGTTAGGGGTTTAAGGTTTAGGGTTTTAGGTATATGGTTTAATGGTTAAGGGTTTAAGGTTTTTGGTATATATTTTAAAGTTTATGTATATATCACTTGTGATATTATACCTAGTGGTTAGGGGTTTATGGTTTTTGGTATAGGGTTTAGTGGTTAGGGGTTTAGGGTTTTTGGTATAGATTTTAGAATTTATGTATATATCACTTGTGATATTATATCTAGTGGTTAGGGGTTTAGAGTTTTTGGTATAGAGTTTAGTGGTTAGGGGTTTAGGGTTTTTGGTATATATTTTGAAGTTTATGTATATATATCACTTGTGATATTATACCTAATGGTTAAGGGTTTAGGGTTTTGGTATAGGGTTTAGTGGTTAGGGGTTTAGGGTTTTTGATATAGGGTTTAGTGGTTAGGGAGGAGGGTTTAGGGTTTTTGGTATCGGGTTTAGCGGTTAGTGGTTTAGGGTTTTGGTATAGCGTTTAGTGGTTAGTTGTTTAAGGTTTTTGGTATAGGGTTTAGTGGTTAGGGGTTTAGGGTTTTTGGTATAGGTTTTAAAGTTTATGTATACATCACTTGTGATATTATATAGATTAGAAAGAGAATGGGAAAAATAAAATGAACATCCACACCCCCCATGGAGAGTCATGGGGGGTATTTATAGCCTAAACATAACTAGACTATCCCTCGTATACAATAGTGATCCCTGCGTTTCACGTAGTGTCTATAGCTAGTCCAATTCACGTGTAAGACGCCAGCTTTACAAAATAGTAAGGCTAACAATCTCCCTCCAAGATGGTGTCACACATGAATTGGTCACAACGTTTCCTACAAGCAAAAATAAAGTAAAATGATAACCATGAAATCCAGTATTCCTTAAGATAATCTTTAATAATCTTGATCTTCTTGAGTACTCCAGCTTTATTTCTTTAGCTTGTAGTATCTAGTTGAGTTTTTACTCCCTCCTAACTAGTAGGCTCTTTTTTTCTTCAGCTCCCTCCCAAACAGACACCCTTGAGACTGATTAAGAATCAATGCAGAAGTCTTCTTATGGACCTCCTTTCTCATTTAGGATACATTGTTGGAAAGGATGATTTCATCAACATCATCTCACTTAGGAAGCATTCCAGTCTTGTTTGAATTCAGCCCAAAGTACATATTTTATCCCTTTTACGAAGTCGAAACCGTAACACCAAAATAACAAGTTAAAGCACTAATCATCTATACAGACTAACCTACGGTATATTTTATAAAGCCCGATCAAGTGAACTTGTTGTGCATCCTTGATGTATACATTTCTCCCTCCAGGAAAGTGCTGATATAAATTGCTACACCAAATTCAATTAAGTCCTGAGTGTACGCAATTTATCCCTCTATGTAGTCGAAACGGTAACATCAAAACGGTAACATCAAAAATCAACTAAGTACCGGATGTACACATTTCTCCCTCCAGGATGATGACTAATTGAGGAATCATCCTACACATGTGTACATCGATTCCATAAGCAATACTCTTAGTGGAAAGGATGTCGTTACTCTTAATACAAATCTCTCTTGATCAACCCGATCTAAATCCCCTTATCTATTTTGTAGGCTAATACTGATAACCACTGATGGAGACCACCCGATGAAACGAACCTGAGAATGAAGCAACAATCCTCGACTTGTGACTTAATCTTGTACTATCCGTGTGACAAAAAACGGTGCCAAGAGGAAATCACTCTAGTACCATATACCGCACCTAAGGATACAAAAAATTACAACCACCTCTTGAAAAACTCCTCAAGATATACTGTGCGCACTGAGTACTACATTTGTTGTAACTCCTCTAAAGTGATAGCTATAAAACCATGTAGTACTACAATGTAAACTCTTGATAATCACGTCTTCGTCACAAACGTATATGCCCGAACAAGTCATCTTTGTTGTAGAAGAAATGAAACGAAATAGGTTACACTCACGTGAATATGCTACTTCAATCCTAAAGAAGTAACATCGGGACAAGAACCTCGTAGTCATAAAAATTCAATAATAGCCATTATCAATGAAGATGAATCTTGATAAGGATCATTTTTAGTGTAATGTATTGTGTTTGTTGTGTTGTTGTTCGTGATTTTTGTAATGTTATAATTGTTAACGGATATCGGCTCAAAAAAATATAACATAAGCATGGCCGTCCAAGTAATAAAACCCGGTCATTTATACTTTACCCGACAAGAAATTGTTTTTATACCTGGCACAATCCGATAACGTGACCACGCTTAACAGCCCATAAAATGCAACAACCCAATAATCAAGAATAAAACTCGGCCCATACAATTCTTGAACAAAACTTTCGGCCCAATTTTATCTTGATAGAATCCAAACTCTAATATGTGGCCTATCATTTTGTTATACAAAACTACAAATCTAATTCTTTAACAAAATTGGCCTAGTAATGTATTAGAATAAGGCCCAACGACATCACTAGCCCAAAGCTACATAGAATCAGATAGAAAGTATATATAATACCAACCCTAATTTGACTCACTAGTTAACCCTAAACTCATAAATCAATCGCCACCATTTATGTTAACAGTCTTTCCCAACCAAACTCCCCATCTCAAAGAAAAATGGTTACCTCCCATTTTCTTCTTCAGCTTACAATATAATTCACTAACCATTTTCCCCAATCTTTGCAACCATCAACCTATATAAATCCGACTCATCTCACCATCTTTCTATGCGAATAACACAAATCAAGAACATCCCTTTCTTTATAATTGACACGAATGGCTTCTAGATCTCCATGGGAGATCTCGGGTAAGGTTCTAATTGACTTCATTTGCGTGATTTCCAACGAAACAAAGATTGACAATAACATAATTGTTATTGGTTTTTCTTTAATTTTGAATAGTGAAAAAGTTTTTATGAGCACGAATCGATTATGATAGTTTCCATTCGTGTTGTTGATCTTTTAAGGGTCTTGAGTGAATTATAACACACGAAACGAAATGGAACAGAGATATTGTATAGTCTTTTTGTGTCGAGTCTATTGTGTTTGTAGGAGATGGAGTTGGTTTGTTGTTGAGGCAGTGGTAATGGGATTTAGGTTAGTTGGATTTTGTTGTCGGCTGGATTTGTAACGATGGGATTTGTAGTTGAAGGCTGTGATTGTTGGATGGTTGTGTTGTTGATGAGGAGGTTGCTAGTTGTTATGATTGATGTTGTAAAGTGGTTGTGGTTTGAATAAATTGAGTCTGTATAACACCCCGTGTTTTAGGGTCATTTACGACGTCAATAAATCCACTATTTATTTTTAGTATTGTACGCGTTTGCTTTTAAATCGTAATCGTTAAGTTAAATCGCGTAAGCTAAAAATTATCATTCAATGTAAACGGGCATCAAACAATTAAATGTTTGCATCAAGCAAGTGTTAAGTAATTATTTTGAGGATAATTATTAACTTTGTACATTTTATTTTTATTAGTTACGTAAAGTGTTTACGTTTTACGATAAAATACGTTTAGGCATTCCCGGAACCACCAAGACTTTTCTACGCTTCAACAAATGCCCACAATTATACTTAATACTCAAAGTTTACAAAATATCATCACATTTTAGCCTATATGGCCGGATATACAAGGTTGGATACCAAAAAAATATCTTGCAAAACACTTTCCTAGAAATCATGAGATGATGTCCATTTTAGGGAACCAAGGACCCTTATCTTCCAAGAAATCATGGGACTCTTATTTCTTAGGTGAAAAACCAACAAAACCTCTCTTTTTGCTCTCTCTATGCCACGGCTCAATAACACCACCATAAACCATCCATAAAATTTTTATTTACCACATTTCCAAGTGTTCCTACATCATATCTAAGATAACCCAAGAAGGTTTGAAGGTTTGGTTTAAGGTTTACAAGTGTTAAACAAGAAAGGTTCAAGATTAGGGTTTACTTGAAATTAGGGTTTTCAAGTGTTGAAAGCTTGGGTTTGTCATCTAAACAAGGGTTTAGATCATATTTTTCATCATCATACTTCATACTAAGGTTACCTAAAAACCTTAATCTCTTTACATTCATGATTTTATGTGTATATAATGGCTATGTAGTTAATCACCATCTAGGAACTTATTTACTTGTAAAAATGGATTTTTACACTTGTTTATGGTTTGGTAAACTTTTACATATGATATATGGATCTTAATATCATGTTATAATGGATGTATAAGTATTGTACATGAGTGGTTTATATATAAAAAGTATATATAAACAAGTTACTTAAAAAGTATACATATATAAAGTTATGGACAAATAGGTATGTAAACTCATGGATCTTGTGATTCTTGGACAAACTTTGGACAAATGAAGGACTAAGGACCCTAAGCATGTAAGATACATGGTACATATGGTTGTAATGGACTTGTATGGTAAAACTAAAAAGTTATAAAAACAACTTTTAAACACATTTTGAGAAAATATCAAAAAGGGTCTGTTTGAATTCGAATATTAAGGCATATATTTTATGATTATATAAATTACTACATGTCACAAGGAGTGTGGGCATGTAGAGAACTCGAAAAACCGATTTATAACTAAGGAGATACGCTAATTTTAAGTTAACGTTAATTAAATGCGTTTATAAAATAAATTTTATAAAAACAAATTACTATTCACATCTAATGAAAATGTATACATGTTTTTATCGTTATTATATGATTTTAGGATTTCAAAAACAATAAGGATCATAATTTTTGGATTAATAACGAAGGAGTTGTGCATTTTTCACGATTACGACAATAAATACTTTTATAAAACTAATTTTATAAAAGTTACTGTTCATCTCAGACATGAACATTTTGAAAATATCATTTATTTGATAAAACTTTTAATCACGAAGACGTGCTCGAAAGAATCACTAAAATCGGATCTAAAACGAATAAGATACGACATTTACAGGTTTTACGTTAATTAAAGTAATAAAAATAAGTTATAACTGTTATGAACAGTAAAAATCACTGTTCACCAGGGGATTTCAAAATATGAAAATGTAATATTTTGATACATCGACTTAATACGAGAACATGGACGTAAGAAACATCCCAAACGGGCTTAAAACGAAAAAGATACGCACTATTTTATACTTGTGCACTATTTCCTGACGTGAATAGTGTTGGTTCGTTTTTAATATAAATTTTTACGAAACATTTTAGAATCATTTATATAATATTTATACATGTCCTAAACTTTATAAATATTATTTTACAAAGACAATTGAATTATTTATTCGATTATACGAGTACAAACACACGGATAATATTTATCAAAAGCAATTTAAATATTATTTCACAAACTCAATTAGATGGTGATGTAGCTATATAGAATTATATATGGTAGTAGTTATTCAAAGTACTTAGTACTCATACGACCTATAATTGATTAGGTTGCATTCGGGCGTAATTATGACGCACTTTCTGTTGTGATTTACATTGTTAAACTCATCCACTCGAGGTGAGTTCATAGCCCCACGTTTTACATTTTATAATGATTTATAAGTTTTGGGGTGAGAACATGCTTTGTTTTACAATTGGACGCAAGTAACTTTGAAATACTTACTGTTTTGGATATTGCATACCATGCAATACTTACTGTTTTGGATATTGTATACCATGCAATACTTACTGTTTTGGATATTGTATACCATGCAATACTTACTGTTTTGGATATTGTATACCATGCAATACTTACTGTTTTGAATATTGTATACCATGCAATACTTACTGTTTTGGATATTGTATACCATGCAATACACACTCTAAACAATTGCGGTCCTACACTCATACATTTTACAAACCTATGAATTCACCAACATTATTGTTGACGTTTTAAAGCATGTTTTCTCAGGAGATCAATGAGGTACAAGACAAGGGATACATTGGTGGTCGTTATTTTGGAAGTCATTTGCATTAAAGATTTGGTTGCATTACATTTTGGAGGAACATTTATTATGAACTGGAATCTTTGTATAATTTAACAATGAACAAGTAAAGCTTCGGGCTTTTGTAACAAACATTTTGCTAAATCCAATGTATCGGTTTTAAACGACACTTTTAAAAGTCGTTCTTATATATCTTGTGCTGTTGATCTATGAAGTAACGCTCCCAAACCCATATTCCGCTGCGACCCATTTTGGGGGTGTTACAGATTGGTAATCAGAGCCAAGGTTATAGAGAACCAGGTCAAATGTTTTGCTGGACTATAACCGTTTTCAAACATTGCATTCATACAAAGGGGTTTTTCACGGGACACACATACACTAGTTGTTTGCATTAGTTGGTCTTACTAGATGCTTACATGATTCATATACGTGTTTATATTATAGTACGTACATTACTATAAGGGCCTTACATATATATGCAAAGATGAGTTTGCATTCTTTCGCATACTCTACAATTATTTATATAAGGGTTATTTATATAAATATTGGAACATTTCTTTAGGCGAGGTAGTACTATAAGCTCGTAGGTCCTAAACGCTACCTAAACATTAAGCTATCAGATATGATATCTTACCATCATTCAATTTATGCCAGGAGCGCATATTCATATTTACCATACATCATCTCACAACACTCTATTTTGGGCACGATGAAGTTAAACTAAACTAATCTAATCTTAATTACTCTTCAGATCTTGAAGATACATGCCTCCAAGGAATGCACCTGAACCTGACCTCACAGCCACTCACAAACACCAATCTTGTCACTAATGCCCAGCTTCAGGCAATGATTGACCAAGGCGTTACTGCCGCTTTGGCAACACGTGATGCTAACAGAACTACGAATGCCGAAGACAGCCATAATTCGGGAACGGGTGTCAGAAGGACTGAACGCGTTTCTCAAGAGTGCACTTACCAAGACTTTATGAAGTGCCAACCCCAATTTTTCAAAGGCACTGAAGGAGTTGTCAAATTAATCCAGTGGTTTGAACGGATGGAAATTGTGTTTCGCATAAGCAATTACATTGTGGAAAACCAAATCAAGTTTTCCACATGTACTCTTCTTGGAGTTGCTCTAACGTGGTGGAACTCACACGTTAGGACTGTTGGTCACGACGTTGCATATGCAATGACTTGGACTGACCTGAAAAAGAAGATGACAGACAAGTACTGCCCGAAGAGCGAGATTAAGAAACTCGAGGTCGAGTTGTGGAATTTGAAAGTAAAAGGTACTGATGTACTAGGCTACAATCAACGTTTCCAGGAACTGACATTGTTGTGTGTTAGGATGTTTTCTGAGGAGTCTGATAAGATTGAGAAATATGTCGGTGGTCTGCCCGACATGATTCACGGAAGTGTTATGGCATCAAGGCTGAAAACAATGCAGGATGCTATTGAAATGGCAACTGAAACTATGGACAAAAAGATAACCTCTTTGTCTGAACGTCAAGTGAGAATAGAGGGAAATTGACAACAACAACCAAGCTCAACAACAATCTCCCAAGAGACAAAATGTGGCTCAAGCTTAAGCTGCTGGGACTGGTAAAAGGAAGGAGTATGCTGGAACTCTTCCATTGTGCAACAGGTGCAAGCTGCACCACAATGGGCCATGTACTGTAAAGTGCGGGAATTGCAAGAAGGTTAGCCACATAACCCGGGATTGTAGAAATCCTGCTGCCGATAGGAATCAAAGAACCCTCACTTGTTATGAATGTAGGAATCCAGGGCACTACAAGAGTGATTGCCCGGAGCTAAAGAACCAGAACCATGGAAACCAGGCTGAAAGCGAGCATGTGGATTGGTGCATACCTTGGGAGGAGGAGGAGAAGCCGATCAAGACCTTAACGAAATGGAGGACGATATCAGTGCTTAGACTCTATTCTTTTAAGAATTCTCGTTTTATTTCCTCTTAAGTTTCAGTTGTGATTGTATGAATGATTTCAAATTATCTATCAAATCAATGTATTTTGTCAAGTTTACTTTAATTCTCTACTTATTAATATAAGCCACTCCCATAAATATCATGAAATCATGACGCTATTTTAACGAAAATAAGTAATGCATCGTTAGTCCTTAATTAAACATGCCCTGATCAACTATGTATAATTCAGGAAGGACCATGTCATGCTGAGAGTAGTCACCTTAAAACTTCTTGTCAAGAAACAATTTCCTATTTATATCAAGTTCTAAGTGCGTATTCATAAAACGTATCTAACACAAGGAACCAAACTAACAATCATAACAACTAAGTAAAAATCTTGCACCATCTTACAATAAAGTCGACATCATCTTATACAAAATCCTAAGCCAAGAAACCAAGACACATCACTAAGTTACCCTAGGAAAATTCGCTATCAAATTTGCTCGCCAAAAGAGTTACGCCGATGTGAGACGTAAGCCTTTAGAATTTCAAGTTGACAACAGAGTTATGCTTAAAGTTTCGCCTTGGAAAGGAGTCGTACGTTTTGGAAAACGGGGGAAGCTAAATCCCAGATATGTTGGACCTTTCAAGGTATTAGAAAAGGTTGGAGATGTTGCTTACAAGCTTGAGCTTCCTGAAGAGCTGAGCAGGGTTCACAATACGTTTCACGTATCCAACTTGAAAAAGTGCTATGCCGACGAACCATTAGCTGTTCCGTTGGATGGGCTTCATTTTGATGACAAGCTTTAATTTGTCGAGGAACCCGTAGAAATCATGGACCGTGAAGTTAAACGGTTGAAGCAAAGCCGTATTCTGATTGTCAAGGTTCGATGGAACTCCAGGAGAGGTCCTGAGTTCACATGGGAACGTGAAGACTAATTCAGGGAGAAATACCCACATCTCTTCACAAAGACCGCACCGTCGTCAAGTGCCGCATCGTAAGCCTTGAGGACAAGGCTCATTTAACGGGGGGAGACTATAACACCCCGTGTTTTAGGGTCATTTACGACGTCAATAAATTCACAATTTATTTTTAGTATTGTACGCTTTTGCTTCAAAATCGTAATCGTTAAGTTAAATTGCGTAAGTTAAAAATTATCATTCAATGTAAACGGGCATCAAACAATTAAATGTTTACATCTAAAAAGTGTTAAGTAATTATTTTGAGTATAATTATTAACTTTCTTCATTCTATTTTTATTGGATACGTAAAGTAATTACGTTTCGCGATAAAATCCGTTTAGGCATTCCTGGAACCACCAAAACTTTTCTACGCTTCAACAAATACCCACATTTATACCCAATACCCAAAATTTACAAAATAACATCACTTTTAAGCCTATGTGGCCGGATATACAAGTGTAGATACAAAGAAATATCTAATTTCCAAGTCTTCCTTGATTTCATGGGATGTTCTCTACTTTTAGGAACATGTAGATATTTTCAAGCAAGACTTACATGTTTACTTGTAAGGCTTCCATACTTATGACCATACTTTCCCTAGAAATCCTCTACATGTCCCTTGAATAAGTCTTAGGGTATATAATGCCTAAACTAGAAAGTAAACACACACATATCCATTTCCAAGGTGAAAACAAAGCAAAAACTCTCCCATTTCCTTTGAAATAGGCCACGGCTCAAATCCATACACACAAACCATCCATACAAATTTTATTTGTAACATTTCTAAGTGTTTATACATCATATCTAAGATAACCCAAGAAGGTTTGAAGGTTTGGTTTAAGGTTTACAAGAGTTAAGCAAGCATGATTCAAGATTAGGGTTTCACTTGAAATTAGGGTTTTCAAGGGTTGTAAGCTAGGTTTTGGTTTCTAAACAAGGGTTTAGATCATATTGTTCATCATCATACATCATATTAAGGTTACCTAAAAACCTTAATCTCTTTATATTTGTGATTTTATGCATATATAATGTCTATGTAGTTAATCACCATCTAGGAACTTATTTACTTGTAAAAATGGATTTTTACACTTGTTTGAGGTTTGGTAAACTTTTATATATGATATATGGATCTTAATATCATGTTATAATGGAGGTATAAGTATTGTACATGTGAGGTTTATGTATAAAAAGTATATATAAACAAGTTACCTAAAAAGTATACTTAAGAAAGTTAATGAACAAATGAGTATGTAAACTCATGGATCTTGAGATTTTTGGACAATATTTGGACTAATCATGGACTAAGGACCCTAAGGATGTAAGACATGTGATATTGAGGGTTGTAATGGACTTGTAACAAAGTGGTTAAGCTAAAAAGTTATAAAAACAACTTTTAAACACATTTTGAGAAAAACCCAAAAGGGGTCTGTTGGAATTCGAATTTTTACATGTCTATTTTATGTTTTTATAAGATACTACATGTCCCAAGGATCGTGGGCATATAAAGAACTCGAAAAACCGATTTATAACGAAGGAGATACGCTAATTTTAAGTTATACGCTAATTAAACGCGTTTATAAAAATAATTTTATAAAAATTACTATTCACATCAGATCTATATATTTTGAAAACATCATTAATATGATAGAACTTTTAATAACAAAGACGTGCTCGAAAGAATCACTAAAAACGGACCTAAAACGAGTAAAATACGACGTTTACGAGTTTACGATAACTAAGTTTATAAAAATAACTTTATAAACTGTCACGAACAGTAAAAATTACTGTTCACCAGTAGGTCAAAAATATGAAAATGTAATATTTTGATAACTCGTCTTAATACAAAAACGTGGACATAAGAAACGTAAGAAACGGGCTTAAAACGAGAAAATTATGCACTATTTCCTACTTATGCACTATTTCCTGACGTGAATAGTGTTGGTTCGTTTTTAATATAAATTTTTGCGAAACATTTTTGGATCATTTATATAATATTTATACATGTATTAAACTTTATAAATATTATTTTACAAAGACGATTGAACTATTTATTCGATTATACGAGTACGAACACGGTTATCATTTATCAAACGACTTAAAATAATATTCACAAACACAAATTAGATGGTATGTACTATATAGAAATATATATATGTATTAGTTATTTAAAATACTTAGGTACTCATGACTACATATTAATTCAATTAGGGTTTGCACTCGGGCTATTTGAGACGCAAATTTTTTCACGCATTTGATTTACATTGTTAGACTCATCCACTCGAGGTGATTTCATAGCCCCACATTTTACATTTTACAATGATTTATAATTTGGGGTGAGAACAAACTTTGTTTTACAATTGGACGCAAAGACAAAAAAAAAAAAAAAAAAAAAAAGATAACTTTGAAATACTTACTGTTTTGGATATTGCATACCATGCATACTTACTGTTTTGGATATTGTATACCATGCAATACTTACTATTTTGGATATTGTATACCAGGCCAATACGTAACTGTTTTGGCTTATTGTAATACAATGCAACACTTACTGTTTTAAATATTGTATACCATGCAATACTTACTGTTTTGGATATTGTATACAATGCAATACACACTCTAAACAATTGCGGTCCTACACTCATACAATTTACAAACCTATAAATTCACCAACATTATTGTTGACATTTTAAAGCATGTTTTCTCAGGAGATCAATGAGGTACAAGACAAGGGATACATTGGTGGTCGTTATTTTGGAAGTAATTTGCATTAAAAATTTGGTTGCATTACATTTTAGAGGAACATTTATTATGACCTGGAATCTTTGTATAATTTAACAATGAACAAGTAAAGCTTTGGGCTTTTCTAACAAACATTTTGCTAAATCCAATGTATCGGTTTTAAACGACACTTTTAAAAGTCGTTCTTATATATCTTGTGCTGTTGCTCTATGAAGTAACGCTCCCAAACCCATATTCCGCTGCGACCTATTTTGGGGGTGTTACATAATCACTTTATAGTTCGTTTAGAGGAAATGTTTGACCATTTGAGCAAGAGACACAGGATTTGGACATGGAATTTGAGCAATTGAAGTAACTCAAGGCTTTTACGGCATAACCTCCCCGCAGGAGTTACGCCGTAATCAGGATTAAAGAAGAAATGAGTCAGCATCAGTGGTTACTGCGTAACCACTCCATCACCTTTACGCCGTAACATATACATTGAAGAAGGATTGTGTATACTAGTCAGCATTACGGCGTAACCATGGTGATACGGTTACACTATAACACAAATTAAGCCTGGAGAATTAGAAACCACATCAGCATGGTTATGGCGTAACGTATACATAACTGTTACGTCGTAACACATTCGATACTTATAAATAGAGCCCTCATTCGGCACTATCAGCATCACTCACCCTACACCACTCACAATACAGTACCAAGGGGTGAACCAAGCCTTCAAGACCCGAAGCATTCCACCAGAAGTACAAGGGAGAAGTCACTTTACCTATTTTTGTATTTAATCATTCAAAAACGCATACTGTAAGACTAATGATGATTCAATCCATGATTACTTTCATTTATTCTTGTTGTACTGTTACCATGAGCGGCTAAGCACTTCTAGTGCTGGCCTAGTTATGAATTTACTATTGTTATGTTGAATGTTTCCTGTCTAATTGTTGGTTTATTAGATATCCTTTTAGTCTGTCATTGATCCTTGAGTTTTGGTAGTTGACGTGTCTCGTGACTACTAGTTTTATGTTTATAACACGAATTACCAAATAAGCAAAGAACACACGGGCTAGTATGACCCTTTCGTATGTAGCTAGCTTGGTTTGGTAAGCCGAGGTCGTTCACTAGGATTTGGGTGTTTTTGGTTGTGAAGAATTTATGTAACAAGCAATACAAAATTGGTAAAATGGATGTCACAAGACAAGATACCATAAAAGTAACAAATAAGAGCACGGAAATGATAAAGCAAAGTCAATAAGTAAAAGACAACACTTGTTTGGATTAGTTCACAAAACTTGGATTGTTCATATGAAGATAGTTTTGACAAATCGATTATAAGTTAAGTTTATGATGGTAACAAATTCCAAATCAACCAATTCATGAATACGTTTATTTAATAAGTTTGATTCGCGGTTCGTTTCACAAACTTGTTAACAATTGCACTCAAGTCTCTTTACAAAATCAAGCCACTAAAGAAATGGTTAATACAATAGATAATCATCCATAGACAGATTGATTATAACTAGTTGAATGATGAAAACCCTTTTGACCTATGAAATCACCAACACCTAACCAAACTTGATAAGCAATTGTTATAAAACTCAAGCACAATTGGATCTCAAACATAACATGGAATTGATCAAAACCATAATCAGACATAAACAATCCTCATAGCATAAACATCATCCAAACAAGTGTATAAAGTACTACTCCATGATTATTTTCAATAAAAACCAAAGTCTCAACAATCATAACATTCATAACATTCATAAACATAAAAGTAAATTACCCAAGTATGATTACAATAAGTAATGGAAGGATTTAGAGCAACCCTTAAGCCTCCAATAAACTACAAGTGGTCTACCAACCAGAAAATGATAGCCAAATGCCTTCAACAGCCCTTGAGCACTCTATACGAATTTGGCACAAGTTTGTGGTCTTTTGGGAGAGGTAGGATGGAGAAAATTCGTCCTTGGGTGAAGGGGGTGAGTTTTCATTATGAAAACTAAGGTATAGCACTCCTATTTATACTTGAAAGTAACCTTGGCCACCAAGCATAAAACTTAGGGCAAAAGTGTCATAAAACAGCTGGAAATGAGTTATTATAGAGACATGATCGGAATTGGGAAGTTAGAGCACTTAAATGGGTGTATTAATGAAACTTGGAGAAGTTAGCGAAGCCCTAGCCGGGCGACTCATTTGCATCATCCAGCATGGGTAGATGGATTTCCAGGCTTGCGGCTGGCCACACGACCCAACATACAAATTGCTTTATTTTGCATTTAAGCTCTCCGTTTTAGTTGTGCTTGGTTGTGGGTCATTATACATCAATATATTGACTCGTTTTCTCCTTGAAATGCTTCCCGAGCTTGATCTTGATGCGGGATTCTTCGTACTTGTATAAATCTTTATTTTTACTCCTTTTCTTGGTCTTTTCCTTGCTTTTCCTGTACTTGGCTACAAATAGACTTGGAAACACACTTTGGTACAATTAAGTAACAAAAACATATATAAATAGCCAAATAACTTATACAAAAGTACGGATAACGCTATTAAAAACATACTCAATTTGAGCGTTATCAAATTCCCCCACACTCAAACTTTGCTTGCCCTTAAGCAAATCTTAAAAAAGAAAATACCTAAAAAAAAATATTTTTTGAAAAATTCGACAATATTTTTGTTTTTATTTTATTAAATAAGCGCAAAAAATTAAAGCGCAAAGACACAAACACAAACAAACCACCCCCCCCCTCACACACATAAACACACAAATAAAGTTGCTTGTCCTCAACAAATCAATAAAATTAAAGAAAATAAAAATCTACAATGGTGCTGCAAGAATGAATTAGAAAAAAAGATGCAAAATCTTACCAAGAGTAAAGTTACAGATAAGATTCACCGTTTTAAAGCTTTTTGTGGACAAACCGAGATGTTTGACAATACCCAAGGATTTACTGCTTGATTACACTTTCTAAGCACCTTACGAAAAAGGAATAAAGTATAATTCACTCAACACTCATTTATTTATTTAGTGGTGGAGTATATAATAGAAATCACACTCATAGCTCAGTCATGATTAAATTTATTACCATAGGCTTGTATAAAAAACAAAACTCCACCGACGTGGCGTAAGCACCAAGTGTACACATCTAAAGAGGTCTTTTATTGGGTTGTAATGATTAGGCTTCGGGTTAATAAAGGGTGTGGATAAGGCATGCCATTATTTATTAGTGGGTGAATTACGAGAACATATAAGTCAAAAGTCTAAAAACCAATGTTACTAGTCACCGAACAATTTGCAAACCTATAAATGATTATAGTTACAAGCTCTTTTCAATCACGTATCGATAAACACATATATATCACGTCTTAGCACATTGGCTAATCGATATCTCAAATACTTCATCTTCATAAATAATATAGCACATTGGCTATTATTGTCATCACATATATTTTTTTTCTTTTTTTTCTTTGACTTATTCTTTTTTTTTCATTTTTTTCATCCTCTTTTTTTCACTTTTTTTTCATACATCACATCTCCCCCACACTTCGCATAAACATACACCACAAAAATACAAATAAGAAGCTGCAGTCTCCGTCTTTGTCGGAATGGCACACATAAATGACGAAGTGTGGCATAACTACGAATCATAAAAAACAATCCAACATACCAAGCAACTAGCAACCCACCAATTAGACTTCGACTATGGGTTAGGCTAAGGTCTAAAGGTGAATATTTTTTTCTCTTTTTTAGTGGATGTAACAAAACAGAAAAGATTGGCTCAACATGTGTTCTAAGTGTATCTAGCACTAAAAGTGAGTGCTAACAAAAGGGTTAATATGTGTGGTTAGCTAATCGGTGTAACTAGCTAAAAATAAAGATGATTTCAGAAAAGGCTATTTGGGTTAAATCCTAAGGTTACCTCTTTATCATGCGTATACACTTATATCACACGAATGTGATCTCACTATGGTCTGGTAATGATTTACAAGCACAAGTTCTAGAATGAATAAAATCACTAGCACACTCATAGCAAAAAGATCAAGCCTAAAAGATGTATGTTATATATGAAACAGGCTCAAATCCTCACAATTTAGTGGAAAGGGCTATAATATGCGCTAGCAAATGTCATCGATCCTAGAATGGATTTGTAATATTAACCGGGACACATCTCGAATTTTTCAAAATTACAGTATTTCACCAGTGGATTGATCTAGTTATTCTAATATATTATCCTAAACGCGTGAAAACAACTAGATCACGAGGGCAAAAAAGTCTACACAAATTTTAAATTGGCCCAAAAATTAGAAGTGATAAAACCGGTCACGTTTCTCCTATTTACCTCTCCCACACTTAAGTTTTACATTATCATCAATGTGAAAAATAAACTTCAAAGTATGCAAAAATAGGGAAAATAAATAATAGTTCAAGAGAAACGAGACTCCCTGGGGAAAGTAATCGCGATCGAACTCCATATGATAAATGCTACGCAAAAGCTAGCATAAACTTGTGAGATCAATCTATTAATACAAATAATGTCTAAAAATGTTATTTATATTTTTCGACCTCTCAACGTTTTGATAATAACAAAATGTAAAAACGTTTACGATAAAATTAAACGTTTACAAATTATTAATCGTAAAATTCCATTTCTAAGATTAGTAATCACTTAAGGTATGAACAAACAAATCTTTAAGCATGATTAGTGATCAAGAAAATATTTTTCTCTTATCTATCACATTTTTACAAAAGAATTTCATAAAATTAATTATACAAAATATTTTCTAATTAAAAGAAAAGTTTTATTAAAAACCTAAAATTTAAAATTCAAATTTCCCCCCAAAATGGAAGGTTCCATACCAGATACAACCTTTCCCACAAAAAGACAAAAAAGCGAGCGTAGTCTACTGAGCGGCCCCCTTATATATCTAGAACCGTTGGGACCGCCCCCAGTGATCATTGGATTTTCTTGCCTATAAATAATGCTCCATTCCTTGCAGAAAATCTGACCTCTTTGCACGAAATTTTTAGATAACTTTCTCTCTCTAAAAATCTTCTTTTTCTCTCTAAATTTCTTAATCACTAACATTCTTAGATCTTGTTTCAAGTGATCTAATCTCTTCTTCTCATCGCTTCTTTCTCATTCAAGTGCAAGAGAAGAACATTCGTATTCGCCAAGAATCGAATTGTTATTTAGTGATCCCTCCTCTCTTTTTTAAGTACTAAATCTCTATTGTAATTATTTTGTATATTAGTGTGATTCAGATAGTGTGTAAATCCGATACTGTAGATCTAGTGATTGTGTAGTGATTATGAAGTGGTAGATTGCTTCTAGATAAGATTAGGACTCGAAATTTAGCTTAGTGTCAGAAAACAACGTAAGCGACGTGTAAACGGTTTTCTCCGCCTAAAGGGAGCTTGTTGACATAGTGAAATCTCAAGTAGGATACTCGGGGAGTGGAGTAGGGCGAAGAGGTGCTTCGTATCCGAACCACTATAAAATCTTGGCGTCTTAGTTTAATTGTTCTTTTCCTTATCTCTTTATATTATTGTCATTGTTATTTAGCTCTAATTTAGATTGTTATATTGTTTGTTCATATTATAAATTGGTTAAACATACAACTCAAATCTAAGTATTTTGAAAGCAAACATTTAAAACGTAAAACGAACCTGTAAACTATTCAACCCCCACCTTCTAGTTTCCATAATTAGTATTAGGAGCCAAGGTCACTCAAGATTTTTAAAATATACTGTATTTTAAAGCTTGGATCGATCTATGGATTCCGACCAACAATCATATCTAGAACGGCAAACAATGCAAAGACCCCCTACTTTTTGAAAGTGGCAGTTTTATTTATTGGAAAAATAGATTCGAGACATATGTTAAATCAAATGATCTTGATCTTTGGCATTTATTACTAACGGTGATTTTCAACTATTCAACAAAATCGGAAACCAAACTAGATTGAGGTTACCCCCTTTTGAAAACAATAATGACGATTCTTAAAAGAGTTTGCCAAAAAATAACGTAGCAAATTGCGTTATGTAACAATGCTTCTAGCAAGAAAAAGAATATGAAAGAATTTTTATGTGCTATCAGCTTAGCAAAAAGAGATTTGGAAAACTTTGTTAATCACCCATCTAGGTAATAACCAAGTCAAAGATAGAAGATCGACCTTTTGGTATAAAAATATGAATAATTTGTCATTTCTGAAGACGAAACTATCGATAGTGCTTTTGCTAGATTTAATACTATCATTACTAGTCTAAAGGCTCTTGATGATGGTTATTCTAGCAAGAATTATGTTAGGAAGTTTCTTAGGGTTCTACATCCTAAATGGAGAGCAAAGGTCACGACAATTAAAGATACAAATATTAATTCCACTATCACTTGTGAACTCATCATGAATCTCAATGTTCAGAGATTGATATCAAGAAAGATTCTGAAATGACAAAGCTAAGGGAGAAGAAGAAAATCTCTTGCTTTACAAGGTCTAAGAAAGAATATAGTGATGAAGAGTGTTCGACTTCCGAAAGTGAAGATGAAAAATACGCCATGGCGGTTAAAGACCTCAAGAAGTTCTTTAAGAGAAGAGGTATATTTGTGAGACAACCTCGGAATGACAAAAAGACGTTCCAAAGAGCTCGATGACAAGAACTGTAAGAGACGACAAAACAGTAAAAGTGATAGAAAAGGCTTTAGATGCGGCGACCCGAATCATCTTATAAGAGAATGTCCAAAACCACTGAAAGACACGAACCAAAGAGCATTTGTCGGAGGTTCTTGGAGTGATAGCGGTGAAGAAGATGATGAGAAAGTCAATAATGAAACGTGTCTCGTAGCTTAAGCATCAAGTGAGGTATTTTCCAAATCCTCCTACTTTAGTGATGAGAACTCGTCAATAGATGACTTAGTGCTAGATAATGAATATGATAAACTGTGTAAAATGAGTTTAAAGATAATCACTAAAAACAAAAGATTAAAAGCCACTAGAAATAATTTAGAAAAAGAACTTAGTGTTCTAAATGAAAAAGTGTCTACACTCGAGAAAAACAAAGGAGTTGATCTCGAATGTGTAAAATGTCATATGCTTAAAATTGAAAATGAAAAACTCAAATAGGAAGTCACTAGATTAAATAAATTTGAAAAGAGTACACAATGTCTAAATGAAATGTTAAATAATCAAAAACCCTCTGGTGAAAACTTAGGTTTAGGGTTTAATTCATTTGAAGCATCATCTAGTGGAAATAAAGAAATAAAATTTGTAAAAGCTCAGAAAAAGGCATCTTCTGATGGAGGTCCAATAAATATGGGCGGCCCCAAAATTGTTCCAGCGGCCCCCAAAATAATTATGGGACCGCCACCAGTTGGTACACCTGGATCTGAGAAAGGTGTGTCTTTTTTAAAGTCTATAAAACACATAATAGTAAACAACGTCAAAGTTCCCGTTGCTAGTGATAATGAAGTCAAACAATTTTATAAGCCATTATCAAAACCTGGAGTTGGATTTTTAAAACCTAATTTTATATCAAAAACTCCACCACCTAAAAGAGTCATCAATAATTATCATCATCCTAAGACACCACAACCAAAAAGAAAAATTGGTCGACAAAATCAACCACGTTGCTTTCCAATAACTTGGAACAACTTCCCACGTCAAAGTTACATACCATAGGAAATGTGTCTTCCATTTTCACATCCCAACCAATTGCATCAAATGCAAGGGATGTTTAGCACTAACAACTTTAGACCCATGAGATATTAACAACTTTGGACCCATGAGATATTGGGACCAAATGTTTGAGGTATTTCCTTATATAAATAGATATGCCTGGATCGACTTGAACCCGGTGAGTGGATAAAGGATAACGATGCTCCAACACATGACGGGTAACCGAAAGTGCTTTCTCAGATACAAAGCATAAAAACGGAAGGTAATGTATTATGTAGCAATCTTCGCGGTAACATCATTGGCAAAGGTACGATTTTGAATGACTCTCACAAATAGATAATGTAGAACATGTAGATAACTTAAGATTTAACTTGTTAAGTATAGGACAAATATGTGATAATAAGTGTAGAGTAAATATTGTTTTTGTTTTACTTTCACTAAAACAAATCAGTAAATTACTAAGGGTTGTAGTCATAGGTAGAAGTATTAGGAAGAAAGGCTTAATTTGATGAAATTAGAAATATGCTTAATGAACAAAAATTTATCCTAGCAACGATTAATAAAAACTCCATTTAGTCCTAGGAGAAACCGGTCCACGCAAATATGCGTCTCATTCAATCGTTAAGCATCGTAAGGAATTGTTAGAAACATACCTAAAAGCTTTAAGTTGATCAACACTTCTGTGAATGCTTGCAAAATTGGAACGCAAGCTCACGCAGTCATTAAGGCTAAGAATAATAGTCCGTCAACGACTAGATGCTTAGAACTCCTTCATATGGATCTCTTCGGTCCATCCGCCGTACGGAGTTACGGAGGAAACCGCTACACCTTAGTCATAGTAGATGACTACTCTAGGTATACTTGGACTAGATTCCTTAAGGAACAAAACCAAAGCTTTCGATTAATTCAAAATATTTAGTAAGAAAAATTGAAACAATTAGGATTGTTACATTATGTCAATAAGAACAGACGTTCACGGTAGGGAATTTGATAATGAGGTGCAATTTGGAGAGTTTTGTAATGCCAATGGTATTACACGTAACTTCTCAGCTCCACGTACTCCTCAATCAAATGGTGTGGTTGAAAGGAAAAAATAAGACACTTCAAGAAATGAGTAGGACTATGTTGAACGAGCAATCATTACCAAAAAAGTTTTGGTGTAACGCAGTAGACACTTCAACATACATTCTCAACCGAATCCTAATTAGAGCCATCTTAGAAAAAATACCTTACGAACTCTTAAGAGGTAGGAAACCTACTCTAGATTACTTTAGAGTGTTTGAAGCAGAGTTGCAAACATATTTAAACTCTAAAGAATACCTTACAAAGTTTGACCTAAATTCATACGAAGTTATCTTTTTAGGTTACTTACAAAATAGTAAAGCCTACATCATCGTTAACAAACATACTAGGAAAGTCGAAGAATCACTCAACGTCACATTCGATGAAACTCCTCCACCCTCTAAGACATCACCCTTGGTGGATGATGACTTAGATGAAGAAGAAGCAATTAAGGTTACCGAAAAGAAAAACCTAGAAATGACACATGAGTATGAACTTTTATATATAGACTAAATGGTCAATATTAAAGATCTAGGAACCATCAATTAGAATAGTGACATAGGAAACCTTAACCAAAAAGAATTCGTTAGAACACAAGCCCAGAACCAAAGTAATGTTCATTTGCTTTATTCAACTATAGAACCTATGAATGCGAATGAAGGCCTAACGATGATAGTTGGATAGTCCGCTATGCAAGAAGAATTAAATCAATTCATTGCTAACGAAGTTTGGGAGTTAGTTCGACTTGTCAAGACATGTGTGATGAATTTGCCAAAATCATGCATGACGAGTTCGAGATGAGCATGATGGGTGAACTTAACTTCTTCCTTGGACTACAAATAAAACAAATGAAAGATGGTATCTTCTTTAATCAATCTAAATATACTAAAGAAATGCTTAAGAAATTTGGCTTAGAAGAATCTAAACCAATGAAAACCTCTATGTCCTCTAATACCAAACTCACAAAAGATGAAGAGTGTGAGTCGGTAGATAGTACCAAGTATCGAGGCATGATAGGTAGTTTATTATACTTAACGGCAAGTAGGCCCGATATCATGTTTAGTGTTTGCCTTTGTGCCCGCTTCTAAGAGGCTCTCAAAACCTATTACCTTGAAGCGGTTAAGCGTATCTTCCGATACATTAAAGGCACTACGCACTTAGGATTATGGTATCTTAAGGGGACCGACATAGAAACAGTAGTATATGCCGACTCTGATCATGCGGGAGATTATGTGGAACGAAAGAGCACTAGCGGTATTTGTACCTTCATGGGATGTTGTTTGACATCTTGGTTCTCGAAGAAACAAAACTCTCTTGCTATATCCACTACCGAAGCCGAATACGTAAGCATCGGAAAGGCATGTCAACAAGCACTTTGGATGAAACAAGCTTTTATCGACTACGACGTTTGACTCGACGATGTCCCGATCATGTGCGACAATAAAGGCGTGATTAACCTTAGCAAAAACCCGATGCAACATTCTCGAACCAAACACAAATTAGTCCCTTTCATTTCGTATGTGATGGTGATTTCGGAAGTATAGTGATTTTCGTTATTTTATCGTCGGTAAAATAGAAGAAGTATGTATCATTAAGCTTTGAGTTGAGATTAATTAGTAAATTGAGATTTTACAATTTATTTATGAAGTAATAAGTAAATAATAATTTGGGGAAAAATAAATAAGTATGTTTAAAGGTGTTTTATTTTCAGTTATGTATAATATTTAAGTAATTTAAGGTAATAGATAGTTAATAGTTTTGTATTTTAAAAAAATATAAATAAAATATATATAGGAGGGGGGGGGGAACGAAATTTTATAGAAAAATAAATAAATTAATTAATTTAAATAAAAGGGATGTTGGTTGGATCGGTTATAAAGAAAGAAAAAAAAGGAAACAAATCTGATTACAATTAGGATTCTAGGTAGTACAAATATAAGATCAATAAATCCCTAAAAAACTTTTCTCTCCTCTCTTTGTTTGTTCAACCGATTCCATCAAGAAAAGAAAAAAAATTAATCAAGAACTGTTAGGTCTCTCGATTCACGATCTCGAGAGGTCGGGGATGATGGAAATATATAAAAGCCATTTTAGAGAGAGAAAGTAGTTATTATTAAATGATTAGTGAAAATTACAATTATGAGGTTCACCCCTCTAAGGAAGATTAGAAGGGGTATTTATAGCCTAATCACAAGCCATCTTTGGGCTAATTACACTTCTAGTCCTTGTGTTTAAGACTATTTAGAAACTAATGTAATTTCCATATAGATACCATATTTTTAATCCTAACAATCTTCCCCCAATATGGTGGCATATGGAATTACTTACAATGTATCCTACAAGTACAAATATAAATGCTTCAGCTTGAATCTTTCCATTACTTGCAGACGATACAATGTAATTTGTATAAACTGAGTTATCTTCCCCCCAGTTCATACTGCATGTCTTCACACAGCTTTCTTCATCTACTTCTTTTTGTCGAAGTTTCTGAATCAGCTTCCCCCCAAATCAACATCCGTATTGTAAGTAGATTTTGAAACTGTAATGTAGCTTCATAGAAGAAGAAGTAGAAGTAGAAGCATAATCAGAGAAGTAGACAGAGAGAAGAAGAAGAAGCCAGCCACCAATCAAACTGAACTCTTCTGTTCTGATGATATCTATTCAGGGAAATGCAAGGAATCACAGCATCTTCTCACTATCACATACTACACTACACTAACCAACTCAGAGGTTGAAACATACAACCATCTCCCATAAGAGAAAGCAGACTTGAAGATAAGAAAGAAAGAAATGAAGGCGAGATAAGTACACATTTCTTCCCTTTGATTGATGATATCTATCGAATACTTCCTTTTCTTCCCTCTGATTGCATTCGATGACCATCGAGAAAATCATAATCAGAGTATGCCCGAATATTCGATAGAACAACCATGCGTGAAGTAGAATAAATTCGGTTAAGCATGAGAATCAACTGCTGATAAAGAACCTCTATTTGTCTCTTCTCTAACTAATTCAATTCCAACCTCGCATTCTGTCAGCTATTTGTAATGACCACTGATGAAGAAAACTCAATATGACAAACTCGATATTGAAGTAACATCCCCAAAAGTTGTGACTTAAGCTTGTACTATTCGAAAGAATCTCTTGAAATATCCTCAACTACGTGAGTCACTGAGCACTACAACGTAACTCCTTAAAGTGATAGTTACTTTGTGGATAAAAGAGAGAAAGAATCACAAAAGTAACCAGTTATTCAAGTCTTCATGACAATCCTTATATGCTCGAACAAGTCATCTTTGTTGCAGAGGTAGAAAGGCCAGAAGATGAAATAAGTACACTTCCCCATGACATATTACTTCAATCCCGAATAAGTAATAAAGAATCAACCCCGTAGTTATTTCTTGCGATTAAATCCCGAGAATAGCCTTTTAAACGGTTTTCGTGAATCTTTTATCCGGATCGTTTTAAGCAATAAGTGATGTTTTTGTTTTTGTATTTTTAGCCATAATACAAAACATCACGAACTGCCTTTGCAGCTCTGATACCATTTGTTAGGTCTCTCGATTCACGATCTCGGGAGGTCGGGGATGATGGAAATATATAAAATCCATTTTAGAGAGAGAAGGTAGTTATTATTGAATGATTAGTGAAAATTATAATTATGAGGTTCACCCCTCTAAGGAAGATTAGAGGGGGGTATTTATAGCCTAAACACAAGCCATCTTTGGGCTAATTACACTTCTAGTCCTTGTGTTTAAGACTATTTAGAAACTAATGTAATTTCTATATAGACACCATATTTTTAATCCTAACAAGAACCAAGGTGGTGATTCAAGTGTAATCAAGTAAAGGTTTAGGTATGTTTTCTATTAAGTTTTTGTTTAATTTTTTTAGAATTAGTAACTTTAATTAATGGAATAATTAGGGTCCATAACTTTTCTGTAAATTAATGATATAAACTATATGGGAGTGTTTGGGATTAGATTTAGAGCATGTAGGTGTAAACGGTTTAGGTTAGATCGCGTTAAATTAAAAGTTAGGGTTTGGCAGAATTTTGGGTCGTGTTGATTGAATGATATCTCAATGATAAAAACGAGTTTTAGGTTGAATCTTATGCCTAAATTGAAGTGCAGAGAGTCTAGTTTCCAAAAAGTCCAGCCCCGAAAGGTTTTGAGGTAGGGAAGTTAGTCAAATAATTTTTGCAAGAAAAGTTGTCAAAACAGTAAATTCGGGTCAGATTTGGGTCTGATTTCAGGGAGTAAAACCCCTACTTAAAAGTTGAGTTAAGGCTTGAGAAAAATCAGAGGTCATATTTATGTGTCTATTAACTCCAGCTCAAAGCACAAGTCTTAATTCATTGTCTAAGTATTTTTAGAAAAATCAAACTTTTTGGTGTGCGTTCAAATCCGAATTTGGGTACTTTGTAATGTTGAATTCTTATAAAATAGTTAGGCATAATTTTTTTTTTAAATCACAGTAGTTCATAACCCATTGGGAAGGTAGGGAATGAAAGGGGAAAAGTCAATTTGATGATTTAGTATTTTATTTGTGGTCATAAAGTGACTACAAAATTCTGCCGAAAAACTAAAAAACTAGAATGAATGATTAAAGGTATTTAGAATAAAAGTAAGTTATGAGAAGTATGGTAAAGGGTTTATAATCATAATATAAACTTAGTAGTCCATCAATTGATTGTTACATCGTCTTGGGCATTTAGCCTAATCGCGTGTAACATGGGTTTTATTTGTGTTTAGTTGATTTCAAGGATATTGTGAAGTAGTTGTGCATCAGGTGAGTTTCATAGTCCCATTTTTATGTTTTTCTTGGGATGGAAGTGATGCAAAATATGTTTTGAAATATTTTATCGCTTTGATTATGTGTTTTAAATTACTTTTGGACATTACATGGCTATTATATGACTATGTGATACATGTGTTATTTGGGATCAAAAGAGGTACGCCTACCTCATGCTTCATGATTATTGGATTAGAGAGGTACGCCTACCCATATTTTGTTAGTTATTGGATCGGATGGGTATGCCTACCCAATGTGATATGATGTGTGATACCTTCGTGGTGAGCTTGGTTACTTTTAGTGCCAACTATTCTAAGCCCGAATGGGAAATTATGTTTGTGAATATGTTGATTTGATTTTGGTTGCATGCTAGCATAAGTTCATGATTGTTCATTATTTTCCTCCTTTGTCTTGATAATCATAGTAAAAACGAGTGTTATTACGTGTCTAAAACCTATGACTCTGACCAACATTATTGTTGACGTTTTAAGCATCATTTTCAGGTGAGCATCATGAGGAAAGTAAAGTTAGGAAGATTGGCTAGTGAGACCGTAGGCTTGCATGTGGAGTTTCCCTAGTTTTTATTTTGTGCTTGTTTTGAATTGATTCTATGATTGTTTTAGGTTTTGGATTATTTTGTTATGTCTTTGTATTGGAGTGACTCTTTTACCTCAATACAAGACTCCTTTTTCTTGTGTTTGGTATTGTCATGACACATTGTGTCTATTTTTGTTTTGTTTAATGCATTTAGTTCTCTCTATTGTTGACACCATTGTGTTGTGATGATACCCATGACGTTATGCCTCGTGTTACCGCCTTGGCGGGGTGTGACAGATTGGTATCAGAGCCAATGGTTATAGGGAACTAGGTGGTTGAACCTAAACTATAACCTAGAAGTCCTTCATATAGTTGCATATTATGATATGTGTGTTTAGCTATCTAGACGTTTTGTTTTCTTGCTTTTCTTTGAGTTTTATTTCGACCTATGAGCTACTCGATACCAGAAGCGTCAGAATAGGAGGCAATTGAGGAGGAGCCTCTCGAGGAACTGAAGGAGGAAGCGTAGTTAGAAGAGTCGGAGGAAGAGGCCGACTCAGATCTCTTGTCGGATGCTCATAGCAGGCCTGGACCCGCGGAAGTCGGGTGACTCTTGCGAAAGTAAAGTCAAACCCAAGCGAGGCCCAGCATAAGTTTATCCTGTCTTTTACCTCGACACATTGCTATTAATGATTTCTTTCGGATATTACGTCTTTTGGGCACTTGGAGACCTTCGTTTTCGATTTTATCTATATATAAATAAATATTGTTTTGATGAAGCATCGTTTCTGTGTTATATTTGACTGGTTTAAGATGTGCAATGTGGTATATGTGCATATATGTGTGTTATCATTGAGATGTGTAGTCTTGGAAGCAAGTACATGTGTGAAAGGATGCACTTATAATTATGGGTGGCCAACATAATTATAAAGGCATCACATACGTAGACTTGTGACCATGATTGCCTTGATCGGTGTTTGCTTGTTAGTTGGTAGTGTAAGATGTTATATTATGTGTGGTTGTTTTATAAATAGTTTCATAGTTGGTAAGTTTCCCTCCTATCTATCGTTTGCGGATACCCCGGATACCTGTTATTGCTATTATTACTATTATTGAGTTTGTTCGTCTGCTCGATTATTCGCTCGGATATATAACCCTCATTTTAACATTCCTTGTTCGTACCATGTCGGTATCGATGATCTAACTTTTCTATTTGGCTTCTTGATGAATATTGGTTGTTCGGATCTGCTTCTTTGGATATTGGTAAGTTCCATTGGTTCTTTCGTTGCATTGATTACTCATATGAGTATCAAAAATTTCTTTTAAGCACTAATTGTTCCTAAAATATTAGTGGGGATCATTACTCCGTTCTTTATATATCCTTGGGTTTTCGTAACATGTTGCAACATGTTAGTACCGACATTTTTCTATGGTTTTTCTTTTGATCATGAGTACGGATGAGTCTTCATGTTCTTCCCTTTTGATTCGTAATGTCTTTGTATGAATTTCTCTTGTGCGTGTTTGCCTCACTGTTATTCTGACTATATGGTTCCCGGTACTTTCTTTCGCTTTCAAATAATGAAATTGTGTTAGAGTTTTTACGGTATTTTACAATCCCTATTGGTATTATGATGTCCTTTGTTTAAGTAATATATTTATATTGATGTCGAGTTATGAAAATCCTTTTAAAGTATATCTTGATGGTGTTTGGGAAAGACTATTTTTGAAATGATCTTATTAATACGTTATGACATCGCTTTTATGTGAATGTCTCTTTATGAAAACTATGTTTACAATGATTTTTATAAAACGATGTGATACAGGTTGACTGTCAATACTATGTTTAAAATGATATTTATGAATAAGATATGTTTAAAATGGTCTTTACAAATAAGATATGAAACTATTTTTTTTAATGGTTAATAAATTTTATTATTATGAGAAGTATATTTAAAATGATTTATAATGGTAAGATGCGATACACCGTTAAATAACTGTCTATAGATTTTTTTATGACAACTATGTTTAAAATGAATTTTATAAAGATTATATTTAAGACGATTTTTTATATATTTAAAATGATTTTTATATTTAAAACGACTTTCTTTATTATTTTAAAATGATTTTAGAAAAACAATATTTAGTTGGTTCATTCGAGTAAGTCAATTCTTGGTATAAAAAATTCTATCTTTCTCATTTATCAATCTTGTAACGTATTGTTATCCGATATGTGTTCCTTTTGTCTTGGTACGCTTTGTTGTCTCTTTTGTTTGCGTTTACTATCGGTATAGATACTCTATCCTTTTCTTTTAAGGATTCTTATGACATTTAATTCGGATCTATTTGCACTTGTGAAACCCCTTATATATTTTCTAGCCCTTGATTCGATATCCGTTAGCTACCCTATTCGATAGTTTGTAATCCTTAGAATTCGTTTGATATACGTTTTATTCGACCAAGTCACTCTCCGTGGGGAGAACCTGTGTTGTTAAAAAAGAAGGACGGTTCATTTTGAATGTGCATAGACTATCAAGATTAGGACTAGCTGACCACCAAGAATCTCCTTAGGATCGACGACTTGTTCGACCAGTTACAAGTTTCGCGTTATTTCTCTAAGATAGATATTCGTTCTGATTATCATCAGTTAAGAATACATGGAGAAGATATTCCAAAGATGGCATTTAGGACACGATATGGACATTTTGAGTTTACGGTTATGGCTTTTGGGGTTAACCAATGCACCAGCGGTTTTCATGGACTTAATGAACCGGGTGTGCAAGCCGTATTTAGACAAATTTGTCGTTGTGGTTATTGATGATATCTTGATCTACTCGAAGTCTAAAGAGGATCACGAGGTACACTTGAAGTTAGTTCTAGAGCTGCTGAAGAAGGAGAAGTTGTTTGCCAAGTTTTCCAAGTTTGAATTCTAGCTAGAAGAAGTACGTTTTCTCGGACACGTATTTAACAACAATGATATTCACGTGGACTCTAGTAAGATAGAAGCAATGAAGAATTGAAAGTACCTAAGACGCCATCTCACCAGCAAATTACTGTGTCAAGCGTAGTAACTACTCTAGAATATTTTCCTTCTATCTTCTCCAAGCAGTACTAATTTACTCTAGCAGTAATAAAATATACTCGCAGTACTCAATTTCACTAGCAAGTATAATACTTTCGCCTATTTTTCATTCCAAGTTACCTGAACACACTAACTTTATGATAGCATAGTAGTAACACAACCCTCACTAGCAGTAACTTAAGATCTCAAGAGGTCTTTTACTCCAACAGAATGTGTTGTTAAAGAAAGAAAGGAGGTTCATCGAATGTGCATAGACTATACGAGAGTTGCACAGTAACCACAAGGCATCTCCCGGGGAGCGATGACCTTGTTCGTAGTTACACGGTTCGCGTTTATATTCTCTAAGATAGATCTGTGATAGGTTATCGTCAGTTAAGCGTGCATGAAGAAGACATATTCCAAAGACGCATTGTTGGGATCTAAAAACAACAAACCAAAAAAAAAAAAAAGTTTCTTTTATTGCTATTTGGAGTTAACGCTGCTCTTATTGATGTTAATGCTGCTCAGTCAAATGTTAGTGTGCTAGGACATTCAATGAAATTATTCTAAGTGTTTATAGACTCTGGGTAAAGTTCCCATGTCTCAGTACAAAGTTACTAACTGCTAGAGGAAGTTACTCTGCTAGTGAGTTAAGACTGCTCAGAGTAAAAACTGGGAAAATATGTACGTAGTTACTACCGCAAGTACAAAAAAGTACTATGTTAGTAAAAGTAATGCTGTTGATCGTTCACGATTACGCCTTTTATAATATATAATATATAAATATAAATATAAGATATACTAATAATATATAATATATAAAGATAAGAGGGTAAGAATCAAAAAATCTCACAGTTATAGTAATCCGGGAGTATGATTCCCGGGTCGTTATCCACCGAGGAATGCCAACTTGAAAGTCGCAGAGTCATCTTTGAGAATCGACGCTTGAATGAGACAAGATTGATATGGGTTTTCTAAAAACTCCGAGAAATTAGGTACAAACTTAAAAATGCTTTAGGGAAGACAAATTTATCTAAAACGCAAAAACGAGATATCCTAAACGGGACCTAACAACCCTAAATTATCAAAATTAAGCCTAAAAAGATCTTTTTGGTTTTTGTAAGACAAAATTGACTAAAAAGCCAAAACAAAGAAAACTAGACTAAAAACGAAGGTCTGAATAGGTGGACTAAAAAATGAAGTGTTTCGGCTTAAAAACTCTAAACGTGAACCGAGAATCAATCCCGTTCTTTAAAATCGAAATTTTGCAATTTAAACCCTACGAAAACAAACCTAATTTTCTTAGGTTCTAAATGTTAAAAGAAAATTTTCTAAAAAAGAATTATATTTTTTTAACTTTTTTATAATTTTTTATGAATTTAAAACGATTTTAAGGAAAAAAAAAAATACTAAACGTTTTATAAAAATTCTGAAAAAAATATGAAAAGTAGCTTGAATAGTGTAGGATCTAAGAAAAACAAGGTCGTGAAAAACAGCTTATCGAAATAAATGTGAAATACGCCCAAACAGGCTCTATAGTTAATGGGCTAAAAAGGTAATAAAAGAATAATAAGTGCAAGGAATGACGGATGAGCTAATGTAGCACAATGGTTGAGTGTGTTGGGTATAAAGCGTTGGGTTGAGGGTGTTGAGGTCCCGAGTTCGAGCCTTGCTCACTTGGGATTTCCACCTTCCCTAATGCAGATAAGTTCTAAACCAAAGGAAATAAGCTAAAATTTACTTAAACTAACCTAATAAGCCATATTAAAGCTAAATAATCTAGAAATTAAAGCAGATAAGCACAAATAATCCAAATAGGCCCAAGCTAAAAAAGCTCCACAAGCGCAAGGGTTCGGCACTTTTGAGCTTAAATAAATAAGCTCAAAGAAGGAACCTTATGGACTTAAGGTGTATTAACCACTTAACGCTCTAATACTAAGCTACAAATAATACTTAATCAAAACGCGTTTGATTACAAAAAAAAGCCCTTACAAAGCTTATGAAAAAGATGTTTGTCATTTATCAACACTTATGCAAATACTTTTTTCAATTTTAACCAAAAACACTATTTTGAGCTTAAAAATAAGCAAACAATCAGAATTTAATGAAAATTAAAACCTACAAATTGTAGATTTGTATACCATAAAGACACATAACCAACAATCAAAAAATGCCTTTTGAAAAACACCTGAATAAGCCACAATGCGCATTTGAAAGGACAGTTCTCAAATTTTCCAACACATAGCAACTCTTTTTGCCAGCTTTGGCCAAAAACTTAAACAACTTGCAGGTTTTTAGAGCTTTGCATTTCTAATCCATTTAACACATTTATGAAACACATAAACAAAATCAAAACACATATAGCTTAAAGCACAAGCTAATAAACCACTAAAATTAGCTACCCACTTAACAGATTTTCAAACATTGAATTCTTAAAACCTTCTGTTTTTGAGATTTAACAATTAAAAACATAAATAAAGAACTTTCTATGCACTACTTTTAACTCAATCTAAACTGACTCAAAAGCATAAAGTAAGTTTTGACCATTTTAACATATTCAACTGTTTAAACCATACACCCTTTAAAAAAGTTTAGTTACTTTTAACTTGCATAAAATAGCTATTTAAGCTATACTTCATTCACGCCTAGATGTTAAACTGCTATAACAAACTTAATGGACAATTATAAGAAATCACCTAAGCCAGATATAAGCATAAGGAATTATGCTACTATTTTTGGTTTTTTTTATAGTTTTTATTACATAACAAGTAAACTAAGATCTAAGCTAACTTATGAACATATTAAGCATTAAACACACAAAATCCTGAGCAGAGATAAGGCTAATTTGAAACATCAATAAAGTAAATGTAAGCAATTAATAAGCAGATTAAGCTAGAATGCAATATTAAGCTATGAAAATTTAAAAGGGAACTTATAATAGCCTTTGCTCTAAACAAGGCTTATCAAAATGCTCTTATGAGCTATCATCAAGCTCTAGCTTATCTTAGATAAGTAGTATGTCGTGGAAATCCCTTCCATGCTGGTTTCCCTTCAAAATCAGCTGAGGTAATTTGATTGGAGGATTTTGAGGAGATAATAAGCTCACTTTAAGCTTTAAACGCCTAAATAAGGAGTGTAACTACCGTATGAAGATTATTAAAAGCTTTATTGACAGTTGAGAGCTTATTTACAACACAATTTGGCATATTAAGAACAAGCAAATGAAATCTCACGTTTAGAGTTGAACTATATAATATTTTATTACCTCAACAATATGAATATTACACTACTTATCAAAGGAAATACAAGTTAAAATGAATTTAAGCTAATACTTTACAAAATACGTCACACTAAGCTACCACTAGCTACTCCCCTTGTGAGTGAATTATAGGAGAGAATGGATGTTTTGGCTTGTTTTGAACGCGTTCCCTTAGTCTTGTTCTATCACGATCTTTTAATCTCATACGTCCCTTTCTTGCAATCATTGGATCCTCATTCTAGGCTGTTTGATCAATAAGTGTGCACACGGATTGCCAGCGTGGCATTCCTTGTGTCAGAGGCTTTATGTTTCTTTTACACTGGATTTAGGGTAAAAATCCATTCCTTGTGTGTTTCTTTAGGATCCCGCATGTCATTCCTTTTGTTTAAACGGACCAATAGAAGCTTTTGAGGACGTTTCCTTTTGCTGACATATAGCATAGCACTCGAATCTTTGTTCCATGTAGTCCATTGGGATTAACCCTTTGTTTTTGAAGCAGGGTAAAACGGGAGAGATGATGAATAGTAAAAACTGAATTTCTCGCGCCTTTTCTTTCCTTTTTATAGCTTAGTTTGACCCAGGGGTTTGGGTTGTTGACTTGGGCCCGAGTATAAGGATTTGGGCCTTAGGTTTGGTTAAATGGTTTTATAATTATAAGAGATAACGACCGTTATCTCTGTAATAAAAAAAAGATAACGGTGTTAGGATTTAGGGACTTTTGATGAAAATGAGTTAACAATAAGGGCATTTTGGGTATTTTGAGGATTTTGTCTTTTGTGAGTTGACCAATGGTTGACCAAGGGTTGACTTTTGATGACCTTTTGCTAGAAACTTCCGGCTCTTGTGCACTCTATCCGTTCCCGTGTCCGTGTTTGTCCGGTTTTGACCGTTTTCTTGTGATTTTTGCACTATCCGTACCTACACATTCACAAACAACAAAATACACAAATACAAGCATATTTTTGCACATTTTGATCATTTAAGGGCCATTTTGGATATAATAAGGATATGTGATTTCTCACATATCAAAATTCCCCAAACTAAGTGATTGCGTGTCCTCACGCAATATTATATGCTCTAAAACCAAATACCTCAAAACTTCCCCAAACTAAATCTTTGAAAAGTAGCAAAGACTTTTGTGGGGAGAGTTAAGAAATCACAAGCTTTAAAACACCCCATTTTCCCATTTTTCAAAACTTTTTCCATTTTTATGATTTTTTTTCAAAGTTATCCTTTATATAAAAAGGACCTAATGGTGTCTTAGTCATTCAAGGACCTATTATATGAAATTTGTTTAACCAATGAGGGCTAATTGGGTGTTTTGAGCAATTTAATCATTTTGTGTCGTTGACCAATGGTTGACCAAGGTTGACTTATAACGACCTTATGTTGAAACTTTCGACTCTTATGATCTATCGATCCGTGTCCGTGTTAGTCAGGTTTGACGTCTTTCTCGTGATTATTGCATATCGTACCTACCCATTCCACACAACAAATACACAAATACAAGATTATTTTTGCACATTTTGATCATCTAGTAGGGCCCATTTTGGTTATACTTAAGGATATATGCATTTCCTCACATATCAAAAAATCTCCACAAACTACCGTGATTGTCGTTTTGTTCTTAGTGAAATATATATGCTCTACACACAAATACCTCACACATTATCCAACAAAATCTTTGGAAAGTAGCAAAGACTTTTGTGGGGAGATTAAGAAATCACAAGCTTTAAAACACCCCATTTTCCTATTTTTCAAAACTTTTTCCATTTTTATGATTTTTTTATATAAGTAAACTTTAAAATATTCTGACTCTTATCTAATTTCCTAAAGTTAGGGATATAAGAACAGATGCATTTTGAATACGAGAGACTGCCCCCTAAAGAGGATAATTTCATCGTCCAGACTTTTCAATAGCTCCACCAAACCAAGCTTAATAAACGAAACACCGCAAAAAACTTTCAGTTAAAAATACATAACACTACTCGTATTTAAAACTCTTGTGAACTTCTTCACTCCTGACATTTTTTAATATCTTAGGTGTATGTGCTATTTTGAATTTCCAATTCATGGATCAACGTTTCTCGCAAAAAGTAACTAATGCTTACGTTCTTCTCACCTCCTTGATTGGGAGAATATGCGGTTTGAAGGACCGTGATATCCCCATGTAGGACTTTATGTCCTTTGGCACCATCCAACCTTGCAGCTCACACGTGACCAGGCTTTTGACACCCCCACAAAAGCTAGTATCGGAATCACGGACCTTTATGTATTCAAAAAACTCTCAAGTTTTCCGTTATAATAGAGCTTTAAAATAGACTATAGTCAAAGTTCAAAAGCATATTTAAAATTAACAAAATCAGAGATCTATTCTATGTAATGGCACTTAATAATTAACTATCTATCCTGCAAATTCATCACCCAACTCCCCTTTTAGAGGGCATGCAAATCGGTTGTGAGCCCTTGCGCAGTGCAACAACTTTTTATCAGTCTTGGATTTTTATTCTTATTATAGGCTTTCTTTAGAAGGCTGCCACATCGGTTGTGAGCCGGCAAGAGGTATTAAACTTTTATCAACCCACAGTTGATATTATTATTATATATATATATTTTTTATCATTTCATCATCAATTTTTTTTTAATAAGACTTTTCTAGAGAAGCCTTCTTTTTGAAAAATTATAGTATAATTTGAACCTACGGACTTAATTTTTTGCTCTACACTACCAATAAAACTTGTTGATTTAAGTTTAATACTCTCCCTAAAAATAGAACGTATTATAGTCCCGCGTTAGAAGATTATGGAGAAAACGGCCACAAATTACATACATGAGGCTCTTAAGATTTTTCCAAATAGACTTGTTTAGCATCCCCATTCATACTTAACTCATATCATTTTTCAATTCTTCGCGCGGAATTTCCGCCAACGGCTCGTCCTAAAATGTTAAGGACCACGCTCAGAGCTCAACACGCTCGATCGAGTACAAATTTATTTTATTCTACCCAGCAGGAGTCAACATACTGGTGACACAACACTTATTTTAATTTTGAAAGATTGTAAAATTTCTCATAGATTGTTTTAAAAATTTTGTAGGACAAGGGGGGTAGTGGAACAACGGCCAGCAGGCATAATCAAATCAATAGCTCCCCTAATAATATGTAATTAAACTTGGTCCTCCAAAGTTTTAAGAAGTGGTCTCTAACTTATCTAAGCCCCAGTTATAAGTATGCTTAAAGCTAACGGTTCGTCGATAAGATTTAGGAAAATGAATAACCACCCAAACTCATGGCAAGCAACGGTCTCGATGCTCGAGTGAACGGGATAAAAACACCCAAAACACGAGAGTCTTCAGAAAATTTTTAGGTCTCAATCCTAAAAATTAATCACATGCAAAAACAACCGGAAATAGGAAGGAGTACAAGCCTCCCTCACATACAATAGAAATTAGAAAGAAAAATAAAAGGAATAGCTAGCGTGCCCCACGGAGAGCTTGTATAGGGTCCATACGCTTGACCCAAATCCCGAATTTCATTGTCTTGGGGAATGTTTAGAGATCGAGGAAACCCCAAAAGATTGAACGTACCCCTCCTCAAAAGTAGTGCTTAAGATTCGATGACCGTTCACCTAGACAATGATGGCCAGTTGTAGTTTTGGGAACTAACTCAAGAATGGGTGCCATATGAAAGACTTTGGGTCCTGGTGAACGGTCACGACCAACGGATTTCAACATTGCCTTGAGAACATTCTTTAATCGAGAGTTAAGAGGAGTACAGGACAATTGTCACGACGTTGAAAACCTGATTTTGATCTTTGAGTCATGGCTCTCTTAGTTTTCTCTTTATAGATCAACAGGAGTTTACATCGGCTAATCACTGAAGTTCATTTAATTCGTTTGACACTTCACGATGATACTCGCAGTTCTCTAGGTCAAAGTTTGCATAGCTCCAAGGCTCCAACAATAGGCTTTGTTAGATCCGAGCTCGACTCGGGTCGATGACATGCCTTTCCCTACCCGAGCTTATATGGGGAGCACCGATGGGTTGTTTGTCAGTTTTGTCATACGGACACAAGGCCCAGAGTTGTGCATCATTCTAGTTTATCAGACCAACAGAGGCTGCCATGATTCTCATCCACGGTTCCTTTCAAGAATTTGTTTTTCAAGACCCGATTGGATACCTCAACCTTGCCCCAAATTATTTCTGGGTGATACGGTGGTTGATGGAGAGACGATGAGTAACTCTCGTTTTAAGCATGACCTATACCCCTCAGTCATTGCAAATAAAAAAAGAGGTTTCGCGCGATCATTATGATACAAAGAGGGGGCACCGAATCAGGGCGACACGAAAAGAGAGGATTTAAGAAATTTACCAACACAACGGGGGGGGCAATTAATTGTGGGGAAGTCTTTTGCTTCAACCCATTTATGGACAAATAAGATCGACCGTTCATATCGAGTATAAATTTGTTCCCTGTGAAGACGGGTAAGCCCATGAAATCTGATGCCCTATACGTCAAGATTTCACAAACTTGGATGGCATTTTTGAGGGCATTTCATCACCATTACGAACTTTTTCTTGATGCTGACAGTATCACATCGGGTTACCAGTCAAATGGGATCTTTGTAAATCATGGGCCCAATTAAAATCTGAGTCAAAAACACATTTTTTGGTCGTGTAGTTGGCACTCGTAATGTCCCCGATGGTCCACTAAGGCAAGTGTGAGGAAGTCTAAGCTTCTTGGTGCCACACACAACCGTCGTCTTCGATCATTTGTTCCTTTCTTGACCACTATTTTGAACAAATTTGGGGGTCGTTCCCAAATGTTAGCGTTTAATTCTTGAAAATTGTCTCTTTTGTTGCGGCTGACCTCTTTAACACTGAAAATTACGTGGTAATTTGCATAATCGGAAACCACGCTAGGTACTTGGATTCACACGCAGAAGTCACCATAATTAAGTGTGATCTCTAGAGGAGGACACTATTTCATATACCTCTTTTGGGTCGATCCATTATCTACGGATTTTCTAATGGGAAGGAGATAAGCTGAACGGCGCGGAGCTTCTCGGCTCTTTTGTGTACAATTACGTTGCAAATCAACTCTCTTAAAGGAGGAGAACTACGGAGCAATCTCGCTTGGATCTTTTAGCAAAGAGTTATTTTAGGCGGAGTAATTCCGATTACACTACCAGACTTAGTCAGATGAGGTAATTCGGTATTCTTTCAAAAGGCATATACCCACGTCTAACAATTCTTATCTTGTCGTACGTGTAATGCGATCAGCCTCGTCGTCAATTGTTTTACTAGCATAGTGTATAGGCCCTAAAGTGTTTTTATGACGTTATGACCTCTTCACACAAGACTGCACCTTATGGCAAATTCGCTGCACTCGCACATAAGCTCAAAGGGTAGGATCCCCAGTATGGGCAATCAAGATTGAAGCTTTCAGTTAGTTTTTTTTTAATGTTTGAAAGCTGAAAAAACCATCATGCGATAAAATAAAAAGAGTATTTTCTCAGAAATGAGTCATCATGGTCGGGAAATTTGGGGAAATCCTTACCGAACGTCGTAGAGAACACGAAATGACCGCGAAATTCCTACCACCTTTACGGTGATAGGCTGAGGTTAGCACTTAGCAATCACATCAATTTTGGCTTTATCAACCTTAAATCCCTTTTTTGGAAATCTTATGGCCAAATGGGACAATGCCTTTCCTTTTACCATAAAATGACTTTTTACCCAATTAAGACAAAAGATGGTGATTCCTTCGCACCTTTGAAGATCTTATTTTTGAATAACTTACAGCATCCTTGTTCACGAGAGAGTAAGAGAGCCGAGTGAGCCCCAGAAGAGAGAGGGAAGGCAGAGAGGCAATTTTCAAATCTGAATACCCAATTAGACCCGAAAAAAAAGTCGTACTCCCCTCCCATTGATTATATCTACATTTCGTCCACCCATGAACGGACTTTCCATCGTTTGTTTCGAGCATATCATGAAAAGAGATAGCCATCATACACCTTTGGAAAGTCCCGCGGTTTTGTGAGGTTTGCTTTGATAAGCTAAAAAAAAGGAAAGGCATTGCTGAGGTTAGGCGAACGTTCCGCGAAGGTACCCTCCCCTCACCCCCCCTTCACCAAGCGCAACACACATTGATTGTCTTTTTTTATTGATCTTTTTATAGATCATGGGCTTGGTCGCGGTCGTTTATCGATGGGATGAGACTTTGGAAAGTGGGGAATTTGGAAAAATGTTACTATTCACAAATGGAATTGGAAGAATATTGAAAAAGTATACCCAGAAGAAAGAGAAATACATAGAAGAAAGGGGGTGAATAGAAAGAAAGGAGAACAGAGGAGAAAGAGGGAAAGAAGAAACAGAAAAATACGAAAAGCAAGAAGAGAACTGAGGAACTGAAAGAAGAGAGGAAGAGAAGACGAACAAGAAGAAAGGAAAGGAGAACAAGGGAACCAATCGGAGGTGGAGGGGGAAGGAAAAACGATTATCATTACTCGTTTTCCTCTCGACCTAAATCTACTCAATGCATCTTGAATGATCCATATGGTATTAGTTGGACGAAATGGGAGAGAAACAACACGCGTAAAGCATAAAGTGGCATAAACGGTACGAAAAGTCCGGGACAAAAAGTGGTCTTTACGGGGGTTGCTTTAGCTTCATTTAACTTTCGTAGGTAAATGCAAATACCACGCCCATCCCATCCAGTAACCAATCGACATTCCACAGCTCAGTTCTCCAGTTATAGTCGGGGTATTCATTCCTGTCTATATTTAATTCCATTATTTTTTCATTCAATTATTCAACACACCCCTGGTTTATAACAAGCCACCCCCTATATTTGAGTACGCAATGTGTAACTACGGGGCTTTTTTCTATTACCCATGGAAGGAACTCCCCTCCCTACTTCACGGAGAGCGGGGAGTTATTTTGAATAATTCTTACATTTGGTATTTTTCGTAAATTAGGTTTGCTGTTTTGTGGTATAAATAAATTAATCCAAGCGAGGTCCATTCGATGTTTTTTTAGGAAGTTAGAGTTAAAAGAAGTAGTTTTTTAAGTTTTTTCAACCTCCTTTTTTGTTGACATCCCACTTCGTTGAAATTTCTTGGTATTCACCTACATCTCTTGGTCTGTTTTGTTCTCTGTGAATTTTTTTGTTATAAGTAGTGTGAACGCTGTGTTTAGGGGCGCTTAGGCCGCCCCGGCGTTGGGGGGGTTTTTTTGGTTTTTTTTCTGTTTGGTTGTGGCGAGGTTTTGGGGTTTTCCACGGGAGAGTATTTTTGGGGTTTTCGCCAGGGGTGTGGGGTGTGCTGGTCGTTCTTCTATGGTGGGTTGGTTATTTTAGAAGGGTACTTTCCATATAATATTCTCAGATTGTGACTTGCTGGTTTGTGCAGTACAAAAATATACAGGGTTTATATTACATTGGATGATAGTGTCGGAGAAAGTTATGGTAGGTGAGTCATTACAGAGATGGCTCACTTGTGTGACTTCAAAAACTTTTTGATGATACGTCGGGAAATTGAAAGATTTTTTCCTCGACAACTCAAGTCTTTAGAATTATGTTTAGCAACTTGTGCACCCTTCCTCCAAAAAGACGTATTCGATGAATTGCAGGAGGTAAACCTATAAAATTTATGTCTCTTGAGTTCGACTCCCCTTTCAAGGAAGGTTATACTCAATTGAAGATTTATCAGTTTTGCTTTCACAAACTCTTCAGTTTTTTTTTAAAATTTCGGCAGAAAAAAATTTCCCTTGGTTCGGAGAGGGGCGGATGGGGGTCATCCGGGCAGTGAGGTGTGGTCGGATGTGGTCGGCTTGGTGGGGTGGCGGGGCTGTGCTGACCTGCGCGCGGAAGAAGGCGAGAAGTGGAGGTGGGGGGAGAGGCTGGATTCCCCCCATCATTGAGGAAAGGCATATTCAAAAAAGAAGAAGAAATATATCCCCCCCTCCGGTCGGGTCATTCATAGTCAAGCGTCATCAACTTTCAGTGTTTAGAATTAGAAGTAGGTATCATCTTCAAGAACCGAGGAAAGCATCGATTCTCAAAAGAAGCAAAATCCACTATCCCCAAGGGGAGTTGTGACGTCCGTACAGTGGTGAATGTGAGAGCAGTCGGCGGAGAAGAGACGGAGAAGAATGAGAAGAGAAGAGAGAAGATAAGGGTAGAAGTAGATAGAATAGAAAGAATAACGATCGGGCCGAGGGGTATTGTATCGGAGTAGTAGTAGAGTGGGATAGATCGTGAGAGTGGGGGATTGCCATTTGACGATTCACATGTAGAATAGAAACCCAAGAACTTCTTGAGAGAATATTCCTCACAAGCCATATTTTCAATGTCGTCGGATTACGGTATCGCCGTCATATCATCGTAATAAGTAGGAGTATCTCAAGTTTGGTCACGAATTGAATGTTTTCATGGCTTCTTTCAACCCCGAAGAGTTACATTCAGCTTCGTTCACCATACAAATATAAAGCTCATCGATCTTTTAAGAGGATATCCCCCAAAGAAAAGAATTACGGGTTACTCGGCGGGGGATTAGTGGGGGGATCTGCATTCCATCAAACGCTATATAATAGAACTACAAAGTCGGACTGGCGGAATTTAACTTTCTATAGTTTAAGAGAGAGCACTCTTCGGCAGTGATACCGATTCGTTATTCTTACATTATGGTAAATCTGCCCCGGTCTGCAAGTTAAGTTTAAGAGTCATACAATTGTATGGAAGAAGTCAGAGTCAGGAAGAGAAGAGAAAATCTTTTTCCACATGGATAATGCAATGAGATTATGCAAGCGCCTGTAGGCCTAAGGGCTCTAAGCATCATCATTCTGGGAAAAATCACCATGGTTATTAGAACTTTTGCATATGTGGTCTCCAAGTTTTTCTGGTAACTTAGTTGAGGATAACACTTCGCCGAAACAATGTTCATTAAAGGTTGATAGGTTCTAGCCCATTTCCATTTAATTTTTTTTTATTTCATATTAAAGCTTTGTTAAGATAGTGAGGGCAAACTTTGGCCTAGAATCAATATCATTCCGCCTTAAATACTAATTTTGAAAAACTATTTCTTGAAAGATTTGTTCGTGAAGAATTTCTCAATATTGGTCAATTAGCCTTTATTTCAATCGCTGCACGTTTTCTTCATTACGTTTCTCGATAAAGCGACTTACGGATTATCGTTTTTTTTCAGTTAGGCATGGGAGACAATGGAGTAGAGAGCACTAATGGCAGTAAAGTGAGTTGTAAACAATAAAGTAAAAAGTAGTAATACCAGTTCGTAAGTACAAGTAATAGTAGTAACAACGGGGTCATAAATTTGCAATATTTGAGGTGCTCTTGGAACACCGTAGGTGCGACGCAGTTTTTGTTTTGGAGATATTATTTGGCGTTTAGTTTTACTTCCTTTATTAGTAGGTAATCAATGTCTGTTCCTTGTCACCACGGTTTCACGTTCCTACTGTGGAGAGGTTTGAAGGAAGTCGTAAGTTAGGAAACCGTGGGGTTCCTGATAAGCAATACCACTTTGGCGTGGTAATTAAATACCTTCAAGTTACATTCGGTGTTTCGAGTTAGTTAAAGTAACGGTATTTATAGAGGAAGTGTCCTGAACTAAAGTAAGAAGCGGGGGTTGGATATTGGACATTAAACACTTGGAAAAGCATGTCTCGTTATAATTCGTCATGTGCAATACCATTTGCAATAAAAGTTTTGGTTTGGGCCTTCTTTGCATGTTCTATATGCATCTATTAGCCTTGACATAGCTTTACATAAATCATTTTAGTCACACTTAGTGTTTGCGGTTGCTAGAGAGATTGGATACAGGTGCGCTTGGTGAACGCGGGCGTTGATTTAATCGGGGGTTCGATGAAAAATTTGGCCGTGATTACCTGGGGTTGGTAGGTGGACGCTTGGTTGTAATTATTTTCCCGGTTTTGGTCTATTTGTTTCTATCTGTATCGGTTTTGGTTTTCTTTCCTTGGTTATGTTGAAGGGGAAGGGGGAGCTTGAGGGACAGGGAAGGAAAAAAAAAAAAAAAGCGATGTGCGGTTCGCATTGGAAATTAGCAATGGGGGGCTAGGGGGGGAGGGACGTGGGTGAGGGCTCTTCCAGGGGGCCCCCTTCGGTGTGTAGGTTAGTTTATTTTTGTGTTTATGGTTTATCCTGCTGTGTGGTCGGTTTTTAGGGGTAGTTATCCTCGGTTGGGCGGGGTCGGTAATAGGTATGGTAATATGGTGTATGGGGTGTTAAATTAAACCCGGGGTTAATTTATTGCCTTGATTGAAATGAAAATTTTTAGCTTTGTATTTTTGCTGCCCCCTGGGCCTCTCGTGTGTACGAATATGTATAACAGGTGGTGTATTTCCTGATTGAAAATCTAGCTTTTTTTTTTTGTTTTTTTTGTCTGTTGCTAGTTCTTGGGTTAACAAATTCTTGAATATCAGTTCCGTGAATAAAAACAGTTAGATATTTTTTGTCCATCCATGGCGGAACTATATTGGGTAATCTAAAGAAAAAATTAAATAAGATCAAATTAAGAAATCTTAATACATAAAGAATAAAAGGAATGACAGCACCACAACAAGTCGTAACACTAATTATCCTCGACTGCTTTCGTTGACGGGGAATAAAAAACAATTGTAAAAATGGGCTGCTGATTAAACAGGTGGAATGGGAGCTTGGTGTGAAGCTTGTGGGAAGCTGAGGGTTCAAAAATGTAAAATTGGGAGACGATTGGGAGCCTTGGAAGAAGTTTGGGTAGAAGCTATTTCGCCGAAGCTAGGCTTGTCGGGTTTGATAGCCCTCTGAGATTGCTTTTTTAGAAGATTGGGCTTTTGCGCGGTCTCTTGGTTTTTTCTTTTCAGAAGTAAAGCTAACTTCACCTATCTTTAATGTAACCAACCCCTCAAAAATAGACAATTTCAGCGGAAAAAGAGAAGACTAAAAAAGAAAACATACCACATGGGATGCGGTGCGGCGGTGTGTTGGTGCATCCAGTGTGCTACTACTTCATTAATACACATCGCTAGATAACTACTGAGAACGACTATCACTAAACTCGTTGTCGTTTGTGTAAAGCAAATTCGTTTGATTAAATCTAATATCTTGAATTTTAATATAAATTTGTCACCATATTGCATCATAAATGAAAAGCTTGGAATGTATAGACTTCAATGCCTACTTCAAAGAAAAACCCTTCGAAAAAAGTTATAATTTCCTTGAGAAAAAAATACTATGCTTTAAAATAAGGTCAAACATAAAAGTTGTGGTAGAAGTCATAGGTTTTCTCTGTAAAAACATACAATCGTTTTTTGTGGTTTCAATAATTGTAATTGCCGACTGTTTTCCATTACAGTGTATCTAAAAAACGTTTTATAGACTACTGTCTCTTACAGTATCATTTAAAACTAATTGTTATGACTACTTTTTTAAATTCCTTAAAATGTCCTTCCAAAATGTATGTGTGACTTTCTCGAAAATATCAATTTAGCTGTTAAAATATGCATATGACCCATTTCTATCCGCCAATTGTCCAAAGTGTACGTGTCCAAGTTGTGGATCACAAATATCCAAAATAGTATTGCCACACTTATTCAAGTGTTTAATAAAACCTTTGATTACATTACTTTAAGTTCATGAACTGTGACGTAGACTTGTATGCTATGCCATCTTTTTTTCAAGGATAGCTAAAGTGTACCATGTTGGTGGTGTTCCCTCCAAAAGAACATCCGGGCGAATATGGATAATAATAAAGAATATGTTCCCCCGTTCTACGGTGGTCCCTTCCATGGGTCACTCCGGTGGGGGGGGCAATAATGAAAAGATATGTTTCCCCCCGAATAGCTTGGAGTCCCCTCCAAGGACACAGCCGTGCGGCATAATATGTATATGTTGATGTGTTGGTACCGCAGGGGCGCACATCCAATCGTAATCCAGACTGGTTTATAACGTTCGTTCCCGGTGTGATAGTAGTCACCGAACGGGGATAGTCAATCCAAAAATAGATAAATAGATTTATTTTATATTATTAACATTTCCGCTGCGCTCACCCTCAAGTGATTTACAGTTTATGCAACCTAGCTATCCATAATATAAAAGATTATAATATAAAATATATAAAAGGTGTTATACGTTCCAAAATAAGTAAATCCAAGGTAGTATTTGTATTCCCTCGCGAGATATATACGTGAGTATGTAAACCAAGACAGGTAATAAACCTTGTGTAAACTGCGTTTGTAAAAATGTATGCAGACGAGTTGAAAATGAAGCACGTAATGGGTTTATAAATATAAACAAGTAATTGAATTCAGTAAAACAAGCATGTTTCTCACCCCTAAAATATATGTTAAAACATGCTTTTAAAACGTGGGGCTCTGAACTCACCTTGATGTTTGAAAAGAACGATTTATAGGTTAAGGCAATCTAATTGACCCTGATGCAAGAAGGAAATGATTGCTGATAGATCTTATATGACACTACCATATTATCGACCACAATACGAAGGGAGAACAACGATAGCTTGCTTTGACCTTGAGAAAAAAGAGATCTTTAGGGAAGATGCAGCTTAACTTAAAGGGCTAAGATTCCACCAGCTCAGGTTAATCGTGTTTGGGTTTTTGGTGAATTGTTACTATAACAACACATGTTGATAACGAAATAAAAGATTTAGATTTAATCTTTGAAATGGTTTGGTGGTTGGTTAAATAAATAAATTTAGAATATTCCCAAAGTGTGTAATATATATACTTTATATATTACATATGAAAAATAACCCTTATATAATTCTTACCGTGAATTATATCATAAAAACGATCAACCCGAAGATTTATGAAAAGTATATAATAATTTGCAAGTATTATATAAAATGTGTGAATAAATAATTAAACCCAATTATTTCGACAGCAATTCAATTGGTAACAGACTTTGAATAAAAGCAGACAAATGTCTTAATGTTATAAATTAAACAACCGATGTTTGTAACCGTTCATAACCATTATAAAATATAAATTAATATTTTATAAATTATGTTTCGTTTCTTTGACAAGTCGTATCTAAAACAGTCGTCTTAATGTAAAAATATAGTTTTCGTCCGTTGTCAGGTTATTGTATAGTTATATTTTAATATCTTTTAAAATATAACTTTAGTCTCTTTATCGGTTTCTAAAATAATATAAACTTTTAGTAAAACATTACTAAATATAAAAGTTATGTACACTTCGCCATGAAATTCCCGTATATATATCGTTTTCCATTTCTGTAAAGCTCGTCATTTTCCTTTAGATCAATATCTATTGAAATCGTTCGTTTTTCAATATTTCAAATGCACGCGCTTTCTAGTTATAATATATATGTTGCAAGTATTCACGTTTCCATTTTTCCAACTCCCGCGTTTATCAGATATGACATATATATTCACGTTGTTATATCGAAACTCACAAACTAATAAATATTGTATTTATATAACCCTTAACCGCCCCTTTGGTTCCGATTTATAAATTATAAATCTCGTTAAAATTTTATATTCATAAAATTTTAATATATATTTATTGTTAATTCATCTTAACTCACTTAATAAATATTATATTTATTTAACCATTTTAAAAACCACCAAATAATAGTTATCCAGTTTTAATATTTATTAAAACTTAAGTTATTTTTATTTGTCGTTTTGATAATATAAACCAAACAAACCCTCGTTGTTTCCTCGTTGATCCAAACGCGCCCTACTCGTGCCAAACTCAAAACAAACACCCCTACTTGCTATAAACCCAACGCACCCTAGTCGACTGACCCGCGAAACAAACGCGCCCTAGATATGCTTAATCCGAACCAAACACCCCCGTTTGGCTGCCACTATACCAAACGGGCCCTAATTTGTTACAAACCAAACGGCCCTAATCCATAAACAAAACCAAACGCCCCTAATCCCTAAACGAACCCAAACGCAGCCAGTGGCTGTTTCGCAGCCAACACCCAACAGCCCCCGGCTGTTAAACCCAAACCAACGCACCCTTCGTGGTGCTTATTTCAAACCCGCACGCAAACCAAACCCATGTCCGACCCGGTTATACCCGGCTGTCCCACAGCCTAACCCACCCGTCCCGCGAAACAATAAACCAAACGTCCCTTGTGGTACAAAACCCAACCCGATCGCACCCTATAGCGACGGCAGCTACAAACCCACAACCCGACACACACCCCCTCCCCACGGCTGTTTATAACAGCCAAACAAACACCCGTCTCGGCTGTAATCCCAACCCGACGCACCCCGTGCGGCTGTGAAACCCGCAAACCAACACACCATTCGGGGCTTACCACCACCCCGAGACCCCAACCCTCCCGGCTGTTATAAACCCGAAACAAACACCCTCCTTCGGGTCGCGTGACAGCCAAACCAAACGGACCCTTGTGGTCTATATCGAAATCAAACCCACCCTTGTATGGTGGCTGACCCGAATCCCAACCCACCCCCCGGTGGCTGTTAGCAAACAAACGCACCCTTGTGGTGAAAAATGCAAAACCAACACGCACCTTTTTTTGTTAAACAAACCCAACGCACCCTCGAGGTGTGGTAAACCCAAAACGCACTCCTTTTGGGTGTTGTTTATAACAAACCATCACACCTTAATGGTGTCTCTCTACAACCAAAACGCACCCTTGCTGGTGGTTATAAAACCACGCGCACCTTTGGGAGGTGGCGGCTGTGGTGGTGGTTTCGGTGGAGATGGGGGCAGGGTGACGGGGTGTTGATGATGATAAGATGATGATAAGATGATGATGGTGATGTTATGGTGATGATGGAGTGGCGGTGGTGTGGCAGCGGCGGTCGAGTGGTGGCGGTGACGGCGCGTGACCGAGAGTGAATTGGTGGATATGATAGATCCGGTGACGAGGAGCCTTTTTGGGTGTTGGCCGGAAAAGACCGCCGGAAAAGTTTTCCGGCGGCGGTGGCATGGTGGTGGCCGGAATCCGGCGGCGGCGCCGGTGGTGGGGCAGTGGCCGGATAATGGGAGGAGGGAGAGAGGATGAAGAGAGTGTGTGTGTAATGTTATAGATGGAAATGAATAAAATGTAATAAAAATTTATTTATATATAAAATTTTAAAATGAAGTGGCAAGTTGAAATAGTTGAGGGGTTAAAAGTGTAACATTTTCCTATACTTTTTGATAAAAGCGGTTCGGGACTCATTTGAGCGACTTAACGGTCGATTCAATTTTTGAAACTTGCGCCATTGTTTTCCGAATTATTTTTCTGATAAAAACGAGTATTTATTTGATAATGTTTCATAAATATTTTATAATATTTAATAAAATATCTGTTATTCACTTTGTGAACCGGTTTCGTCTTGTCCGAAATAAAATTGGATTTCAACTCGAGTATTCGCGTTATCCGCAACGCTTTTAAATTTAAAAAAAATGATGACTAATTTATTTAATATTTTTATTAAATAAATACTGATAATTAAATAACAAAACAAATTTAATTATTTTTGTGGTTCCGCGTTGTATGTTATTCGAAAAATGTTTGCGGTGCTGTTTTAGCCCTTTTCGGCTCGTTTCCAGGTCTCGGGCAAAACTGAAAAGTTGTCAGGAATGTCGTTTCACATCGAATTGCTTTAGGGTCCGAGACGTGAAAACGTGATTTAGATGGTTGTTCTTGTAAGTCAAGCCAGACCTAAAAGTCAAAGAGGTAAAATTGTTATCTTAAAAATCCGAAAATTCTCAGATGTTACATACAGTATTTTGGGCTGAAGCAGTTAATACTGCTTGTTTTGTCTTGAATAGAGTTCTAGTGACCAAGCCTCATAACAAGACACCCTATGAACTTATTATTGGCAGAGCACCAAGCATAAGTTTCATGAGACCTTTTAGATGTCTTGTTACTATCCTAAATACCCTAGACCCTTTAGGTAAGTTTGATAGGAAGGTTGAGGAAGGATTTTTAGTTAGGTACTCTGTTCATAGCAAGACTTTTAGGGTATTTAACTCTAAAACCAGAAAAGTTTAAGAGAATTTGCTTGTAAACTTACTTGAAAATAAACCAAATGTTACAAGGCAAGGACTTAACTGGCTTTTTGATATTGATTCCTTAACAAATTCTGTGAATTATCAACCAGTTACTGCAGGGAATCAAACTAACAAAAAATGCAGGTCCACAAGAAACGAATGGCAATATAGGTTTGAAGAAAAATGTTAATGCTGGACAAATTGAAGAAGAAAATATGTCTACTCAACAATATATTGTGTTCCCATTATGGTCTTCTATCTCTTCAAGCTACAAGAGCTCACATGAAACGTATAAAAATGATACAGCTGATGATGTTGCTGGTGAATCTCTTGTACAAAAACCAGCAAGTGAGAATGAACAAGCCTTGAAGAATGTTCTTGACAAAATGATGGATCAAGAAAAGGAGGCTAAAGAGCAATCAGATGCTGTTAGAAAAGAGTCTGAAGCATAATGTAACAGGCAGCATCTTTCAGGAAAGTCTACTAGAGCAAGCAACACTAACAGTTTTAATATTGTTAGCACACCAGTTAATACTGCTGGTAGATCAAGAATTTTTGGTGATGCTAGATCATCATTTGTTCCTCTTAGTAAATTCAATAATCTTCCACATGATCCACCTTTTTTGACAGATTCCTGGCGATTTTCGAATTTAGTTCATACTCGTGTCCAAATCGGATAACATTAAGCCACTCATTTATAATTCAATATTGCAATAAAGAAGCGTCCTAATTCATGCAAATAATCAATTGATAAACTTATGGTTCGGTGGAATTATAATTTATTTATTTAACCGAAGAGCGTCCCAATCCTTTCCAAATAAATAAATTATAAATTCTACTGGTTCGTCAGATAGGAAAATATAAAATATTACTAGGCAAATTCCAAACTCTCACCCTTGACACAAGGAAAAAGTCAAGACCACTTAGAAATATAAAATATATAAGAGAGAATCAATGATAAAAAGATTCCGGAAGAGATATTCCCGGGTCGTATGTCCCAACGAGGCTGCAATTGAAAGTAATCCTGGTTTGATGAGAAATTGAATGATGGAGAATATATGATGGAAACACTGATATAATTACAACTAAAATTAATTAAATAAAACCTAATTTAATCTACGGGAAACAGATATAGGAAATGGGGATCTTAAAAACTACGGGAAACAAAATTAGTTATAGGGAAATCCTAAAATTAAATCTATACTAAAATACGGGGAACAGAATCAGGTATCGGGAAACCTAAATACTAAAAATTAAGAAAATAAATGCTAAATTAAATTAAAAATCAAAATTAAATTCTAATTAACTTAATTTGAAAAATAAAAAAAAACTAGAATAAAAACGGAGGTCGTTTGAATGTAAAACGAAAAGAAACGGTAAAACGCACCCGGTAAAACGGGTCTAAGACTGAAATTTAAGAAAAATAAAGCCTATACTAAATTTTATATTTTTCCTAGACACTAAATGACAAAAGAAAATTTTATAAAAAAGAAAAATATTTTTTTATTAATTTTTTATTAATTTTTGAATTTTTTATGATTTTTATAAGAAAAAGTAATAACTAAAATCTATTTTAATTGCTAGAAAATACAAAAATTTAACTGGAAAAATATAGAAAAATGGATTTTAAACTCTAAAAATGTGCAGAAAAATTATGGAACAAAAAGCCCCAATTTCTAAGAAATTAAACTAATAATTTTTAAACCTAATTTAATTAATTAAATTAAATAAACAAACAGTTGTTACTTTGGGGACTAACGAGAAAGACACAAGGACTACGAGAAAACCAACAAACTAACAAGGGGGACTAACAGTTATAACTATAAAAGAGAAAATTACACAATTGGTCCCTGAGGACTACCCCGATTACAAGCTTAGTCCAAAGTGCTTATTATCAAAAAGCCAAAGAAGCAAAGTTGTAAAGGGGAACTAGGAGAACATTTTTTGTAAAAGCACTAAGTGCTGAATCTCAAAGAATAAGCCAGAAATGTAAGGTTTTGCTGCTGCAGTGGCTTATTAAGCTTATGGCTTATTTATCTTTCTTATTGGGATTTAAGGCTACAAAATAAGTTACAACTATGGGAAACAGTTAATAGGGAGAGGGGAGTCCTAATTATAAGCTATGGCCATCTAATAAGCCCTAAAATAAGCTGGGGATTACTTAAGCTATATTAACAGTTTTAAAAGAAAACAGAAAAAAGGGAACTTTAAGCCTCTAATAAGCTAAGCTAAAGGGTGAGTTAAGCTAAGAAAGCTTGGGGATTTAAAGAGCAACTACTAATCTATAAATAAAAGCTAAAAAATCCTAGAGCTTAGTATTAAATAAGCTAGAAAAGTGGGGCTGAAATTAGGTGCTCAGCACCAGGGGAAGGCACACAGTGAGCTTAAGGGCTTTTTTGGCTTATGCAATAAGCTCTAAAGAGCTTTTTAGCCAAAACAAAATCCAAACAGGTTAACAAATGAGGCAAATGAGCTTATTTTCAAAGTATGAGAGCTTAAGGGCTTTTTAAAACTGCTGAATATGGGGCTTAAAAATGGCTACTTTCAAAAATCATGCATACATACACATTGACTCATACTTGGTCAAATTAAAGAGACAGAACAAGGGAACTTTTGAGAAGGCTATGTATGACTAAAATAAGCACAAAAAGATGATGCTTAAGTTGTTTAAACAGCTTAAGCTGTTTAACACAATTTATGGCTTATAAGACTTGGACAGAAAACAAAGGACTTTAAAAAACTAAATTTTTTACTAAAAAGTTTGATTAAGCTAATCTAAATAAGCCCACACACTCAGCCAAAGTTGGCTGAGTGAGTATGACCCATTGCAACTCCCATTTGACCCATTTTAAGGCTAAACCAAACACCCCCTTAATACATAAAAATTGATTTTTTAACTGATTTTTAGGTAAATTAAGCTGAGAAAGGGTGTTATAAGGGATGCTTAATAACTTTAACACATTCTTAAACAAGTTTAAACAGGATTAAACAACTTAAATTATATTTCAAATTTTGACAAATGCAATAACAAGAGAACTCTTAATAATTTATTAAACTTCCAAGAATTACAACTTAAAACGTTTTAAATAAACTGAATACAATAACTATGAAGCAAACTTAATTAAATTTAAACTAAGAAAGTAAAAAACAGGGATTCTTCTACTCGGCTTGTTCTCTTTTCTTTTATACAAGTCTTCAAAGACTTCTATCTCTTGGGATGAGTTTGTTGTGAGTGTGCAATGTCCCCAAGGTAATCCTAGCCCTCCATTTGCCTTGTACACCATCTCACCATTGAAGGGGGCTTCGGGTTGTGTGATTGTTGAACTGGAAAGGTTATAGGGGTAATGGGGAGGTGGGAATGAGCTGGGAGATGTAGGAAAGTGTACTAGGGAGGTGGTATTGCAAGAAAACAGTGGGAGAGGGGGGTTTGGGTTTTGGCGCCAAGGGGTTACGGGTACCGTTTGTGGTTGCAGGTTTAACGAAATCTTTTGGAAAAGATCACTAATGGTCACCTCAACTCACTCTCATCTTTTTATTTCTTTTTTAAAGCTTTTCAGTATAAATAGGTTAAGAAAGTGCAATAATGTATTCCTTGTCGTTTTTATAACTAAAAGAAATAAAAGAGGTTTTGATAAATTGCAAAAATGGTCCCTGCTGTTTTATAACTAAAAGGGATAAAAGAAAAAAGGAAGTTTGAAAAATTGCAAAACAGCCCTTGTGTTTTATTTTTCTATTTTTTTTTTCTTTTTAAAACAACTTTCAAACTTTGGCATTTTTGGCCCTTTTCTTTATTTTATATTTTTTTTTTCATTTTTAATTATAAAACAAGGTTTTAAAATTAACATTTTTGGTCCTTATGTTTTATAAAAAAAAGGGATTGGGCTTTGTTTTGTGTTGGGCTTGTATTGGGCCTACTGGGTTTGGGTTTTGGGCCCAATAAGGTGTGTGGGCTTGTATTGGGCTTTTGTGTGTACAATGGCTGAGATTGGCTGTAACTGGGCTAGGATTGGGCCTTCAAAGTCTTCACAGTCTTTGTCAATTGCACACAAATGGGCTGTTGAAATTGATTGAGGGCCCATTTGGTCTTCACAGTCTTCATAGATATACTATTGGGCTTTCCCGGCCCATCAGATGGGTTAAGATTGCATCCAATAGTATTCTTCAGTTCCGGCTCCGGTTTGACTGCTGATTCTTCTGTATTACCTGACTTTGCATTTTGGACTTTGAGGCCTTGAATTTCTGCACATCTTGTTCCATTACCCATGCTCAGTTTTGTCATTTTGGCTTGGTTTTCTGTCTTTTTTGTTGACATCCCACTTCCTGCACAATACAAATGCAAAACAAACATAGATTTGGCAGTTATTGTCTGTTTTTTTGGTCATTTAAAAGCTCGTTTTTTAAGGTACAACAGATATGTGTAATTAAGCACTTATTCAAAAGGCTTTGATTTCCATAGTTGTGCTTGCTGTCTGACATCAGTAAAACAAAGTTCATCAAAATCTCAATCATATACTAGCTTGATTGATTAAAAATCCCATCCCTCCCTCCTCTGCTTTCATGCAGTCCTAAGAAGAATGCGAGTTCACCCATAGAACTCATCTGAAACTTCTTATGCATCATTTTCTCAAACTCAGTGCATAATGACTTCTTTGTAGATCCAAACAGTTACCATCTCCGAATATACTGAACTAACAGAATATCACCTTTAACCTTTTTTGGATAAAAAAGTCTTGGTCCAATCTTTCTCTCTAAAATCCATTGTCCAACAAATAAGTTGACGAAGTTTTTTCCATACCAATCTCTTAGAGATTGATGCAGTCCATAAAAGTTGCCTTTTCTACTTTGTATAACTCTGTCAGGAACAGTCCTGGATCTTCAAATCCTGGTGGTTGACAAACATAATCTATCCTCTTAATCTTGCCACAAAGAAAAAGCACTCTTGACATCCATCTGGTACAATCTAACCACATTAAAGTCTTAATGAGGCATAGGCTAAGAATAGCCAACTGCTTTCATTCTGGCAACATGGGTAAAAGACTTTATCATAGTCAAATCCCTTCTTCTTGTGTGTACCTTGTGCAACCACAGCAAACAAGTGGTGGATGACGTATGGGAGGGGGCCTTGCCTTTGATATTTATCACAAAAGCCCTCTTCACCCTTCTGTTCCTATAAACCCATTTATTCCAATAGCCCTTTTTCCATTGGGTAATCTACTAAATCCAAATTCTTGTAGCTTGAATTGTAGAAGCTCTTCTGCATAGCCTCTATCCCGACTTAGATCTTTAATGCAAAATTAACCTTTGGTTCTTCTGTGATAAAAAGCAAGCAAACAAGCAGTTTTGAAAGTCTTCATGGTTTGTTCTTTGCTGAATAGAACTAAATAAAGCATGTTCTTCCAAACTCTTTGTCATTCTTCTTGTTTGAGGTGCTGAATTCAAGTCTCCAATAATTTGTTCAACTAGATGATCTTTGTGTATTCTTGTAGTTGGAATAGGACTGACAGGCATAAATGCATCCAAATTGTTCATGTCAGCCTCTACACCAACATCTTCATCATCATCCGAATAAACAACATCTTCCAATTCAGGCATATTTAGATCATCTGGAAGTTCAATGCTTATTTTTGCACCAATAGCATTATCTTCTATACTAGCAGCATTAACAGTTGAACTAACAGCATTAACATTGTTAGTGTTGTTTCCATCACTAGCAGTATTAACATTGTTAGTGTTGTTAACATTATCATCCTTCTCTTGATCATTACTTTAATCCTCTTTACTTGGATCACCATCAACCTTTTTTTCACCATCACTTGAAGGTTTGAATTTAACATCAGGAGAACTCTTTGGACTTTGAGAGAGTGGTAGATTAGCAGGCCATAATGGTAGCAAAATGTAATCTTTGCCAGGTACTGTCTCCATACTAGCTTTACCTGCATCATCACATGCTTTTGTACCTGCATTACCATTAGACTGATTTCTTGCAACAACTGGCTTATAATTCATTGACTTTGTTAGTGCATCAATATCAAAAAGCTAATTTGGTCCACTTCCTGCAATATTAGGTGTATTCTCACTAAACTGGACATGCAGGTTCTCTTCAACTATCTTAGTTCTACTGTTGAATACTTTAAATGCTTTACTATTGATTGAGTACCCAATAAAGAATCCTTCATCAGCCTTACCATTAAACTTGCCTAAGTGATCTATGGTATTGAGAGTTGTAACAGGACACCCAAATAGTCTCATAAAGCTTAAAGCTGGTTTTCTACCAAGAAAAAGTTCATAAGGGGTCTTGTTATGAGGCTTAATTACTAATACCCTATTTTGCACATAGCAAGCAGTATTAACTGCTTCAGCCCAAAAAGTAGTAGGTAGCTTAGAATCAGCTAGCATTGTCCTAGCAGCCTCAATTAGTGTTTTATTTTTCCTCTCAGCTACTTTCGAATTTTGTTGAAGGAGTTACTAGCCTACACTATATTCTCCTCTAATAACTTTTCTTTCACAAAACTGATTCATCTCCTTATTCTTAACTCATTTGTTTTTATGTCAACACACACCTAATTACCCTAACCCTTTGATCTATAATCTATTTTTTGAAATTTTCTACTTTACTCCAGTTATAAAGGACTTAAGAATGCCACTAGTCTCATCCTTAGTAGCTAGAAAGAAAACCCAACTAAACCTACTATAATCATCTGTGACAACTAGGCAATACATCTTTTTCATTAAGCTTTTTACAAATGTTGGACCAAACAAATCCATGTGTAACATATGTAAAGGGTGGCTGATTGAACTTACTGTTTTGGACTTACAAGAAGCTCTATGTTGCTTTTCTTTTTAGCAAGCAACACAGGTTTGATCATTTTCAAAAAGTTTTAAGGTAACCACTAACAAGAATCTCCCTTAACTCAGTTTATTCATATTTTTTTGAAATTTATAGGTCTAAGTCTCTTATACTAAAATTTAGATTCATCAGATGTGGCTTTTGCAAAGAGACAAGTTAGATCTCCTTTAGGAATAATATTATTTAAATCAACACTATACATATTGTTATTTCTAGGAACTTTAAGTAAAACATGAATTTCATCAGTTAACTTAAAGTTTGGAGATAAAACAATACATTAAGTGTCATTAAAGAGAACACTATTCTTTTTGTCACACATTTGTGAGACACTAAAGAGGTTAAACTATAACTCTTTTACAAAATACACATTCTTAAAATCTAAATTATCAGTTTTTATTGTACCTCTTCCTGTGATTTTCCCTCCTTTGGGGTTACCTCCAAAGGCAACATATCCCTATCAATTTCTTCAAAATTAGTAAGATAGGACATGTTCCCTGTCAATGTCCTTGAAACATCCACTGTCAATCACTCCTTGATCTTGTAAATCTATTTGTAGATTTCCCTGCACATTAGATAAGAAAATTAGCTTCTTTTGGGGACCCAAGACATTACTGACTTGGATCTGCCTTGTGCATCAACATAATCAAACTTTTTTAGGGTGATTGATGCACTGTTGTGTTTAGAAACATGGTCTAAAACTTTATGCTTTGGTTTCTAAACCCAACAAGCTGAGGCCTTAATAACATTAACCTGGTTTCCCTTAACAACATTAAGTACTGCTTTTGGCCTAGCAGCATTAACTACTGCTTTTGGCCTAGCAGTATTAACATTCTTACCACTAACAGTATTAACCCTCTTATTAAAATTACTGTTTTTAGTTGCTGTTTTGTTGTTAATGGGTCTTTTAACAGTTGAATGTGCTTTATTAAAAACATGTTTCATTGGTCTTGCACTATTCACTATTGTTTTGGGTTGAGCAGTATTAACTGTCTAGCAGTAGTAAGTGATACTAGGCCAGACCTCATTAATACAGATTTCGGAACCGATGTTTCCTTTTAGACTGGTGTAGTCAATTCTAGAAGAATCTGTGATGCACCCTTTTGAGTATATTCCCACTAGTTTTTTAACCACTTTTTATTACTAAACTGACTCTGATGGTTATCATAATTATACTGCAGATGATTAAAACTTTCACACACATAGCAGGCTTTGTTAATCATCTCCAAATTACTTACTAATCTTTGAGACATCATATTATTCTAGTTTCTTTGATTGCCTCAGGATTAAATGACGTTCTGCATATTTGATCCACCTTGTTTAACATTTGTTTTTCTAGGAGATTTTATTTCTCTTTAGATTGTAACAAACTCATTTTTAGCAAAACTAAGGCTTAAAACTTTTCTTTTCTTACGTAGCTTAGATGCACATCTTCTCCTCACACAGACACCCAATCCCCAAAAATTGGATGTCAACCATTATTCTTCCTAACTGCTTTAAGCTTGTCTGCACTAGCCTTAGCTCACTAGTCTCAGGACTACAACGCTTCTTACCTGCAGTCTCACTAACTATAGGCTCATTCATAAACTCTTCTCTACCAGAGAATGACAAATCATGTTTTGGAGGCATAAAGTTTCCTGTATAGGGAGGTGGAACAACATTATACCGTAAACCTGTTTTGCACTTATCAACTATCTGACAATATAGTAATTTGGTGTTTTTAAGTTTTTAGATGAATTCTTAAAATTTTCTATTGTTAGCTAAATTTCATCTTTTTATTTTTGAGCCAATTCCAACTCTAAGCTCTGTAATTGCTACTTCTTTTAAATAAATCTCACATTTTAAGAGCTTGATATCTTCCTCATAAACAGACTCATTTTTCTTATAAACTAGAAGTCTTGCTTCTACAGACTCTAAACTTGTTTTATAAGCAATAACATTTAACTTAGATGTTCTTAAGTCTTTTAACAGTTGTTCATTTTGTTCTTTAAGAATTTTAACATTTTCCAAACAAGATGATGAACAGTTTGAATCAGTAGATACCTCAGAGTTAGAACTTGTAGAAGAGTAAGCCATAAGTGCAAAGTTAGTTGGACCTTCTTCTGCTTGATCACTCCAATCATAATCACCAAGACCATAGCATGAGATCAAAGCATTGAAAGTAGTTGTCTCTCCTGGCACACTTCTTCTTATGCTTTCCCTGTTCTAGTTTTCTTGGTTCCTTAGAGCCCTGCACTCCCTTGCAAAGTGTCCCCTTTTGTGGCAGTTGTAACACTCCACCTTGGACTTATCAAACCTAATGGTCTCATTACCATTAATAGTAAGCTTTCTTCCAGTGTTCTTCAAGAATCTCCTTGCCCTCATTGTTAGCATAGCCATCTGCCACCTTAAGTCCATCTCTTCTAAATCATCAGGATTAATTTGTTGCAAGTCCTCATTGTCAAGTTGGACATGTTTGGATACTTGAAAAAGAAAGTACAAATGACAAACATCACTCAAGTTGTCAATTGTTGATTGAGTTAACAGCATAGCTTGAGTGCTCAACAGTTGTAGCACCATGACAGTATTAACGCTCCATTTGTACTGCTGAAGTTGTTTAAGGATACTAAGGCTACGTTTTAATGTGTTTGGCTTAAGCTTGATGTCCCTTTGAACCTCTGGTTCTAGATCTTTAAGTTGCTGTACTATCTCAGGCTTGTTCCTCCATACAATGGTATGTGTGTTCCATTCTGGTGACGGACTTCTTAAGAACTTCTGATTCACGTCTTCTTGTGTGATAGTTTCACCATGAATCTCCAATTGACTGATGAGCTTTTGAAGCCTATCAAAGGTTTGATCTAACACCTTTGAGCTAGATGTAATAAAATTTTCATACTGCTTCTTTAAAAGATTCCTCTGAGTCTTTTTAGTAGCAGCATTCCCTCCAAACCTCTTTCTTAATACCCCTGCCATAATGACTTGGCATCTCTTTGATGGAGTTCAACTTCATTGATATTCATTAGGGATGCCCATACAATAAGGTGCTTCCTTGGCCTCAAAACTCCTAACCTCCTTTGTGCCATTTCTTCGAGAGTTTTTAGGGGTATACTTTCTCGAACAACACTTCCACAAGTGTTGTTTTTGGTACAGTGTTTCCATTCTCTATGACCTCCCATAGAGCATAGTCAACCATCTGGATGTACTGTTCCATCCTCATCCTCCAAAGCTCATACTCGCCTGGTTTGAGCATAGGCACTTTTGATGCAGCCAACCATAAGTTAGCTTAAGTCCTTGAATAACTCTATAAATCAATTTTAAGCCTAGTAGCTAACTAATATTGACCACTGTTGATCCCACTTCAATGGATCTTGAATTCCTTAGCTTGTGTAAGGTTTAGTTATGCAAGATAAATCCTACACAACTATGATAGAAACTTTATTTGATAATACTAAAGATTATGCGGAATCTAATCTTTAATATAAGAAGAATTCTTCAATGAAACAGTAATTCTAATGAACACACAGATTAACAAACAAAAGCTTCAATATATTAATACGAATACTCTAACTAGTATTAGGGTTACAAAACCTTGAAGCTATGACAATTCTATGAATGACTCATTTTTTATACATAGAATTCTATACCCTAGGACCTCCTTTTATACACCAATGAGTCCTAATGGGATTACAATATTTTCCTAAGTTATCATGATCTTCTAAACAAATAACTTATACGTATCTTTTACAAAAATATCTCATACATATCACATAAGCAATCTTTATCTTTTCTCTGAGCAGTCTTTATCCTTTCAGCAGTTGTAACTTTTATACCAGCAGCATTAACTTTCAACACCAACAGTAGTAACTTTTGTACCAGCAGCACTAACTGTGTACAAGCAGCATTAACTACTTAGAAAGTTTTCTTCAATCTTCACCAGCAGTACTAAGTTACACTAGCAGTACTAACTTTACTCTAGCAGTACTAACATTACTAGCAGTAGTAATATACACTAGCAGTAGTAACTTACACTAGCAGTACTAACTACTTAGCATATTTTTCATTAAGATTACTAACAGCACTAATTTATGCTTAGCAGCAGTAACACAAACCTTAGCAGCAGTAACTTCAAGAAGGCTTTTAATCCCAACAATCCTCCCCTAAACTTGATATTTATCTTCAAAATCATTAAGTTTCTTCATTAAAAGCTTCATAATCACCAGGAGGATGCTTCCAAACACTTCATTGAGGTACATAGCCTTCCTTAAGCTGTTTCTTGACCAATCTAAGAAGCTCAAATGCCATTTCACACTCATAATCAACTTGGAGCTTCACATCATTGAACATCTGATGTAGTGTGTGCTTTGTAAGTGGATACATCTTCTCAACCAACAGATAATAAAGTATGTTCTGCATTGTCACACAATGAACTCCACAAGAATCATAAAGCTTCCAGTTCAGCACTTTAACTAATCCTTGTTGATTCTTCCATACATTATCTTCAAGATGATGTTCAAACATGGTCTTCAAATTAAGATGTAAGAAAGTATCCATGTAATTCACTGGCCATGTCTTCTTAAATCTTGCTTTAACTATACTCTAAAGAACTTCCAAATCTTCTCTGTCAAAGTTTTTAAACATCTTTCTAAAAGTTAAATACATCTGAGAATTACCATCTGCTCTGATAATTTGGAAATAGCTTTTCTTCCCTTCTTTGCAGATCTTGTAGTCAACAATGGTTGGAGATTTGGTAGATAAAGGTGTAGCTTCAATAGTTACATTATCTCCATCATCTGAAATGATTTCCATACATTACTTAAGCTCTTCAGTTTCTTTATCATCATTGATCTTTTGCTTCTTTGAGCTACTTTCTTGTGCTATCACTGCTTCAACTTTCTTGGAACTCTCTTTCACTAATTCTGTATCCATATCTACAAATGTGTTTACCCTTTTCATAGCTTTGTCAAATAAGTCTTGAATATTTGCAAAGGACTTATTCTTTAAGTCTTTGGGCTTCCATCCTTCCATGTTTTTCAGGTAAGTACACAAGAAACTCCTTTGCTGAGCTTTTGTTGGTGGTATGTTCCTTTTCTCTTTTGCTCTTTTTGCTGCAAAGTGTTTTCTTCTTTTCTCTAAGAGTTGTATAAATAATGTAGCCTTTTTTGCATCAGACAACTCTTCTTGCTCTTGAACTTGCAGTCTTTGAGCCAACTGATAATCAGCTTCAACTTTAGCTTAAATATCATCTCAAGCTATGTTAGCTTCTTCAACTTTTTGAGCTTTTTCCCTAGCAAGCCTTTTTTCTTCATCTTCTTCAGCTTGTAGCTTGAAAGCAAGTTCTTCATCAAGCTTGAGTAGCTCTTTCTTAGACATTTTCTTCACAGTTTCTTCTTCAACCATTTTGCCTTTACCCTTGTCCTTGACCTGTGTTGGTTGTTGTGAAGAAACTATTGGTGTAGGAGCTTGCTCTTGTTCATGAAAAACAATCCCTTTTGCTCTGGGTCTTGAGCTAACAGCTGTAATTTTTGTAGCAGCAGTTGTTGGTATAACAGTACTAACCTTTGTTGAAGCAACACTAACTGGTACACTTGGCTCTTTAATAACATCCCCTTTTTCCTGAACTTTTGCACTTTTCAAAGCTGCAAGTGCTTGAGCCAATGTAACTTCATCAACACTTAAATTCACATCTTTATCAGCAACTTCACTCTCAACAACTACCTCATCACCTTCAAGATCATTTACTCAAAACATATCTTCATCTCTATGAACATTGACCAAGTAAATATCTTTATCAGCATCAATATCATCTATCCTCCCCTGTTTGGATGCATCCCCCTGATCACCCAAACTTTCTTCTTCAGAGGATTCTACTCTTCTAGATCTACCAACCTTGTATAATATTTTAAGCCTGTGAGTTCTTGACCCTCCTTTCTTCTCTAACTTCTTGACTCTCAATTTCAAACTTGTAATCTCCAGAGCTTGAGCAGTCTTTGTGTTCTCCAGGTCAAGCACTCTTTGTTGCAAGTTGGTACAAAGTTCCATCAATTCATGAAGTTTTAGACTATCCTAACCACTTCGAAGTGTATTACCTCTTGTGAGCAGTGGATCATTAGAAGTTTTAGATACTCTCTCAAACCTAGTTTGAGCAGAAGTATCCATCATGGTTTCTTGGCACCTGGGACCACCACCTGAACTAGTTCCTGAGGAACTTGGTTCATTAGGTGTTGCCTTGGATTGGGTCTTATTGATGTTATCCCTATCCTGCTCTGCATCTAAGCTAGTAGTAGTAGTGGCAGCCCTTTCCAAACTGTCATCCATCTCCTCATTGACAGCCTCATCTGCAACATTGTCTGTAGGACCACTATACTGAGGTATCTAAGTGTCCTTTCTCTTTGTCTTCCTAGGTATTTGTTTCCTTTGGGGTTGTGATGTTGATGGTTGAGTAATTATGGGTGTGTGATGGGGATCAGTTGGCATTGCTGAACATTCACCCATTTCTTCTTGAGCTTGAACCACCATGGTTGGAAATAAGGGTGTTTTCCTTCCAGAAAAGTCTTTTCCTTGCCTTCTTATGTTAGCAAAAATCTTCTTTGTATGAGATGGTGCAATATAAATCCTGTTGTGAGTTGTTCTAGTTGATTATTCAAAAAGACTTGTACAAATCTTGGATACATCAAGAATTTGACAGCATTATCTAAGTTCTTCACCATGCTTTCAAAAATATACTTTGAAAAGTTAAACTTTTAGTTTATGGCTCAACAGATAATTGCAGAGTCCATGGTGCTACTAAATTCATTCCATGCAGTAGTCTTAGCACTTAGGCATTGTAAAATGGTATGAATAAGGAATTTCCATTAGGGAGAGAAGAATGCCTTATAGAAAGTAAGCTTTTGTGAAGTTTTTCATACCCTATGAGTGTAAGTTGTTATATAACTGTTACCGCATAATTGAATACAAGCATTTTAAGCATAATTTTGTCTTTTTAGGGCCATTTTTGATATAAAATGGATATGTGTTTTCACACATATCACTTCTCCATTAACAGTTTTTACCTTTGTAGTAGCCCAAAATTGTTGAATGCACGAAGTGTATATTGTAGGATTAATAGTTAAAGCATATATTATATAACTTGCATTAAGAAAATCAACAATTTGTTCAAACCCTTCACTTTCAGTGGGTTTATCAAAAAACGTGTCTAAATTGTGTGTATCAGCAAACGATGGGGTCGTCATTGTGTTGGGTTTTGATGATTAAGGATGAAATTGAGTTAGGGTTTATGATTAGAGAGTATATGAAAGATTGAAATCGATTAAATGATTGAATGAAGCCCTTAATTGAAGTATTTATAAAACTACCCTCAACAACATTAACGTTCGCTAGCAGTTGTAAGTTATGCCTGACAGCATTAACTTTTAACTAGCAGTAGTAAGTAACCCAACAGTAGTAACTCAGCAGTAGGTTAAGCTTAGCAGCATTAACTTACAACCAACAGTAGTAAGTTATGCCTACCAGCATTAACTTTCCCTAACAACAGCAAGTTTATGCCTAGCAGCATTAACTTTGAATTACCAGCATGAACTCCAATTTCTTTCCATTCAGCATTTCCATCATCAAATTAATATTTTAACTCACAAAATCTCTCTGTCTGTTTTTGTTCTATTTCATTTCTTTTATCTCACAATTCTCTCTGTCTGTTTTTGATTTCTCTCATTTCTTTTAGCTCATAATTCTCTTCGTCTGTTTTTGATTTCTCTCATTTCTTTTAGCTCACAATTCTCTCTGTCTGTTTTTGATTTCTCTCATTTCTTTTTCTCACTAAATCACTCTGTCTATTTTTATTATACATCTATCTTTCTGTATTTTAACTCATAACTTTCATAATCAAGACTTTAAAGATTTAGCATTTCAATACTGGCAATCATATATTGAAATCTACTTACATCAAATGCTTTTGTAAGCAAATCTGCAACATTCTTGTCAGTATGAATCTTGATCATTTGAATAAACTTCTTTTCATTGGAATCTCTGATAAAGTGATGTCTAATCTTAATGTGCTTTGTTTTTGAATGAAAAACAGGGTTCTTAACTATGCACATGGTACTCTCATTATCAATATAGATCTTTGTATGCATAAAGTTATACCCATAATCAAGCAATTAATTTTGAATCCAAAGCACTTGACCACAGCAACTTAAAGCAGCTACATATTTAGCCTCTGTTGTGGAATTAGCAACCACAGTTTGCTTCTTACACTGCCATAAAATCAATCTACACCCTAGGAATTGACAACCTCCTATTATGGACTTCCCATCTAAGCTTGCTCCTGCATAGTCACTGTCAATATATGCCACCAAATCAAAAGGTGAATCCTTGGGACACCAAAGGCCCAATTTAGGCTAACCTTTAAGATATCTAAAAATTCTTTTCACGGCATGAAGATGTGACACTTTACGGTTAACTTGGAA
>BQNB010000017.1:0-15000 GCA_026074375.1 Tanacetum coccineum | reverse complement strand
GAGTTAAAGTCATGTCAACATCAATAAATCTTTGGCAGCACTAAATTGGAATTGTACTTGTAGTTGTATCAGCACTAACCATTAGGCTCATCATTTTCTTACAAACACCTCACACCATCAATATCATGCACTCGAAACAATCAGCATCATGACATTTCCGACCAGGGTGATGGTCTTCATCAGCATCAATAACATCAATTTTTCCTCCCCAGTTTGGATGGCATCTCCTTAACACCCAAACTAGCTCTCACTGAGGAATCATTCTAGCAGCTAAGACCAACCTTGTAATAACCTTTTAGACGCATGATTATGACCTTATTTTCTTTCTCTCTAGCTTCTTGACTCTCTTTTTCAGACTTGTAATCTCATGTGCTTGAGCAGTCTTTGTGGTTTCCAGGTCAAGAACTCTTTGTTGTAATTTGGTACAAAATTCCATCAATTCCTTTAGTTGTAGACTATCCTTACCACTTCGAGGTGTGTTAACTCTTGCAAGCAGTGGATCATTAGAAAATTTAGATACATTCTCAGACCTAGTCTGAGCAATGGTTATCCCCCCCTGTGTCCTTGGCGCCTGGGACCACCACAAATTTCTGAACCTAGATCCAATGGAACTTGGTTCATTAGGTGTTGCCTTGGATTGGGTCTTAGAGATGTTACCTCTGTTATGATCTGCATCTAAGCCAGTAGCAGTAGTGGTAGCCCTTTCCAAACTGTCATCCCTCTCCTCATAGACAGCCTCATCTGCTACATTCTCCACAAGAACACTAGACTGAGGAATCTCAGTGTCCTTTCTCTTGGTTTTCCTAGGCCTCTGTTTCCTTTGAGGTTGTGATGTTGATGGTGGAATAATGGTGGGTGTGTGATGGGGATCAGTTGGCATTGTCTTAACCATCACCCTGTCCTATTGGATGCGTGCACCAACATAATTGAGAACAGAGGGTGTTACTCAACCATAAAATCATGTCTTTGCTAGCCTTCTTCATATTAGCAAAAACCTTTTTTGTGTGAGATGGTGCAATATAAATTCTGTTGTGATTTATCATTCCTTCCAGTTGATTATCCAAAAATACTTGCACAAATCTTAGATACATCAAGAATTTGCCAGCACTATCCAAGTTTTTCACCATGCTTTCAAAAATATACTTGGAAAAGTTAAAACTTTTGGTTTGTGGCTAAACATATAATAGGCAGAGTCCATAGTGACTACTAAAAATTCATTCCATGCATAAGTCTTAGCACTTCTCTAGGCATTTTGCAAATAGTATGGATAAAAATTTCCATTGGGGAGAGAAGAATGCTTATAGAAAGTAAGCTTCTGTGAATTTTTTATCCCCATGAGTGTCAAGCTGTTCAAAATTGAGCATTTGGCAGACGAATCGCCACCAATACCAAAGAGCTAAACTCAATAACCCATCAGCATCTTCCATTGCAAGATCTCGTTCTTATAGTGCTTCAGTTATGATGATCTCTTTCTCATCCACTAGGGCTTGTAATACTGTTCCCAATTGACCGTTTTCACCTTTGACAGTAGGAACAAAATTGTTTCAATACATGAAGTATATAGTGAAAACGGTTTCAAACCCTATCTTATCTGAACTAGCATTCAAAAATCAACAACTTGTTCAAACCCCTCACTTCAACGGGTCAGCCGAAAAACGCAACTAATAATGAGTATCAGCAAACTTACCTTTAGGTTCGTCATGTGTTGGGTTTTGATGATAAATCATGAATTGAGTTAGGGTTTATGATTAAGAGTATATGAAAATGAAATCGATTAAATGATTGAATGAAACCCTTAATCTAAGTGTTTATGAAACTACCCTCAACGGTATTAACGTTCACCAGCAGTTGTAAGTTATGCCTAGCAGCATTAACTTTCAATTAGCAGTAGTAAGTAACCCAGCAGTAGTAACTCAGCAGTAAATTAAGCCTAGCAGCATTAACTTACAACCAACAGTAGTAAGTTATGCCTAGCAGCATTAACTTTCCCCGGCAGCAGTAAGTTTATGCCTAGTAGCATTAACTTTGAATCACCAGCATTAACTCCAATTCCTTTCTAATCAGCTTTTCCATCATCAAATTAACATTTTAGCTCACAAAATCTCTCTATCTGTTTTTGCTTTCTCTCGATTCTTTTAGCTCACAATTCTCTCTGTCTGTTTTTGCTATATTCAACTCTCTTTTTGTTTTTTAACTCACAACTTCTCTTAATTCTTTTTCTCACTAAATCACTCTGTCTGTTTTTATCACACATCTTTCTTCTGTTTTCAGCTCACTAAATTCACTCAATTTCTTTTTCTTACTAAACACTATTCTGTTTTATCAACACATCTCTCTTTCTGTTTTTAATCTCACTAATTTTCTCTATTCTTTTACCTCACCATTTTCTTAATCAGTACATTAAAGATTGAGCATTCCAATACTGGCAATCAGATATTGAAATCTACTTACATCAAATGCTTTTGTAAGCAAATCTGCAACATTCTTGTCAGTATGAATCTTGATCATTTGAATTAGCTTCTTTTCATTGGAATCTCTGATAAAGTGATGTCCAAATCTCAATGTGCTTTATTTTTGAATGAAAAACAGGGTTCTTAACTATGCATATAGTACTCTCATTATCAATATAGATCTTTGTATGCATAAAGTTATACCCATAATTAAGCAATTGATTTTGAATCCAAAGAACTTGACCACAGAAGACTGAATGCAGCACGATATTCAGCCTCTATGTTTTTTGGTGAATTAGCAACCACAGTCAGCTTCTGCACGCCATGAACTCAACTACACCCAAGAAATTGAACAACCATACCCTGTTTGTAGACTTCCTATCCAAGCATGCTAGCCAATTCATAATCACTTTTAGTGTAAGCTACCCAAATCAAAAAGGTGAATCTTTGGATACCAAAGGCCGCCTAATTTTAAGTTGACCTTTTAAGTATCTAAAAATTCTTTTCACAGCATGAAGATGTGATACTTTTGGGTTGACTTGGTATCTTGCATAGGACACATACTGCAAACAGAATATCGCAGGTCTTGGAAGAAAGTTAAAATACATCAATGAACCAATCATATGATCTAAATAAATGAACATCCACTACTTTACCATCTTCATCCTTGTAGCAAAAGGCGTTTTGAGTTTCCATAGGGAGTGTTTTGCTGTCATGAACATCAGTAAAACCAAATTTTCCTTCAAAATCTCAGTCACATACTTGTCTTACTGAATTTTTAAAAAAATCCCATCTACCTTCTGCTTTACATGCAAGTCCTAAGGAAGAATGTGAGTTCGAACCCATAGAACTCCCATCTGAAACTCTTATAGCATCAATCTTCTCAAACTTTGTGCATATGACTTCTTTGTAAAGCTAAATATGAATCATTTACATACACTTGAACTAACAGTATAGTCACCTTTGTTCCTTTCTGATATAAAAAGTCTTGTCTATCTATCCCTTTATGAAACCCATTGTCCAACAAAGAAGTGACAAGATTTCATATACAAGCTCCTGGGAGCTTGATGCAATCCATAAAGTGCCTTTTCTACTTTGTATACTCTATCAGGAAAGTCTGGATCTTCAAATCCTGATGGTTGATAAACATAGACTTCCTCTTCAATCTTACCATAAAGAAAAGCACTCTTAACATCCATCTGGTACACCACAAAGTCTTTAAATGAGGCATAGGCTAAGAATAGCCTAATTGCTTCAATTCTAACAACAAGGGAAAAAAATTCATCATAGTCAATCCCATCTTCTTGTGTATACCCTTGAGCAACTAACCTTGCTTTGTTCTTTATCACAGCTGCCTCTATCATCCTTCCGTCTTGTTCCTGTAAACCCATTTAGTGCCTATGGGCCGTTTGTCATTTTGTAAATTCACCAGGGTCCAAACTTCTGTATCTACAATGTAGAAGCCTCTTCCTGCATAGGCCTCTATCCAGCTTGGGATCCTTTAATGCATGAATTACCTTTTTAGGTTCTCTTGTGATAAAAAGCAAGCAAACAAGCAATTTTGAAAGTCTTTATGGTTTGTTCTTTGCTGAACAGAACTAAACAAACCATGTTCTTTCAAATTCTTTGTCATTCTTCTTGTTTAGGGAGCTGAATTCAAGTCTCTAATAATTTGTTTAACTCGATGATCTTTGTGTATTCATTTCCTTGTAGTTAGAATAGATTGACAGCATAAATGTATTCAAATTGATTCATAGGTCCAGCCTTTGCACCACACAAACTTCAAAATCATCTAATACACCAATACTTTCCAATTCAAGCATATTTTGGATTCATTTGAAGTTCAATTCTTTATTACTACTAACAGCATTTAACAACTATGCAGCAGTTCTTACGAGTTGAACAAACAGTATTAACCAAAAAATTTGGTGTATGTTGTTTCCATCACTAGCAGTATTAATATTGTTAGTGATGTTAACATTATCATCCTCTTTCTCTTGATCATTACTTGAATCACCACCTTCTTTTCCTGGTTCTTCAGTAACCTTCTTTTCATTATCTCCTGAAGGTTTGAATCCAGCATCAGGAGAACTCTTTGAATTTTGAGAGAATGGTAGATCAGCAGGCCACAATGGTAGCAGAATGTAATCTTTTCCAGGTACTGTCTCTATTCTAGCTTTACATGCATCATCACATGCTTTTATACATCTGCATTACCATTAGACTGATTTCCTGCAACAACTGGCTTATAATTCATTGACTTTGTTAGTGCATCAATATCAAAAAGCCAATTGGCCACATCGATTTAAATATGATGATGTATTCTCACTAAATTGGACATGCAGGTTTTCTTTAACTATCCTTGTTCTACTGTTAAATTCTCTAAAGGCTTTACTATTGAATTGGTACTAACAACGAATCTTCATCAGCCTTACCATCATAACTTGCCTAATTGAATCTATGGTATTGTAGAAATGTAACAGACACCCAACTGGTCTCTAAAGCCTAAAGCTAGTTTTTCTAACCAAGAAAAAATCATAAGGGTCTTGTTATTATGAGTCTTAATTACTACTACCCCTATTTTACACATACAGCATATAAACTGCTACACCCAAAAAGTAGCAGTAGCTTAGAATCAGCCTAGCATTGTCCTAACAAATCCGTCAATTAGTGTTCTATTTGTCTCTCACTATTCCATTTTGTTGAGAATTCCTAGCAATACAAATTCTCTTTTAATAACCTTTTCCTCTCCACAAAATTGATTCATCTCCTTATTCTTGAACTCAGTTCTATTGTCACACCTAATAACCTTAACCCTTGATCTATTAGATTTTCTAACACCGAGTTATAAATGACTTAAGAATGCCACAATTCACATCCTATAAGTAGCAAGAAAGAAAACCCCACTAACCTACAGTAATCATCTGTGACAACAAAGCAATACAATCTTTTTTTCATTAAGCTTTTTACAAATGTTGGACAATACAAATCCATGTGCAACATAGTAAAGGGTTGTTGATTGAACTTACAGTTTTGGACTTACAAGAACGCTATTTGCTTTCCCCCCTTTGACAATGCAACACAGGTGAGATCAATTTCAAAAAAATTTGAAGGTAAACCTCCTTACAATATTTCCCTTAAACCAGTTTTTAATATAGTTTTTAAAATTTATGTGTCCAAGCTTTATGCCATAAGATTAGATTCATCAGATTGCTTTTGCAAAGAGACAATTTATACCTCCTTTTAGGAATACTAATCTTTAAATCAACACTATACATATTGTTATTTCTAGGAACTTTAAGTAAAACATGACTTTCATCAGTTAACTTAAAGTTTGGAGATAAAACAATACATTCGGTGTCATTAAAGAGAACACTATTCTTTTTTCCATACATTTGTGAGACACTAAAGAGGTTAAACTGTAATTCTCTTACAAAATACACATTCACAAAATCTAATTAAACATTTTGATTGTATCATCTGCCTGTGATTTTTCCCTCCTTTGGGGTTAACGATCCAAAGGCAACAAATCCTCCATAATTTCATCAAAATCAGTAAAGAGGACAATTCTCCCTGTCTTATTCCTTGAGCATCCATTGTCAATCACTCCTTGGTCCTGTAAATCTATTTGTGGATTGCCCTGCACACGTGGTAAGAAAATCAGTCTCTTTTGGGGACCCAAGCCATCACTGACTTGGATCTGCCTTGTGCATCAATATAATCAAACCTTTTTAGAATGGTTGATGCACTGTTGTGTTTAGAAACATGGTCTATTACTTTAGTCTTTGGTTTCCAAACCCAACAAGTTGAGGCCTTAACAGCATTAACCTGGTTTCCCTTAACAGCATTAAGTACTGCTTTTAGCCTAGCAGCATTAACTACTGCTTTTGGCCTAGCAGTATTAACATTCTTACCACTAACAGTATTAACCCTCTGATTAAAATTATTGTTTTTAGTTGCTGTTTTGTTATTAATGGGTATTCTAACAGTTGAATACGCTTTATTAAAAACATTTGTCATTGGTCTTGCACTATTCACTGTTGATTTGGGTTGAGCAGTATTAACTGGTCTAGCAGTAGTAAATGATACTAGGCCAGACCTCATTAATACTGCTTTTGGAACCATGTTCCTTTTAGGACTAGGGTGAGTCATTCTTGAAAAATTCTGGTGATTCACCCTTTGAGTATAGTTCCACACTGGTTTTACCATCTTTTTATTATTAAACTGTCTCTGATGGTTATTACAATCATACTGCAGGTGATCAAAACTTCCACATACATAACAAGCCTTGTTAAACATCTCAAAATTACTTCCTAGTCTCTGAGACATCATAAGTTTCTTTGGTTTCCTCTAGGACTATGTGTGTTCTGCCTATTTTGATTACCTTGTTTAACAGTTGTTTTCCTAGGAGTTTTTACTTGCTCTTTAGATTTAACAAACTCTATTTTAGCAAAACTAGGTTTAACTGTTTTCTTTTGAATCTTAGCCTGAGGCATATCTTCTTCCTCACTATCAGACACCCAATCCTCAATAATTGGAGCACCATTATTCTTCTTAACAACCTTAGGCTTGTCTGCACTAGCCTTAGCTTCACTAGTCTCAACTACAGGCTTCTTAACTATAGGCTCACTAACTATAGGCTCATTCACAAACTCTTCTAGACCAGAGAATGACAAATTAGGTTTTGGAGGCATAAAGTTTCCTGTATAGGGAGGTGGAACAACATTATACCCTAAACCTGTTTTGCACTTATCAACTATCTGACAGTCTATTAGTTTGCTTAAGCTTTTAGATGAATTCTCAAGTTTTTCTACTGTTAGCTGAATTTCATCTTTTTGTTTTTGAGCCAGTTCCAACTTCCTCCTAAGCTCTGTAATGGCTACTTCTCTTAAATGAATCTCACGTTTTAAGACCTTGATATCTTCCTCATAAACAGACTCATTTTTCTTATAAACTAGAAGTCTTGCTTCTACAGACTCTAAACCTGTTTTATAAGTAATAGCATTTATCTTAGATGTCCTTAAGTCTTTTAACAGTTGTTCATTTTGTTCTTTAAGAATTTTAACATTTTCCAAACAAGATGATGAATGATCAATTTTGAATCATTTATATACCTTATAGTTAGAACTTTGTAGAAGAGTAAGCCATGAGTGCAAAGATAGTTGGACCCCATCTTTTCTCTTAAACATCCAATTGAATCCACCAAGACCATCCATGAGATCAAAGCATTAGAAGTTTTGTCTCTACTGGCATCATACCCTTCATGTGTAACTCTTTAATTTCCTAATTTCATGGTTTCCTGTAGCCCTGCACTCCATTTCAAAAGAAGTGTCCACCTTTTTGTGGATTTGTAACCTCTAACCTTGGACCTTATCAAAACCCAATGGTTTCAGTACCATTCACTGTAAGATTTCTTCCAGTGTTCTTCAAGAATCTCCTTGCCCTCATTGCTAGCATAGCCATCTGCCACCTCAAGTCCGTCTCTTCTAAATCATCATGATTAATTTGTTGCAAGTCCTCATTATCAAGTTGTAGACTATTTGGTTTACTTGCAAAGAAAGCACATATAACATCATCACTTAAGTTATCAAATGGTTGTGAGTTTAACAGCAGTATCTTGAGTTGGCCTAACAGTTGTAACACCATAGCAGTATTAACTCTCCATTTTGTACTGCTGGTGCTGTTTAAGAGCACAAAGGTTACATTTTGGTGTGTTTGTGCTTGAGCTTGGGAGCTTGATGTCCCCTTTTGACCCTTGTGGTTTCATAGATCTTCAGTTTTTTATGAAAGATCAATCCCAAGCTTTAATGTAGCAATCTCGAGGCTTAGATGACAAACTTCTTAAGAACTTCTGATTTACATCTTCTTGTTAGACACTTTTCACCATGAATCTCCAACTGACTGATAGTTTTTTTGAAGTCTAATCCAAGGTTTTTGATCTAATACCTTTGAGCCTAGATGCAGTAAAAGTTTTCATACTGCTGCTTTAGAACATTTTTATTGGATGTGTATTACCATCTCTATGACTTCCCAAATAGAATAAATCAGCCAGCCTGGATTGTACCTGTTCCATCCACATCCCTCCAAAGCTCATACTTCCCACCTGGTTTGAGACATAAGGCACTTTTTGATGCAGCCACCATAAGATTATATGATGTACTAAGAGTCTTGAATCCATGTCCTTCTGTCAAATTTCTCAACGCAACAGCTCTGATACCACTTGTTGATCCCACTGTCGTCAATGAGCTTGAATTCCCATTAGCTTGGAATGTTTTTATTTATGTTCAAGAATAAAAACCTACACAACATAAATAGAAACTTTGTTGGAAAACTACTAAAAGATTTATGCGGAATCTAATCTTTTTACTATAAGAAGAATTCTTCAATGAAACAATAACACACGAACATAAAAAATTAAATTCAACAATAAAAGCTCCAATATTATTATTACAAATAATAGGAATATCTCATCCTAGTATTAGGGTTACAAAACCTTGAAGCTATGAACAACTCCTAAAGAAAGACTCTTTATTTGGATACATCAGAACCTCTATACCCTAGGTACCTGAAACATCCTTTATACACCAAGGAGTCCTAATGGAATTACAATAATTTTCCTTAATTATCATGACTTCTAAACAAATAACTTATGCGTATCTTTTACAAAAATATACTCATACATTATCATCATAACAATCTTAATCTTTTCTCTGAGTAGACCTTATCCTTTTAGCAGTTTGTAAATCTTTCAGAGTTTGTAACTTTGTACCAGCAGCATTAACTATGAACAATAGCAGTAGTAACTTTTGTACCAGCAACACTAACTGTGTACAAGCAGCATTAACTACTTAGAAAGTTTTCTTCAATCTTCACCAGCAGTACTAAGTTACACTAGCAGTACTAACTTTACTCTAGCAGTACTAACATTACTAGCAGTAGTAATATACACTAGCAATAGTAACTTATACTAGCAGTACTAACTACTTAGCATATTTTTCACTAAGATTACTAACAACACTAATTTATGCTTAGCAGCAGTAACTAATGCCTTAGCAGCAGTAACTTCAAGAAGGCTTTTAATCCTAACAGCTGGGTATTCCTGTTTGGTGGTGGTGTGATGTGTGCTAAAACACACATTATTAATCAGACTAAAAATGCTAAAATATAGATAATTATCTTGCAAATATGTTTGTTTGGTATTTTTATGTCTTATAGGTAAAAGGATTGAAAAAGGAGCAAAAACAGGTATTTTTGGGTTTGTTTCGATCAAGAGTGCTTAATAATCAAGATCAAGACAAATTCGTGAAAAGTCCCTGAGCATGCCTTTGGAAAGAGCGTGAGAAAACGAGTCCAACGGTGCCCTCGGGTCTTATTGGGCCAGCCCGTAACCCACTTAATGGGCCGGACCAGCCCAAACAAGCTAAAGCCCAACAATAAAGCCTAAGCCCATTTTTAAGCCCAAAACTAAATATGATATAAAGCTTGGAGAGTGACGACAACATGATGCTAGCCTCACGTGCCCTTAAATAATTCCAAATAGGTCATGTGAGCTTCCACTAACTCTTTCCTGGCGAATAACATTGCTCCACGTGGCGAGGCTATTTTCAATTCATTTCAAAGTATAAATATCGTGATCTGATGGCTGTTATCAATGCGTATAATGTAAGCCTTCAAATGGGACACGTGGAAGAGATCAAGTGGCTACTCACACCTGAAAAATTCTGACAATCCGTGTGATAATGATTGAAGGCCAATCATTGGCTCATCAACACCTCAATGATTGGGTTAAATTTACAAAAGCACCCCTCATCTTGGCTATAAATAAACACACCCCCTCACACTTCTGGGAGATTAGATTTAGTTTTTAAAAGTTTTCTCTTTCTAGTTTTAGCTTATTAATTTTTAGTGTAGCTTAATTTCTGCTTTTGCTTATTTGTAAAGCTGATTTTCTCAGCTTATTTGAGATATTGTAAGAATTTCTTAGCTTATAAGCTTAAACGATTTCTTACCTCTCTTTCGAAATAAGTTTTTGAGTTTAAGTTTTTTAAAATAAGCTAAAGTCTAGTTTAATCTCATTGTATAAGTTTTAAGTTTTCTAAAAGCTCTTATTATATATCAGATAAGTTTAATAATAGCTTGTTCGATTAGGATTGAGCTTATATGGTGATTCGGATCTAGCTTTTATGGTTGAGAAATTTGCGAATAAGCTCAATAGCTTATTTCGTTCAGTGGCTTATTGATTTTCTTTAGATCTCGTTTGGATTTGATATCAAAAGTTATTAGCTTATTGGAAAAATGTTTCATGTGCTTATTAGAATATTATCGTAGTAATCTAGTTTGCTTATGCTTATCAGTTTCGAGTGCTTATTTGATAACTAAGAGCTTATTGATTCGTGGTTTGTGTTTTAGGTTCGAATCTTATTTAGCTTATTATATTTAGTTTAGATTAAAGTAATATATAGCTTAAACTAGAGCTTATTAGAGATTTAGTTAACAAAACATTAGTTCTAAAATTGGGCCTAGATTGTTTTTCTTATTTGATAAGTTGTCGTGAGCTTATGTTGTTATGGCTTAGTCAAATTAGTGATTTGCTTTGTGAAATTTGTTTGGTTTAAAACTAGTTCTTAAATTCCTCTATTAGGCCTTCGTCTGCGTTTGGATTGTAGGAATGGCTATTGGGCCTTGGTAGAATCGTTAGGCCTGCGACTGTTAATTGGTATCTTGGGCTGTGTTGGTTATTAAACTCTCGATTTGGGCCAAGTGTTTAAGTTAACAATAATTGCAAAATTAGAATTGTTATTAAACTGTTTTGGTTAAACAGTTTGTTGTTTAATTTTGTGATTTTGGTACCGGTCAACTCATGAGGCGTGGAGCTTAAGGATTTAGTAAGCTAGAAAGAATTTGATTATTTTCTTTAGCTTATAAGATCGGGTGGTAATAGTTTATTTGTAGCTCTTCAATTCGGTTCCATTTTCTATCCGTTTTCAATTTTTTTAGTGTAGCTTAGTATAAAATGTTTAGCTTAGCTTATTTGATCGTTATGCTTAGTGAGTAGTTTTATTAGTGCTTGTTAAGTGATATTATGATTTGGGAATTAAGTGTGGATTTGAAAAAGGTTTAGTTGATTAATAATCTTCGATTATTTAGATTTGTAGTTTGAATGTTTTAAAGGGCAAAATCCGGAAAAATAGTCAAACTACACATCTAGTAATTAATATCTTTTAAGAGGTTTTTGTCAATATAAGCCAACGTTGTGAGATAACTATCTTTTCTAAGGAAATTAATTCGTTAAGTAAAACCTTAATTCACACTTGATGAACTTTTCACGTCACTTAGCAAGCATTTTTGTCTTATAAATCTTTTTAGATCATTTTAGTATAATTCTCGTAGTTTAATTGATTAGTATAATATTAGTAAAATTTTCTTAGTATTAGAAATAGTTTTAAAACCAAAAATCTAAAAAGATAATCAAGCATTTTACTTCAAAACAAAAACGTGTTTTTTCAATTTAATTAGTTTTAAAACAAAAACAAAAATATTTGATATTCGAGCATCAAACAAAATACTTTCGTGGATTTCAAATTCATCTCTCGTCGGGACACGACATCCGGGAGATAAACTATTACTCGTCCTCAATTAATTTTCATATCTATACGGGATACTTACTATACTATTACTATTTGATATTCGGGATATATATTTCTATATATACTATAAGTATCGAACCATGGTCATATTTCTTGGGCTTTAAAGAAGCAAACTTATATCACTGGTTCAACAATGGAATATGAATTTGTGGCTTTAGCAGTTGCTGGTAAGAAAGCTGAATGGTTGAAAAACTTGCTTCTTAAGATTCCACTGTGTATCAAACCTATAGCACCTATTCCTATCTGATGTGATAGTGCTGCTACATTGGCAAAGGCTTATAGCCAGATGTACAATGGGAAGTCTAGACATTTAGGTGTCAGGCATAGCATGATTCGTGAGCTGGTCACGAATGGGGTGGTATCTATAGAGTTTGTGAGGTCTCAACAAAACTTAGCTGATCACTTGACGAAGGGACTGGCTAGAGACTTGGTTATAAAGTCTGTTGAAGGGATGGGATTAAAGTCCAACTAAGTCGCTGAATGCTAGGACACCCAACTCCCTGCTGAGGAAACTTGGCAGCTGAGTTCCATCTGAAAAGCTGAATGTTCAGTGAACTGAAGTACATGTATTTACATATCATCCCAAGGATGTGCTTGGATCCTGCTAAAAAGAAGGATGAAGTTGTTAACTTCTTAATGGTTAATTTCTTTGAAAAAGTGCTTAGAAGGAGCATGAATAAAGAGGAACTACCTATGTAAATGTTGAGGTCTCGCCGCCTCTGGGAGCATGGACTTTGGATTTTACAACATTTATGAATTGGATATGGACACATGGCTTGTATAGTTTCAGGAGCGTTTAAGTGTTTAAAAATTTGTGTGCTTTTATCTTCAGGTATTCAAATGGGTTGAAGGGTTCAATTCTTAGAACATCATGATTCTTGAATATTTGAACGTGTAATTACTAAGATGGAAATTCAATCCTCGGGACATTTTCATTTATGCACTTGTTTGTTTTATGTTTACTTTTCATGCAAATGAATTGTACTAAATTGGGGAGGATTGTTGGAAATTTAGTTCAATTGTGGGTTCAGTTCATACCGGATAATGGGACTGGAGGTACGGAGTGTACACCCATAGGTCACTGAACACCCTGACTCAGATAGTGTTTAAACGGAATTCTAGTCGCTGATAAAGTTCAGTGGTCGCTGATGAAGTTCAGTAAGTTCACTCCTTAGTGGGTGCAACTCAGGACTGAATGATATTTGTTAGGTATTAGAAAAAGACTCGGTCACCCCGTGTATTTTACTGTTTATTATAGCTCGTAGTTAATAGTTTAACGTATGACTTTTGGTAATTAACCGGGTACTAATCTCCGGTTTATTGTAAGAACTATATATATACCTCTTCCAACTTTGGAAGAGGTAGCTAGTCATTTATTCATTTTCTTATTTTACACATATTTCTCTCACTAGAAAATATCCTCTCATGTGTTTCTCTCTCTAGAAACTAGCCAAGTCCAAGAATCGTCACCATGTTATGATTTATGATATACCACAATTGGTATCAGAGCTCATGGGATGATTAGATCGTGTGTATGTGCGATTTCTTGATTGTTTTAGATCAATAAGTGTACTTTTGAAGGTTAGTAGCTCGTTTTTGATTTTCTCCGGATTTTGATGTTTGTTATGTTAAAGTTTGGGTGTTACTAGTTGCTATAGCCTTGTAGTACTGAGTTGTGCAAAAGAAATCAAGAGAAATCGTTCAAAAAGGTGTTTTATAGGTGTTTTTAAGTGATAAAGTTCATTGTTCTTCGTGGAGAGTTGGCAGATATTCTTCGTGGCAGTTTGGTTAAAAGGAATATTTTAAATAGTAGGTGGCCAACTGTATGACACACACAGCGGTTTGCTATAGTGGCGGCGGTTTGCTATATTGGCGAGTTGCTTAAATCGAAGGCGAGTTGCTCAAATCTTACGCGGCGAGTTGCTTTATTAATAGGCAGCGGTTTGAACAGGTTGCGGCGGTTTGAATAATTTAATAGCAATTCTCTTAACAAAATGCTGGCGGTTTGAAAAGTAGGCGGCGAGTTGCTTAAAACTGTTAACGGAGGTTTGCTATTTACCTTTGACGGCAAGTTGCCTATTTTAACCGAGTTGCTCTTATACTTCGCGGCGAGTTGATAACCTCTGGCGGCGAGTTGAGCTACTGCCTTTGACCTTTGGAATATTTCAAACTTGGGACTTAACAACTCTAAAATGCAAAACAAATACATTAACTTCACCACTTTTAACGTACACTCACTAATCATTGATCGATCAAAACATATCATATCATAATAAAACAAGATGTCTAACATTTCGGAAGATATCCAGTATGCCGGTTCTGATACACGCCCACCAATGCTTGACAGAACAGACTTTGAATCTTGGCAACAACGCATTCGTTTGTATTGTCTGGGAAAAGATAATGGAGAGGACATTATGAAATCGATTACTGAAGGTCCATTTTAAATGGGAACGTTCATACAAACTCCTGCTGAAGAAACTGAGGGTGCACTTCAACTAGGTCCAGAACGTGCTAGAGTCTTTATAGACCTTTCTGCTGAAGAAAAGGGAAGGTATAAAGCTGACATTTATGCAACGAATATCCTACTTCAAGGTATACCAAAAGACATATACACACTCATCAACCACTATACTGACGCCAAAGACATTTGGGACAATGTGAAGATGATTCTGGAAGGTTCTGAGTTAACAAAGGATGACAGGGAATCATAATTATACGATGAATTTGAACGCTTCTGTCAAATCAAAGGAGAGACCATTCATGTTTACTATGTTAGGTTTTCGAAGCTCATTAACGACATGAGAAACATCAAGATGACCATTGTAACACCCCCAAATTGGGTCGCAGCGGAATATGGGTCCGGGGCGTGTTACTTCATGAATCAACAACCCTGATATATA
>BQNB010000016.1:205086-277968 GCA_026074375.1 Tanacetum coccineum | reverse complement strand
CCACCAATCTTTAGCAAGAACACCAAATAACACTATATCTATCAATTAACCATAATTAATTGACCCTACAGAGCTTATAAGATCAAAACCGGCTAATTTATAAAAATCCTAATTTTTTCCAAAAAATTAGATGATTGTTAAAACTCTCAAGATATGTCAATTAATTAACATATCTATCAATAAAACTGATTCAATTGATTATAAGAACCCTTAATTGACAAAACCCTTAATTTTAATTATGAAAAACAGATTTTGAGCAAGAATCACGACCTTGATCTGATACCATGTAAAAATTATTTATTAAAACAACCAACAGCTTCTTGAATCTCAATTCAAGAAGACAACAACTCAAACAACCAGAAATCAATTAATCTTAATCAACCAAACAAGTTACCACTGCTAATCAGGTGTAACTCTATTATCTAACTTGATAATAGTCTTACAAACAGAATATACAAACGATCAAGATGATCAAACAATAAAAGATTTAGAGAGAGAGAGAGAATTAAGGTTTCGAAGAGAGAGAAGCAATCAAAGTTATGAGATAGTTGGTGAGAGATTCCAGCTTATATAGCAGCTCCAATTTCCATTTAGCCACCTTTAGACCCTCAAGAATCCAGCTTTATCCTTTTAGCTCTAAACTCCAAATTAGCTGAAAACAAGTTTAGACAAATACAAAATTAGTCCTTGTACTATAATTCCAGGTTAAGGTTACTTTTAACATAGAAAAGATCGAAATGTAATTGCAAACGGTTGTAACATGTGATCATACCCCTATCTTTGCAAAAACCCACGGGTAAGAAGACTGCTTCCAGGTGGACCTTCGACTAAGAGAATAACCAATACAATTTACAAAAACAAAAACATTTATCAATTTTTTGCTCTTTTATTTATATATATAGAAGTCCTATACTCCTATGTGTATGAATTTATACTCTAAAAGGCCACATGATCTTGCCAAGATGTCTTAGCCCGGCCACCGAAACTCGATGTCTCGAACCACCAAGTGTGTCTTAAAACGTGTTCACACGCACATTTTTGTAAATAGACTCAGACCGCTCTTGTGATGACTTTATTCTCTCTGCAATATACACTATAGAAATTAGATACAAAAATGGATATCTGCCTTAATTTTCTAAACTTCAGCCAATGGTCACATTAAGCAAAGGTTTGTATAAATTATTAGCTAATAATATTTTTTATTTTAACCACATGGTTTTTGTAATAAAGTTAATATATCGATAATTTTAAGATATGAATAACCTGGCCAAACCTGTATTTGCGGGTCAACGCAACCTGTTTTAACCTATTACCTAACCTGTGTGACCAACCAGTTTTCTCACCACTACAATAATAACAACTATAGAATGATAACTAGTTTTAACACATGCTATGTCAGAAATCTCAAAGGAGTTGATATGTTGAATGGAAATCGTACAACAAACCTTTTACTCTATCAACTCCATGAAATGTCCTCTGATTTTCCTATTTGTTCATGGCTCATGCTACAATCCACCAAGTCTTGGTTATGGCTTCAACGTTTATCCCACCTCTATTTCGACACTAAATGATATAGATTAAAATGATCTCTGTCACGGTCTTCCAAAATTCATATTTCGGAATAGGGAGAATCTTTGTCCTTTATGTGAGAAGGGTAAAAGAAAAAAGGGACCTCACAAACCAAAACTATTCCAAACTCAAAGCAGAGGTTACACCTGCTTCATATGGATTTGTGTGGGCCAATGAGAGTTGAAAGTATAAATGGGAAGTGGTATGTTCTAGTGATAGTGGATGAGTATTCTTGTTACACTTGGGTCCATTTCCTCATATCAAAAGAAAGCACACAAAAATGATCATAACTTTCCTGAGAAAATTCAAGTCCTTCTATAAGCTCCAGTCATCATCATAAGAACCGAAAACAGAACAAAATTCACAAATCAAGTACTTAAGGCTTTCTTTGGATTGGTTGTGGGGGAGGGGGGTTGGCATTTCTCACAATCGTCTTTAGTTAGAAACCCTTAGCAGAATGGTGTTGTACCCCCCCCCCACCCCCCCCCCCCCCCCCCCCCCCCCCCACCCCCCCCTTTGGCGAAGAAACTGGATGTTAGTGGAAGCTGCTAGAACAATGTGATTTTGGCTTGGGCTTGTTATTTCTTTATGGGCTGAAAAGTTATTGCTACTGCTGGCTAAATTCTTAATCATCTCTAATTCATCAAAGATTTGCCAAAACACCTTACAAGCTTATTAACGGCCGAAAACCGAATACCTATTTCCTACATGTATTCGGGGATCTATGCTATCCCAAGAATGATCGTGAGGATATTGGGAAGCTTGGTGTGAAAGGTAATATAGGCTTTTTCATTGGTTATTCTGCTAATTCTTGTGCTTACAGAGTATACAACCGAAGGACAAAGAAGATCACGGAGACGATGAATGTAACATTTGATGAGCTTTTAGCTATGGCTTTTGAACAACGATGTTCAAAACCCGAGCTTCAAGAAATGACTTCTGGACGCATCAGTTCGGGACTCGGTCTTACTTATGTTCCGTCAACAATAACATCTCAAAAACTAACTGAGCGTGAATTGGATCTCTTGTTTGAAGCAATTTATGATGATTATATTGGTGGTCAACCGTCATATGCTACTAGAACTGTTCCTGCTGCTCCAGTGACTCAGAAAATTCAGACTCTAAATGCATCTACAACAATGACACACTCTACACCGACAACAACAAATTCATCTTCACGGCTGAACTATTCCAAACACTTCTAGGATGTTGATGAGCTACCACAACAAACAAACATGTTAGCAACAGATTGATCAAGCACAACTCCAATATGAAACAGTTGCTGATAATGTAAATGATGTATTGTTCGATGATAATACATTCAAAAATCCATTTGCTCCACCATCTACAAGTGCCGCTGAAACATCGTCTTCACAATATGTGGATCTATCGAACATGCATACGTTTCATTAACCATACCAACATGATTATCAGTGGACTAAGGTTCACCCTCTAGAACAAGTGATAGGAGAACCCTTACAACCAGTTTTTGACAAGGGGGGGGGATAAATTTTTTCAGCTACGGACAGATGGGGAAATGTGCAATTATGCTTTGTCCGTGAGGCTATGAAACCAAGCAATGTCAAAGAATCTATGACTAACCCTGGATGGATTGACTTAATGCAAGAAGAGCTTTTCCAGTTTGAACGGCTTGATGTATGGGAGTTAGTTTCTCTTCCTGACAACATAAAACCCCTTACTCTGAAATGGTTATTCAAAAACAAGCTCGCTTAATAAAATACGATCATTAGAAACAAAACTCATTTGGTTGTGAGAGGGTAACATCAAGAAGAAGGAATTGATTTTGAAGAATCCTTCGCTCCGGTTGCGAGAATGGAAGCTATCAGGATATTTTTGGCATACTTGCACACAAATCATTCATCGTGTTTCAAATGGACGTGACAACTGCTTTCTTGCATGGTTCGTTAAAGGAAGATGTATACGTGTGTCAACCTAAAGGTTTCATCGATGTTAATCATCCAAGTCATGTCTACAAGTTGAAAAAGGCACTCTATGGGTTAAATCAAGCACTGAGGGCATGGTATGACGAATTGTCAAAGTTTCTCCTACAGAATCAGTTCACCAAATGAACCATTGATCCAACTTTGTTTATAAGACGCTTCGGCAACGCCATCTTAGTGGTACAAGTATATGTAGATGATATTATATTTGGTTCTACAAACCCTAGCTATACCTAATTATTTGCTGACCTCATGAAAAGCCGCTTTGAAATTTCGATGATGGGTTGGTTTAAAAGTTAACCAACCCCCCATGGCATCTTCATAAACCAGTTCAACTACGTGCTAGAAATCCTGAAAAAGTATGGAATGGAAACTTATGATCCTATTTGTACACCAATGGAGACCAAAAACAAGCTTGATCTTGACAAGAATGGTACTCTTGTCGTTGCAACAAAATATCAAAGCATGATAGGTGCCCTAGTGTATCTTATGTCAAGCAGGGGGGGGGGGGGGGGGACTGACATTGGTACTTTCTTACTTGTTTATGAGCTCGGTTCCAGGGCTCAGCCAATGAGAAGCACATCAAAGGGAGGTCAAAGGATCTTTCATTATCTCTAGGGAACCGTCAATAGGGTCTGCTGTTTTGAAAAAGGATTTAGTTTTGAACTAACGGATTCTTGAGTAGTCAAGCAGGCTGTCAGGACACCTTCAAGAGTACTTTTGGTGGAACTTAATTCTTAGGCAAAAAGCTGGCGAGCTGCTCCTCGAAAAAGCAAGACTCTACAGCACTATCAACCGCGGAAGTAGAGTATGTGTCTCTATCTTCTTGTTGTGCTCAAGTACTCTAGATGCTGAACACAGTAAACAGATTATGCTTCACTACAAACAAAGTTCCTATCTATTTATGTTCAAAGTTAGCCATAACCATATATTGCAACCCGGTCAAACACTCCAGAACTAAACACATCATTGTCCGCTACCATTTCATAAAGGAACACGTAGAAAAGGGTACGATTGAACTGTATTTTGTCAAGACTGACTACCAATTGGCCGACATTTTCACAAATCCCTTCCAGTGGATATTTTTAGTTATTTGGTTTGTCACCTTGGTATACGTAGTTTCTCTCTATAGGATCTTCAACGTGCTACAAAATCATAGTAATTCTTTGTATATATTTATCTAAAAAGCAAAATCAAAAATTATAAAACCTATACAAGCAAAATATAAAATCGAAAAAATTTCAAAATGCCAAAAATAATCTTCTCCGACATGTCTCTCAAAATTTGATAATATTTACGTCCCTAGAAATGTCGTTCAATAATGACACGCGGATGTAAATAAAGTTCGAGCGAGAGTTTCTAAAAGTTTTCAAAACATGTCTTTTCTAATTTTTCTATGACTTCTCATTACGTCTGATCAGAAGTCGGTTTTAAAGAAAAGAAAAGTGTGCGCTTCAATGTGCTTTATCTTCAAAAGAAGAGAAATCTTCTTGTTTTCTAGCATTCTTATAAAAACCTTTTTAAAAGTTTGCTCAAAACATACGAATTCTAAGTAAATGTCAGCTTATAACTCGGATTTTCTAAGAAATGAAAATGTTCATTTATGCACATTATTCCTCAACAACGGGAAGCTTATATCTTCTCGGTCTTGAGCAAAGTCATATAAACATTCCAAATTTTAATTGATAAATTCAAAATCATTTTCTTGTTGAGCATAATTTTTCAAGATATTTTCAAAAAAAATATTCAAAATCTTTTAAAGTTGTGTGCTCAACAAACTCCCACTTTAAGTTTTCACTCTAATCTACTTTAAGTGGGAGCATAACTTTTAGAAGTAGCTACAAGTGGTTCATTCAGCATTCAACACTTGTTTTCCCCATGCTCGTTCCTTCTACAAGTGGATCAACGTACAGTAAATTGTATTATAATTCTCTTGGTTAAATTCAAAAATTACAAATCCATATGCAATTTTTAAGGGGGAGAATAGTGAATAAAATGTGATCAATAAGGCTTAACTCGGATAATATCTTTTGAATATAAGTTTGTTCTCGACCTCGCATGTACAAAACTCTTTCATAATAAGGTGCATATGTGTACGGGGAGCTTTTTGGTGAAATAGAAAAAACTTAATGTGTAATAAATTAATTTCTCAAACTCGATTGGATTAATTTTTCAAAGGTTATATTTATTCGTATCGGTATACCTAAAAGTCCGACCAATGATTATATCAAGGAGACATAGGCGGTTAAGCGATAGGTTTCTGTTCCATGATCCAGCCAGGACTGAGGGGATTCTACCAGTGATACTTTAATAAATAGAGTAGCAAGTCGTTAGGTTATGATTGAAAAAAGGGAGTAAAAGTGAGATTGGGAGAATGTTATCCAAAGGCATGTGTTATCACAGAACCAAATCTATCACACCCCCAAATCGGCTCGCAGTAAAATAGGTAACTTGGGGGCGGTGATGTCATAAATATCTCAAACACAAAGCACGAGAACAACTTTTATGTTATACACAATAGGCGGTTCAGACCCGAAAGGGTCCAAAACTTAATTTAAAATCGGATCAGATTGCAAAAATAGCTGAAAAATGTATTTAAGTTTCGTCAACCATAAAACGGTCAAATCTCATTCGTTATAAATCCGATTTTTACGTTCTTTATATCAAAAGTTGCGTATGAACATGTACTATTATATTCTTACGGTTTTAGCTTGCTAAAATATTTTTAAGTCGCCTTAAACCTACAAGACAAATTCAGATAGCAAGGTATTTTTGTCGAAATCGCCACAAAATTTCACAACTTCCTAAATATAACCTAATTTCCTTCATCTACTCAATCCAATAATAAACCGCACTTAATACTAGCCTAATCCAATCTCATTGGTACACCAATCGACCTATGTTAGTACTAACGTCATTAAAATCGCAAGATAAGCATAACATCTTCATAATGTTACAAAACCTAACTTAGTTACTTTCAAAAGAAGTGACACAACACATGGATTTTATAGATCTAAGCATAAGAACACAAATAAATAAGAAAGCAAAGAAAAGGGTTCAAGATTTAACTTACAAAATAATAAACAAGATAAAAATAATAAGAACTTGAAACTTGAAAAACCCCAAATAATAATGAAACCCTAGGTTTCAATCCCTCGATTAAACCTTGAAAACTAATGAAATAAACCCTTGATGCACCTTAGATAAACTTAGAAATGATCTTGGAACACTTGAAATAGAGCAAGAATCAAAGATGGTGAAACCCCTTTGTGGGTTTTGTGTGTCGCGGCTAGAACAAAGAAAAAGAGAAGAGAACAAACTTTGGTGGCTTGTGGAAATGAAAGAATGACCTAGAAATGATAAAGTGGTACTATACATATGAAGAGGGTTAGTGTTTGAGGTGCACACATGGCTCAAAAAAAGACTAGAACCCACCCCTTGGTGGTCCTTATGGTACGTCGACTAGGGGGAAGAAACAAGAAAACATGAGCCAAGTTTGTAGCTAAAGTTCAAGTATTATGGGTGTTGGTTCAAGATTGCTAGTCAAAGTGTAAGAGGTCACATGCATATCTTGCATGAAGAGTTTGTGCATGAACGGGACATGTTAAGAGGCCATTTTCTATACTTACATGCACACATGTAGGTTAAAACCAAGGAAAGATGCCAATTCTTTTAGTTTGGCTTGCTAGCCGATTTATAAAGGTAGGAGGGGGGAATTATTTTAGAAAATTTTGGCACTAGGAAGTATAATGGTTGATATCTAAAGTTTACATGCAAAGGTGGTGAGTTTCCAGGGTTCCATTAGGCATAAAATGATAAAAGACGCAAAACGCATGCGAAAAACATAAAAGTCTTAAACGTAAGTGTACGTAACCTATGTAACACTATAAGATGACTATAATGGGTAAAATATAAGTAGACTTAATTCAGTCCGACGTTGGAACGCATCCGATAACATTTTTTTCAGTTTTACGCGGGACAACTTCTCGGTTTTAGGTCAAATCGACACGTAACTTATAAAAGTTAAATTATTGCACGTAAATAATAAAATAATAACCTGCAAATTTACATAGTGTCACAATCTTTCCTCGTTAAAAGAGTTTGGTCCCCAAAGCTCATGTTGTGGTATTTGACGAAGATGTATAGTTAGCGAAGAGATGTGGATACTTCTTTTGAAACTGGTCTTCGCGTTCCCAAGTAAACATCAGGACCTCTTCTTAAATTCTAACGTACTTTTACAATCGAGATGCGGTTTTGTTTCAAAAGTTTGACCTCATAGTCCATGATTTCGACCGGTTCTTCTAGGAAATGAAGCTTGTCGTTGATTTGAATTTCATCCAATGGTATGGCTTCTTCAGATAAACACTTCTTCAGATTCGACACATGAAAGTTACTATGAACTAGGCTTAGTTGTTCTAGAAGTTCAAGCCGGTAAGCAACGGTTCCTACTTTGTTAAGAAGTTTGAAAGGTCTAATATATCATGGGTTCATCTTTCCCCATTTGCCGAAACGTATAACTCCTTTCCACAAGGAAACCATTCGCATTACTCTATATCCAACTTGAAACTCAAGAGGTTTACGCCTCACATAAGCGTAACTCTTTTGGCGATCATGAGCAGCTTGAATTTTATTCTTAATTTGGATGATCTTCTCATGTGATAACTGTTAGGTGATCGACACGTACGACCATACAATGCCTCAAATGGAGCAGCCTTAATGCTCGTGTGATAACTGTTGTTGTATGAAAATTCCTCCAAGGGTATATGTATATCCCAACCCTTTTTGAAGTCAATTACACAGACACATAGCATATCCTCTAACGTTTAGATAGTCCTCTCACTTTGACAATTCGTTTGCGGATAATAAGCCATACCCATATCCAGTTGAGTACCCAAAGCTTTTTAAAGCGACTACCAGAAATGATAAGTGAATCTGCTATCTTGATCGGAGATGATTGAGACTAGCACTTCATGCCTCGAGACTATTTCCTTCAAGTATTGTCTCGTTAGCTTCTCCATCGAGTTAGTTTTCTTTTATTGGTAGAAAATGTGCAGATTTAGTAAGGCAGTCAACGATTACCCAAATCGTATTTTGACCACTTGACGTCCTTGGTAGCTTAGTAATGAAATCCACTGTAATATTTTCCCACTTCCACTGTGGGATCTCAGGTTGAACCAACAAACTAGAAGGTTTTTGGTATTCTACCTTAACCTTAGCACATGGTAGATACTTACTGATGTAGGTGGCAATCTTTGCTTTCATGTTGGGCTACCAATATAACTTCTTGAGGTCGTGATACATCTTATCAGATCCTAGATGGATATAGTACTTAGACTTATGTGACTCATTCATGATCAAGTCTCTTAATCCCCCAAAGCATGAAACCCAACTCCGTTTCTCAATACAGAGTGTTCCATCAGCACGTGTCTCAAATTCCTTGTTCATCCCACAAAGGTTCTCTTCCTTAACTTGTCCACGAAAGATCACAAGTTATTACTCTTACATGAAATTCATAAACTTTCCAAAATAAACTTTTAATTACAATTTATATATGAACTTTTTGATTAATGCTAAACCCGAGATTGTACAAGACATATATATATTTAATTCATGATATTACCCCAAGCCATCCATAAATTGAGAAAGTGTACAAAATCATAATCACAAGAAAAATTATATTTTTCATTTCAAAAATAATCCTAATGGTGATTTTCACTATAAGCACAATTATATACATAAAAACTCATAAAATCGAAGCATAAGTTAAAATAGACCTTAATGATGAAATATGATGGTGACAAACAAATGCTAAACCCGTGTTTAGCCTTAAAACCCAAGCTTTGCACTTAAGAAAACCCTGTGTTCCAAATAAAACCCAATCTTGATTTCTTGCTCAATACTTGTAAATAATTAAATCAAGGTTCAAAATACATTGGAGGATCTTAGATATGATATGAAGTGTATGTAAATAGGTTATAAAAAAATTTGATGGATTGCTAAAGGGGTGTATGTTTGCCGCATCTTATATGTGCGCTAAAAGGGAGTATTTGGTTTGATTTTTTGTAAAGTGTTTTTGCTTGTATTGAGTTTTCCTCCTAGTAGAACATGTATATATGGAATAGGATTTTAGTCCAGGAAACATGGGTAAGAGTCTAAGGGAAGGTCTAGGTCATGGTTCTTGTCAAAATAGACAAGGTGTAGGTAGGCATTAACGATGTATGTGGCACATTTGACCAAAGGGAAAGAGTTATTCTACATTACTTGATCAATGGCCATCATTTTTGGCAATAAGAAGATATATGTGGTGTTGTTGACTAATTTTTATGTATTGGGTATAAATGTGGGTATTTGTTGAAGCGTAGGAGAGTTTTGGTGGTTCCGGGAGTGCCTAAACGTAATTTATCGCGAAACGTATACACTTTACGTATCCGATAAAAATAAAATGAACAAAGTTAATAATTATTCTCAAAATAATTATATAACCCTTGCTTGATGTAAACATTTAATTGCTTGATGCCCGTTTACATTGAACGCTAATTTTTAGCTTACGTGATTTAAACTTAATTCATGAAATTACAAGCAAACGCGTACAACGCTAAAAATAAATAGTAGATTTATCGACGTCGTCAATGACTTTAAAACACAGGGTGTTATATCAAGTATTATGGGTGTTGGTTCAAGATTGCTAGTCAAAGTGTAAGAGGCCATTTTCTATACTTACATGCACATATGTAGGTTAAAACTAAGGAAAGATGCCAATTCTTTTATTTTGGCTTGCTAGCCGATTTATAAAGGTAGGAGGGGGGAATTATTTTAGAAAATTTTGGCACTAGGAAGTATAATGGTTGATATCTAAAGTTTACATGCAAAGGTGGTGAGTTTCCAGGGTTCAATTGGGCATAAAATGATAAAAGACGCAAAACGCATGCGAAAAACATAAAAGTCTTAAACGTAAGTGTACATAACCTATGTAACACTATAAGATGACTATAATGGGTAAAATATAAGTAGACTTAATTCAGTCCGATGTTGGAACGCATCCGATAACATTTTTTTTCAGTTTTACGCAGGACAACTTCTCAGTTTTAGGTCAAATCGACACGTAACTTATAAAAGTTAAATTATTGCACGTAAATAATAAAATAATAACCTGCAAATTTACATAGTGTCACAATCTTCCTTGTTGAAAATAGTTTAGGTCCCCAAGCTCATGTATGTGGTATTTGACGAAGATATTATAGTATGAAGAGATTGGATTACTTCTTAGAAACTTCTTCGCGTCCCAAGTAAACATCAGCATCTTCTTAAATTCAACAAACTTTCCCAATTGCATGCGGTTTTTTTGTTGCAAACGTTTGAAACCTCATGGTCCAGTGTAACGACCGAATCTTCTTAGGAAACGAAGCTTGTCGTTGATTTGAATTTCATCCAATGGTATGGCTTCTTCAGATAAACACTTCTTCAAATTCGACACATGAAAGTTACTATGAACTAGGCTTAGTTGTTCTAGAAGTTCAAGCCGGTAAGCAACGGTTCCTACTTTGTTAAGAATTTTGAAAGGTCTAATATATCGTGGGTTCAGCTTTCCCCGTTTGCCGAAACATATAACTCCTTTCCACAAGGAAACCATTTGCATTACTCTATCTCCAACTTGAAACTCAAGAGGTTTACGCCTCACATAAGCGTAACTCTTTTGGCGATCATGAGCAGCTTGAATTTGATTCTTAATTTGGATACCTTCTCAATAGTGAATAACTTTTAGGTGATCGACACTATGACCAAACACTGCCTCAAATAGAGCAGCCTTAATGCTCGTGTGATAACTGTTGTTGTATGAAAATTCCTCTAAGGGTATATGTATATCCCAACCATTGCCGAAGTCAATTACACAGACACGTAGCATATCCTCTAACGTTTAGATAGTCCTCTCACTTTGACAATTCGTTTGTAGATAATAAGCCATACCCATATCTAGCTGAGTACCCAAAGCTTTTTACAACGACTGCCAGAAATGATAAGTGAATCTGCTATCTCGATCGGAGATGATCGAGACTAGCACTCCATGCCTCGAGACTACTTCCTTCAAGTATTGTCTCGTTAGCTTCTCCATCGAGTTAGTTTCCTTTATTGGTAGAAAATGTGCAGATTTAGTAAGGCGGTCAACGATTACCCAAATCGTATTTTGACCACTTGACGTCCTTGGTAGCTTAGTAACGAAATCCATTGTAATATTTTCCCACTTCCACTATGGGATCTTAGGTTGAACCAACAAACTAGAAGGTTTTTGGTATTCTACCTTAACCTTGGCATATGGTAGATACTTACTGATGTAGGTGGCAATCTTTGCTTTCATGTTGGGCTACCAATATAACTTCTTGAGGTCGTGATACATCTTATCAGATCCTAGATGGATAGAGTAAATAGACTTATGTGACTCATTCATGATCAAGTCTCTCAATCCCCCAAAGCATGGCACCCAACTCCATTTCTCAATACAAAGTGTTCCATCAGCACGTGTCTCAAATTCCTTGTTCATCCTACAAAGGTTCTCTTCCTTAAAATTCTCCTCCTTCATTGCCTCGGCTTGAGCATTTAAAATCTGATATGGAAGGTTCAAGTCGATGGTCAAATCAAAGCTCAAACTCGTAGCGGCTTAATCCTTTCCTTTCGGCTTAAGGCATCTGCCACCACGTTTGCCTTTCCAGGGTGATAACGAATCTCACAATCGTAATCATTCAACAGATCCATACATCAACATTGTCTCATGTTCAACTCCTTCTGATCTAGAATATGTTACAAGCTCTTATGATCAGTAAACACAATGCATTTCATGCCGTACATGTAGTGTCTCTAAATCTTGAGTGCGAACACCACAACTCCAAGCTCCAAGTCATGGGTGGTATAGTTCTTCTCATGAACCTTGAGTTGGCGGGATGCGTAAGCTATCACTTTCTCTCTTTGCATCAAAATCGTGCCTAACGCTTTGTGCGAAACATCACAATAAACCACAAAGTTTTCGCTTCCTTCGGGTAGTGCCAGTATTGGTGCAGTATACAATTTCTGTTTTAGTAGTTGGAATGCAGCTTCTTCTTTTTCTCCCAGTCAGACTTCACGGTCTTTTGGGTCAACTTTGTCATAGGCTTAGCGATCTTCGAGAAGCCTTCAATAAATCGTCGGTAATAATCAGCAAGACCTGAGAATTGGTGAATCTCCGTTGGAGTCTTAGGTGATGCCCAATCCTTGATTGATTCTATCTTTGCAGGATCAACATGAATGCCTTCACAATCAATCATGTGACCGAGAAACTGTACTCTTGGAAGTTAAAATTCACACTTGGAAGATTTAGCTTACTACTCCTCCTTCTTAAGTAACTCCAAAATTAACTTAAGGTGTTCTTCATGTTCCTCCTTGTTATTTAAGTAAATCAAGATGTCATCGATGAACACGATCATGAAGTTATCTAGATACGGTTTGCACACCCGATTCATCAGATCCATAAATACCGCTGGTATGTTGGTCAGTCCAAAAGGCATTACTTGGAACTCGTAATGAACATAACGAGTCCTAAACGCTGTTTCCAGAATGTCTTCCTCTCGGACTCTGAGTTGGTGATAACCAGACCTCATGTCGATCTTTGGGTATACACTCGATCCTTATAATTGATCAAACAAATCATCAATCCTCGGAAGTGGATATCGGTTCTTCAAGGTAAGATTATTTAATTCATGTTAGTCGATGCACATCCTAAATGATATGTCTTTCTTTTTGACAAAAAAGACCAGAGCTCCCCAAGGCAAGGAACTAGGTCTTATAAATCCCTTGTCAGAAAGGTCTTGTAGCTGAGTAGATAATTCTTGCATCTCAAACGAAGCTAATCTATACGGGAAACGTGCTACACGTGCAGCACCAGGGACTAAGTCAATTTGAAATTTAACTTGTCGTGTCGGTAGGACTCCTGGTAAGTCTTCAGGAAAGAGTTTTAAAAAGTCCCGCACAATTGGTACGTCCTTAAGTCGCTTCTCCCCTGACTTGTCTTCAGATTTGTTTTCTGTAACTTGTGCTAGAAAGACATGGCATTCTCTTTGAATATACTTCTAGGTCTTGGTGCATGAGATGATGCTCAATCTTGATTTACTTGCACCATCGCTCCTGTCTCCTTAAATTGTCAACCACTTATTCCATAGGATCCGAAAAACTTCTCGTCACAGACGATCACAACGTAATATTTCAACAACCAGTCCATACCAATGATGACGTCAAAACTACCAAATTCTACGGGCATTAAGTCTATATTAAATGGGTGATTTAGCAAGTTTAACCTACACCCCCTAAGGATAGTATTGAACTCTATGAATCTTCCATCATCCTATTCAATGGCATAATTAACGTCTAGTATAGTCGGGACGACGTCCATTAAAGAACTAAAAGTTGTTGACACGAAACTTTTATCGGCACCCAAATCAAATAACATAGAAGCATAGCGATTATTGAGGAGAAACGTACCCGTGACAACATTGGAATATTTGTTGGCTTCTCCTCCACCTAGAGCAAGCACTCTTCCTCGAGCTTTAGTGTTTGCAGCTTGGTTACCATGGTTTTGATTCTTCAACTTTGGGCAATCACCGCGGTAATGAACTTGTCTTCCACACTTATAGCAAGTGACATTTGGCCTCTGATTAACCATTAGACCCCTCTAATTGGTGGTAGCATCTTGGCTCTTATAATCTCTCGCCATGTGACCAACCTTCTTGCAATTTGAGCACTTCACGGTACATGGTCCAACATGGTGCAACTTATACTTGTTGCAATAAGGTAGGTTCCCAGCATACCCTCTCTTCTTATTATTCCCGGTCGTGTAAGTTATTCCTACATTTAGCCTCTTGAATGGTTGTTGTGGCATACAGTTATCCCTTGAGTGATTTTCCCATTTCCTCTTGTTGTCAGCTTGTCTTGCAACACTTTTACGAACCTTCTAGTCCATCAAACTGTTGGCTATTCTAACAGCATCTTGAAGTCTTGTTGGTGCAAATAAGGTTACATAACCGTGAATGTTATCTGGAAGACCCCAAATATACCTTTCAACTCGGTCCTCTTCTTCAAGAACCATTTTGGGACATAACAAGATCAACTCTTAGAACCACTAGGTATAAAAAGTCAGATCATTACCCTTCAAAGTCAAGTTCCACAGCTCACTCTCCATCTCTTGGATCTCGTTTTTAAGACAGTAAACCTCAGTCATCAACTTCATGAGATCCTTCCATGTCAAAGCATATGCAGCCTCAGTTCCAATTGTCCTCTTGTGAAAGTTCCACCATGTCAAAGCACTGTTTTCCAATGTGTATGAAGCATACTTCACTTGATACATTGGTAGATAGTTGCTGATGTGGAATGCTGATTCTATCTTCTTAAACCACCTTGCCAACTCGACCGCTTAGATGTGCATCGTTGTGTATAGGTAATATAATGATCAAGTTTTACATTTATATTTTGCCGAATTACCTATTAACAAACACTAATGGGTAGGGTACCCGATCAGTTGTAGGTTCGTTGGTAAGTAGGGTGTCAAACACTTGGAGCGAGAGCATAATTCCTAATTCTATCAGTAATTTAGTTATCTATGTTAATCTAATCTAATCTAAGTTAAACCTATGTTAAACCTACTCCTAATTCTAACGGTTAAAGGGGGTTTTCAGTATGAGAGACTGATACAGGTTTTAGTAGTAACTTAACCTACTTTCTCTACTCTAACACACGCAAGATAATTAATAGAAGATAGAAGAACACTTAAGCCTATGATAAGGAAACTGTATTAACCATGTTTAATTAAATCTAACGCATGTTTGTTTATTTAGTGTTATGATTGCTTATTTTGAGGCGGCATATCATTCCTAGATTTAGGTGGCACTTCTTCCTAAAACCTAAACACGCTAATTCTGTCACAATTAAACGCATCCGCATAAGCATCCTATTTTGCTGATTATAATTCATCTAGGGACAATATTGGTGAGTATCGTGCGAACCCTAGCTCATCGAGGCTTTATCCACTTATGTTTAATTCTAGCTATATGTATTGGTAGTCTACCGACCAATAATGAATCCAAGCAAGGTCGTAGAATGCATTTGTAGTATTAACCTAAGTCACCACTTAGCCAACCATTCTCTATAACCGAGGGAAACACTAGGGTCTTCAATTTGTAGTCTTATAATTCCAATTCCATATAACTTTTTTTGAACGGAAATTCCATATAACTAAAAGCGAGTTTTATCCCAAACCTAGATTACTTGGTCTGTATCACTAGATCTAGTTGAATAATAAATTAAACCGCGCAACCAAACATAAACAAATATCATGTGATAAACATAATCAACGATCAACGATAAATTAAGCAATCAGTATAAACAAACCAAACATTAAACTTTCATAAACATGGCTAATACCTAACGGTATTAGCCAATAACCATTGTAATGAATACAAATACAAATGTCATAGATGAATGATTAAGATAAACTAACCGAGTAAACAAATGATACCAAAAACTGAACGCGTATTTAGAGTATAAGATAATTACAAAGTGTTTCTTATGGATTATAGTGCGTTGCAAGACCTTTGGTGCTCTTCTTGGCTTCTGAAAATCTTCTCTTATGATTAGGGTTTTGAAAATATGGTTAAGCACACCTTAAAAACGAGTTTAGGGTTTTGTATTTATACTGTCTGGAATTTGGTCGATACGCCGTATTGACTGACCTCAATACGGCATATTAGAGTTTCTTGGAGTAGGGACCACGTTTAATATCTTTCAGAATTTTCCAACACTTTATCTTGGATACGGAGTATTGGTATTGAATTCTTCGTGGTATTTGGTGAAGTGCAGGCACGGATATGCCGTATCTTCCTTGATGGATACGGCGTATTGGCTGTCAGAACAGTAATCTTAAAATGTCTTTGTTTAAACTCCAAATTGCGTGCCTTTTAGCATATCTTCACCAATTGCTCCATAATTACTACAAAACTCAAATATAAACAATTAAGTACCAATTCATGCAATAAATATATCAAATGGGTAAGAAACATGGGATAAATGATGCTATTAATATGACGTTATTTGATGTCATAACGCTCCTTCAGTCCCTTTGAAGTTAAATGGCTGGTAGTTCAAGAATTCCTTGTAAGTACACTCCCGGGCAGTTATTCCAGCTCCACCCATATTCCCACCATGATTTTCATTTCCATTGTAGTTGTTACCATTGTTTCCATTCCCTCTACCGTTACCATTTCCATGTCCTCCACCGTTACCATTTTCGTCCTCATCTCCATTCTCGCTATCACTTTCAATGATAGGTCCAACGTTACAGTTAGCTTCTTGGGCTGCCAACGCTTTGGCCACATGTTGGGAAATCAACTCTTTAATTGCCTCGGGTGTCATTCCAGATCCAATAATAATCATCATTCTATTCACAAGATATAACACATGGTGAGATTTGATACGAAATATAGTCACTATAGACGATAAGTGCGAATAATAATGTGTAATTATAAAACATAACAGGATTACGTCTTGCCAGAACAAAATAAATAGTATTGCATCACGTAAGGATATAACAGAATCATAATAGATAGAAAAAAATTAAGATAAGTCATCATAACATAACCATAAGTTGGTTACATCTTCGTTTCCCAAAAGATAGGATATATATTCCTAATGCTACTACTAGCTAATATTAGTCGATACACAAGTCAAGATGAGATAAATCAAAGGACGATAGCCAAGACGCCTCATCGCAAAGGTCTCAAGTCTCCTAAAATCCATCATGTCATAGTAGCGAAATGAACGAATCTCTCTCAACTCCTTCTGCACATACCCCAAATAATGCCAAACACTATCAACCCACTCTCTCTCCATACTCAACGCCTCTCGAAGTCTCATGTTACTCCCCTCTAACACTCTAACTCTATCTAACAGTCTAGCCCTCTAAGTCTCATTAGTCACAGCTCTAACCTCCTGGGCCCTCTGCTCCTCCTTAATGTCTACAAACCTCTGAGCAGGAAACTCTAATCATATGGTCATATAACTCCTGAATCACGTCCTCATGCTCTCTAAACCTCTCATCAATGGTAGGCACGGGAATGTCATCAGGAACCTCAGGCTCAACCACTACATCAACCCTAATCTTAACAATATCCACGACACTAGATTCTGCATCATACTCAAAATTTGCTTTGTCATCTCCCTCAATCTCATCCTTGGCCTCAACTCCAGCCTCACCCTCAATAGTTGTTGCGGCCTTAACTGTAATGTCTACCTCTATATCGGCAAAAATATTTGAATCAATGTCCGTCTCGCTACCCACCTCCAAACTCTCCTCAATACTATCCTCAGGAGATGATGTGGCTGAAGGACCTCTAAAACTCTTGCAACACGGGAGAAGGTCATCATGTATAGGTGATAAGGCTCCTGGTCTATGAGTAGCTGAAGGCACTGAGGTAGCCGGGGACCTACATCTCTTCTGAGATGGTCCAACAGACGGCGATGGTGAAGGTGTAACATAGTCAGAACCTTATGGCCTCCTTCTGGTTAAAGGACTTGAATGTGACTTAGTAGCAGATGAATGTGATAATCTCTCAGATGAAGAAACTGGTATGTCAGAAGAAGAACCCTCGAATGATAAATCAGAAGAAGAACCCTCAGATGATAAATCAGAAGAAGATCCCTCAGATGATGAATCAGAAGTAGTCGATGGATACATTGTAGATAATGGTGCAGCTCTCCATCGGAGATAGGCCACACTATCCCATAGAGTCCTAATGGGTGGTGGATAAACAAATCTACGAGGTATAGGTGTATCATCAGCAGTAGGAGTAGGTGTGTCTAGAGTAGATGGAACAGGCACATCAAATGATGTAGCAGCAGCAGATGGTCAGAGTGAATCAGAAGATGATGGACCTAGCAGTAGTCTACGCCTCTTACGAGGTGAGGGTAGTGGCAAAGAGTGCTTTGATGGATGTCTTGACGCAGTACGATATGATGGTAATGATGATAGAGGTCTCACTCTCTTCCTCGCGGTCATCATCTTATATACCCTATTTAGTTGGGTACGGTAAGGACGACCGAAAGGGATCTCCTGGCTGGGTAAAACAAGAATAACACATAGGCAAGGTATCCCAGGTGCTGCAGGCACAATCTATCATGCTGCAGGTGGTGCAATGGTGGTCTCAACAAGAGTAGATGGCAAAGCAGGAGTAGATGATGATGAAATGATGATGATAATGACCCAAATGATGATGAACGTAAACTGTCAGAATGATCTCCAGATGTCTCAAAAGAATTAGAAGAAGATAAAAATAGTGAAGTAGATGGTAAAATGGCTGTATGCTCCAAAGATGGATCCTCTGATGAACCAGAGTCAGTAGAAGAATAAATAACCATGTCAAGCACTCTAGCAGGCAAAGCGACTACAGTCGCCTTCACCTCCGAAGCAATGGGAGGAATAATAGGGACCTCAACAGGTAAGACTGGAATGTCATCATGAATAGCCAGTGGAATGATAGCAGGAACAATGGGTGGAATAGCAGCTGGCATAACGGTGTTAGATAAAATAATAATAGATGGAGATGATCCAACACTCTCCTCAGAGCAGTCAACAGAAATACAAATAACAGGAGCAGCCATAACTCTACATAAGCAGCAGTTTATATAAATTCATTTATATGAAACCATGCAAGATGTGTGCGATGCAGAAAATAAACGTGTTGCAACGTAACTAATGGCAAGAATGAAATGAACTCATGGCAGAATTGGAATGCAAATAAATATGGCAATATAATTTAAATAATACTTAAGTACAAATACTACTTAGATATCTATATTAATAACAATAGCATATATCAGGTGATGTGCTATCGTGTAGGGTCAATGTATTGATTACCAAGTTTTAAATTTATATTTAGCCGACTTATCCTAAAACAACACTTTAACGGGCAGTGTACCCGATCGGGTGGAGTTTCGAGGTAAGTAGGGTGTCGAACACTAAGAGCGAGGTTGTTAACCTTATATTCTATCAGTATTTTAATTACTCTAATTAAGTTAATGATGATGGGGGTTTTCAGTCTGAGAGACTAGCACAGGTTTTATGGTGACAATAATCAAATCTAAACACAATAAACATGCAAGAAAACAATCAGAAGATAAAAGAGCGGTACAAGCCAAATAATAGAAAACCGTATTAGCCATATTAAGTCCGATTAAATGCTGGTTTGTTTATTTAGTGCAATGATTTCTTATCTCGAAGCGACATATCATTCTTAAGACTTAGGCGGGACATCATCCTAAGACCTAGACACGTTGAATCCTATCACAATTAACGTATCCGCATAAAGCATCCTTTTAGTTTAATTATAATCTATCTAGGGATTAAAGCAATGGTGATCTTGATAAACCCTAGTCCATCAGGACTTTACCCACTTACTGTTTGACGGTATTTTATATACTGGTAATTCAATGTTCAAATCTTTATCAATTAATTAAGAACATACTTGTTGAAACATTACGGGTCACCTGCCGGTCCAACTAAGCTCTTAATTTAAAGACAAAGACAGAACGTGTTGGGATTAAAAGACTTCAAGATGATTCTTAGAGTTACTACTGCTCAGGTATATATTAGTGATGTCAAGCATAACTTAGTGCTGCTGGTAATACTAATGAAAATTATGCTAAGTAGTTAGTACTGGTAGTGTAAAAGTTACTACTGCTAGTTACTATTGTTAGTATATATTAGTACTGTTAGCATAAAGTTACCGCTGCTAATAGAAGTTAAAATTGCTCAGAGATGAAGACTGAAAATATACTAAGTAGTTACTACTGCTAGTACAAAAGTTAGTACTCCTAGTGTATGTTAATACTGCTAGAGTAAACTTCTAAGTGGTTAATACTGCTTGTGTTCAGTTACAACTGCTAAGTGATTACTATTGTTGGAAGGATTATGCTAACAGAGATGAGATCAAAGATTGATTGGAGAACAAGAATACTTATTAGTTATTTGTAAAGAAGATATGTATAACTTATTTGCTTAGGAGATTACGTTTGTTTATAGAAGAGATCATGATAAGTTAGAAAAATATTGTAAGCCTTGTAGGACTCCTTGGTGTATAAAAGGAGGTCCTAGGGCATAATGTTAGGTAAATTTATAATCAATAAAAAATTCATTCCAAATATAATAATTATCTTCGTATCATTGAATGTGTTATCCAGCTGGATACGACATATTGTAAGAAGATGATAGGTTTTTTTTTTTTTTTTTTTTGGTATTTTGACGTTTATTTGGGAAATTGGTCTTGCATGGTTTCTGTAAGAGGTTTTGGCGCGATACGCCGTATATCACTTGTTTTGTGGATACGACGTATGGTCCGAAGTACAATCTTCCAAATATCATCATTCGGCTCCAAAAATTATGCGCCTTTTAGCATTCATCACAAATCACTCCTTATTAACTACAAATAACACTTTTAAAGCAATTTACTAAAAGTTTTCTTGCAATAAGTTATAAAAAAATGGTAACTTATTCCATGATAAAAGATGGTATAAATGTGGATGTATTGATGTCATCAAATATCCGCCCCACCCTCTGTGAATCCAACTTGTCCTTAAGTTAGAACCTCTAGATATATTGAAAATGTATCCCAACCAAGTTAAGGATTTTTCGTTTTAAGCACTTCTTTCGTATTAACACCTGCACAAGACCAAGCACCTCACAAGTATTGTAAATGAAAACACTCAGATCACTCCAACTAAGCTAGGGTGTAACATTTGATTTGGTAACGCTCATTTTTCTCAGTCGTGATTTAGCTCAATATCATATGCTTTTGGCAAGGTTACACATCTCCACCAGCTATACTAAGTGAGAGACAAAGTCAAAATGTAAATTGGGTTTTTATTATAAAAGGCTAAGGGTTGATCATTCTACACAATCATTCACCGATAGTACCACACAACAAGGCAGCTGAATCATACATACATGGCTGTAACGACGAAATGAGACATTTACAATTCGATCACATCTCATCGAGTTGTAACGCAAAGGTTAAGATTAAGAATGATATAGGTATGGATCTTCTAACTTTCACCAAATGTAATAAAACAACAAGGTGGCTGATCAATCCACGCATACATGGCCGTAACTGACGGAATAGACAGGCATCGCTCGATCGTCAACCGCGTTCGAGTAAAACCTAAGTAATTTCTAGGGAAGGGAAGCAAATTGTTGTATAAATAAAATTTCACAAAACAAATAGATTAGAGCTTGAACAAATAGGGTAGTTTCTAGTAACATGTCCCGACCATTCCCATGATAAAGAACCTTCAGAAATATATACAAACGCCCTCGATCATAAAATGACAAAGACAACCTAATTGCATTCCCATAACGTCAACTTCACAATCCATCTAAACTTACAATACATTTACAAAAGTAGGTCTATCTGGTCCATTTATACAAAACTATACACCGTTGATTTTTACCACATATCAACGAATAATCGATCCTTCCAATATTTCAATCGGTTAAGTTTACGAACCGAATATCAATCACCTTCTCTTCTTTTTGATGCATTTTTTTCTATTTTTTTCATTTTTTACTCATTAACATAAAACCTCGGTGCAATTCACACCGTCTTCACAATTTATCATTCATCCAGTAAATTTTCCTTTTAACATATCATCTTCGGGACTTAATACATAAGCGAGAAAGTAGCAAAAAACACGAGCCTACATATTTCCCCATTGAGCATTGTGCAAATTTCCCAACCTAACCAGAATAGAAAATTTCACTTGAACACATGAAATACAAAACTTTACACAAAGCAACTAGCCACTTTGATTTAATAGGCTTTAATCTACAGGGTTAGGCTAAGGTGTAAAGGTGTAATGAAATAGACATATGGTGTGAAAAGACATGAATGGCTTTCAAACAGGTTTTTCTAGGGGATCTTATTCTATAGTGAAGTAAGCAAAAGGTACACGGGATTTAACTAACCATGTAGTTTAGTTATTTTTATAATATTTAGCTTTTTGGGTATACCTAGAAATTTACCCAGTTTAGAAAATGTTTCTCCATCTAAGTCATATTACCAGCTTTGTAGTCTCCTCGGTGATATACCAAGCCAATTTTTAAAGTCCACAACATTACCGACACACTCATAATTTTTGTGGAATTTTTAGTAACTTGGAAACGGAATAGGCTTAATTCTCACCAAAATGGTATTAAGGGTTTAAAGTGCGCGAGGTCATGTACCTATACTTTTTTAAAAAAGTTATGCTAGAAAAAAAAAAATTATTGGCATAATTTAAGCCTATTATTTTATAAAAAGAAATGACAAGTAGAGCGTTCTAAGTTCTCCCTCCCCCACTTAAATTAGTAACAAGCGTCCCCCGCCGTGTATAGATAAAATAATTAAAGAAAATGAGAAATAGAATTAGAACGAGGAACTCACCCTGATATTGTTGCTCGAGATGATTCTCCAATTGGTTCTTAGCAAAATATGGTATTTGACGAGCTTCAGAATGCCTCGTAAGAGTTCAACACACGCTTCTTTAGAGTATACCATATCAGTACGATTTCCTTATAGCAAGGTCCTGCATAAAAGTTATTAAAAAGACAAAAGTGCAATTCCTATATTGTTCTACAATGGTACAATGCATGAAACAATAAAACACACATGTTTGTACAACGGAATCAGTACCCGTATCTCTAAACTCCAAGGATACGCCGTATGAGCTGTAAAAAAACAATGAAAAATTTTCAAAGTATGGAAATTAAATTACAGCGATAACGTCCAGACGACATCATACCCGTATCCAACGGGGGTTTGATATGCCGTAAGAAGTGTCTTGGAAGACAACTCGTGGATACAAGTAAAAATGCAACAAACAATTTAAAAACAACCGGATGTCTCTCGGGAACAGACTTTTGGTTCAGCAGTCGTTAAGTTTGACTTTTTCCTTTTCCTTCACCACTTCTTCATTCATCGAGCTCAATGATCTCGTTATCCTCCTTCCTGTCCTCCACGCTACACCCTAGCTACAATTATCCTGCTATAATTACGATACTCCTTTTTTACCTATTCCCTCCTTATCTGATCCTCATCCTTCCTCAATCGTATTGAACTTCTCTTCATAGTATTTTTTAACCTTATGTTGGCCTTTGACCTTAAAGCCTGAACCATTTTATTCGTGATTTCCTGCGGCTCCATATGGGTACAGGGTTTTTACAACGAAAGTCCGGTCCATTGTGATTTGAGTTTCCCTCGTATGTAACTTCAAGCGAGAGTGAATAACAAGAACCTTAACTCATGTATTATAAATTTTATCTCGCGAAGCCTAAGTCATGCCATCTCTTATCTTTCCTTATAGTTCAATATTTCAAGTATGCTCCATCTTGTAATTCTATTAACTCATACAATATCCACGAAAATGATTTTTGTAGCAGTCGTAAATCCATAGTAACACTACTTTAATGCCCAATATGCTTTATTTTTCAATTTCTAACAGAAAGAAGTCCAGATTTACTGGTATGTGCCTTATTTACACATAGCCTTTTACCTAATTAAACTAGCTAAAAAGAACCAAAATTACCAAAACTGATAAAAAAATGCATTGTATAGTAGTTTTTGTGATTTGTGACTTGTAAGGGAATCAGATATTCACTAAAGGACAAAAATAAATGACAAAACGGATAAATCCTGAGCATGGAATGTAAAAAGAGCACACGAAAAAACCAAAGCCGAGGCGTACTCCGTAATTTATGGACCACCCCTCGGGCCCACGTAATGGCCCTGGTTAAGCCCAAAATCTTATCATACTAAACCTAAAACCCATGATTTAAATATGAAGCCCAACCCCTTTTCTATATTAAACAAACGGCCCAAAATCCATATCCACAAGACCAAGTCAAAACCCTTTTTTAATACTGGTCAAGAAATATGAGACGGGTCAAAAGAAAGAGTCAAAGTAACTAACTGTACAACGCTTTTCTTTTCCTCCCTTTCACATTTGACAGGGCAATTTACACGACCAGGTGCAAATCCACTGAATCACACGCTTCTAGAAGGGGGATTTCTGACATCACTGAAAACCAAACCACTCATAAGCCACGCTGCAATTCCCACATTATGATTAGCTTATTGAGGTGTGCACTCAATCCAACAGTCAAATTAATGATTAGAAGGCTAGTTATGATTGCGACGGGACTTAAGACTTATATCATCGTGTTCGTGACATCATTTCGATCAACGTGGTATATTTGGTTTTTACCGATGATTGCAGTTTATTATACTATAGAATATATCATAAAAATATAATACTTTTAAAAGAGTAATTAAGAAAGTTACCAAGTTACCCTTGATAAAATTCACTCTCAAAAATATATATAATATAATATATAATACGTATATTAAACCGGGTAAGTATGATCACCCGGGTCGTTTCCCCAACGACTAGTGAAATTGAAACCACGTTTAGGTTCGGATCCTGATTTGAATGAAGCAAAGATATTTTGGATAAGCTATTACTACGAAATTAAGAAGCAACAAATAATGACAATTAAGCAAATAAACAAATTTTAAATCCTAAAAATGTAAACTAAAATTTTACTAGATAAAGAAAAATTGCCGAAAATTATTAAAAATAAAAGCCCTAATTTTTATCTTTTTATAAAAGTTTAATTAAACTAATTAAAAATCAAACCTAAATACTAATTAAAATTAATAAACTTAATTAAAAACTTAACTAAGGACTAATGGTGCAAAAACCTAAGAAACTAACGGGGAAACTAACAAACTAACGGAGGGACTAACTGAAAAACAATTAAAATCGAAAAGTTACACTTTCTACCCTGAGAATCTATCCCGACAACAAACTAAGTCCAATAAGCATTCGAAATTTTAAAGAGCTTAAAATGAAAAACTCAAAGAAGCAAAGTTGTAAAGGAAGCCAGGGGGAACAAGATTAATAAAGGCTACTTGGGCTGAAACTCACAAATAAGCTCTCAAAGAGCTTATCTTTAAGCTGTTACAGAAAGGAGGGCTTATCCCTTGGTTTTAGAAAATAAGCTATAGAAAACTCAAAACTAGATCAAAATGAAAAAGGAAAGAAGTTCTAAAGAGCTTATGATATGCTTAATCTATAAATGAAAAGAAACTAAAGCTTAAACTACTTTTATGCTACTGAAATTGATCATGAAATAAGCAAACTCAGGAAATAAGCAAAGTAACACAAAATCCAAGCAAGCTAAATACCTTGATAAGCTAAACTAGATTTTAAAACTTTAAGGACTTATTAAACTACTTATAATCTATCTAATTAAGCTGTAAAATCTAGACTTAAAAGCTGAATTAACAAATTTAAATCCTTAAGGACTCTAAGTACTGTTTTTGGAGTTTTCAGGTTTTTATGACTTTTGACAGCGAAAGTTATCTAGGAAAATAAGCTAGAAATTGCAAATTAAGACTTAAAATGTATTAAGCTATATTAAAACTTAAATCCTACTGACTTTGATAAGCTAAATCCTAAAATTACTTATCTAAATTAAGCTAAGAACACAGCAGTACTAACTGAGGTTAGTACTGCTAGTGTAAAAGTTCAGCAGTACTTTCACTTGAAAGTGCTGCTGATGCAATTTGATTTTTAAGAACAAAATTAAGCTATGAAATAAGCCCGAAAATGAAAACTAAAACTGATTTTAAGATAAGCTACAACTAAACTTAATCCTACTTGAATTCCTAGCTTAAATCTAAGCTAGCAGTACTAACTTGAGAAAGCAGTACTAACTTGGAAGTTAGTACTGGTAGTGTAAAAGTTCAGCAGTATTAACTTATGTTAATACTGCTAGTGCAATTTTGAGAATGCACTAAACCAAACACTCCTTTATCATTATGACAGATTTGAGGCACTAAAAACCAGATAAAAACTAAGCTTAAAACAAAACTTAACAATCCATAATTAAAAGCAACTGAATAAGCCAAAATTCTAAGATCATAACTAATTAAACTAATATTTTTGGATTTTATGAGTGTTTTTTTTATGACAAAATTGATAACTAAAGATCTATAACTACTTAAGCAAAACAGATTGAAAGAATACAACACTAATAAGAACAGAGAAGAGTACATTTAACACTAATAAGCAAAGATAATAATCAAATAAGCAATATATAAAACATATAAGCTAAAACTAAACTATTTAAACTGCAATTAGAGACTAAAAAATGAGAAACTTACTTGATTCCTTATCTAAACAAAAGGGAACCAATTAAGGCAGCTACAAGCTCCCAAGCTTATTCAAAAGCTAGGGTATAATTCTTGCATCTCTTCAAGGTAAGATCCCCTTCCAAAAGCTTAAATCAATAATATCCTTATAGTTATAACTTATACAATGTTTAGATAAGATTAATACTTGAATTCAAACAGCTCTATTTCAGCTTATCGACTGGAAGGCTTAATATTGATCTTATTTATGATAATTATTGCTTCATAATGATAGCTTATTGACTTTAAATGAGAGCTTAAGAAAATGATATTTTAAAACCTAGGAACTGAGGAGGGGGGGGGGGGGGGGGTTGACTGTTTATTGTTTGGGGGGGGGGGGGGTTCGGATTACGAAATACTTGATTTAGGAAAATTACATTTAAGAACATTACGAAATTAAGAGCTACAATTAAAATAAAAACTAAAATCGAGATAACTTAGAAACCTAGATGGATGATATTATATCTCTCTATCTTACATAAACACGATGCCCCGCTGCTTCTTACCGGCCCACAATCCAATGCACACAGCAAACAATAAAAGCCACAGCCATTCACAGCATAAAATCATATTTGAGCTTCATATCGTGGGCCTGTTTGATTCAAATTTGGTACACCTGAGGAATTGCCAGCGTATCATTACCCATGAATGTAGACGTTTGTGTTTTAGTATTGAGAGTGAAATAAGCACAAAACCCACATAAACATTGGAGCTTCATACAAAGCCACGAACGCACGAACTCAAGTAGTCAGTTACCACATCATAACACACAATAGAAATCCAATCCAACACCCAATCCCACAATACCCCTCTCCCAATCTCAGACCAACACGACCGCCAAACCTAAACAAATATTGCCCATAGATAATAACCATTGTTATCCCCCATTTACTCATACAACCACGATAAATGGTATAAAACTCCGCAAATAAACAACACATCCGACCCTTTGGACCAAAAAACAGATGCAAACAAAGCCCTCAATTCAACGATAAATACCGAATGCAAAGTGATTCCATAACTGAGAATTAAATAAGACAAATAGTCAATTCAAGAAAGAGACCAATAGGTAATAAAAACCACCAAATGAAATACTCACCTTCAAGTTCAGATTGCAAGTTCTTACTATGCATCTATTAGGTAACACAAGCTTAATCTCTGTTGTCGTGTTTGGCTTGCTGTTTGACAGTATTCTTTGTGATTTTTGACTAACCATACCTGCAAATTACAAACACAAATACAATCAATTTTTGCCTTTATGGTCTGTTTGAGTTTAATTGGTTATATTAACGTAAAAAATTATCATGAAAATTAACACCAGACACAGTTGCAATAGTCTCAAACATCTACAACAAACCAACGACCCCCTTTCTCCATCCCCCTAATATGTCCTCATCAAATGATCCCCATCCCTCTCACTGCCACTCCTAACTTGTAACTAGCAAACTAAGACAGGCACAAGGCAAGTGCCCTCTTCCAAACAAAACATCGTCAAAGAAAAAAGCCCAGACATCCCCGCCCCACACACTCCCTCTTCATACTTCTGAACATAACTCCAATCAACACTCTCCGCCTTCGCCTTTAATTCCCCCCTCTCCCAAGTCCCCCAACATAAACCCATTCCTCCTGAATGTAACCCTTGTCACAGGTCACCTTAAGAGCAAACCTAGTTACACAAAGCCCACACTCCACCTGTCGCCCACCCAACAACCCCACCCTTCCATCCTCCCCTCAGACCCCCTCCCACCCCCTCATAAACGGATGTTCCTGACCCCAGCCAACCATCCATCTCCCCTGACATAAATCACGAGTAATGCCCATATTCACCTTACCCGTCCTGTGAACATCAATGTGCTCACAACAGGAAATTCAAGTAAAACCACCATATGCAACCCCGAATTCAATTTTGCAACAACACAATTGAATAAGCACCCAACACCAAAGTCATCACAAGTTCTGGACACCACCCTTGGTAAATCTTATCTCGACTTACGAAATCCGCACATATCATGCCAAAAGGAGAAAAGATCCGCTAGGACCAGTTGGCAAGACTGGTACCTAAACAAAATAGTGGCGAGAGACACTGGACACCGGACCTCAATCATCTAGTGATCGGAATGGGGAAATTCACGAACTAGATTTCAGGAGACATTCCAATAAGCTTTGGGTACAAGTCTGGATACGGGTGCGGCATACCATCCCCAAACCGATGGACAAAGCAAGAGAACCACCCAGACTCTCGAGGACCTGCTACGTGCTTGCGTAATCGACTTTGGAAAGGGTTGGGTGAAGCATTTGCCATTGGTCAAATTCTCGTATAACGACAGCTATCACGCTAGCATAAAGGCCGCACCGTATGAGGCACTTTATGGCTGAAAGTGTTGATACCAGTGTGCTGGGCAGAAGTTGGCGAGGCTCAACTTACTGGCCCTGAAACAATTTAGGAAACCACGGAGAAGATCGTCCTGATAAAGCAGAGAATTTAAGCTGCTCAGGATTAACAAAAGGGCTACGCTAACTTGAAGCGTAAGCAGATGAAATTCAAGGTTGGGGATATGGTGATGCTCAAGGTTTCGCCTTGGAAAGGGGTCGTACGATTCATTAAGCAGGGAAAACTGACCCGAGGCATGTCGGACCTTTCAAGGTGTTAGTTAAGTTTAGGGATGTTGCCTACATACTGGAACTTCCTCGGGAGTTGAGCAGAGTTCACCATACCTTCCATGTGTCTAACCTGAAGAAATGTTACGCTGACGAGCCGTTGGCCATGCTGTTAGGAGAAGTTCACATTGATGAGATGCTGCGGTTTGTGGAAGGGCCCGTTGAAATTATAGAACAGGGGATCAAATGATTGGAGCGAAGCCGGATACCATTAGTTAAGGTTCGTTGGAACTCTAGGCAGGGTCCTGAGTTCACATGGGAACGTGAGGATTCATTCCGGAAGAAATACCCACATCTCTTCACAAACTGAGCATCGTCATCTGCTACAAGGTCTTAAGCTTTGAGGACAAAGCTATTTTAACGGGTGGAGACTGTAACATTTCTCATTTTCACGTCATTGTACGACTCTATTAATGATCACCATTTATTTTAGTCTGATACGGGTTTACTTTTAATTTTACTGTTAAGCTAAATCGCGTAGACTAGAAATAATCATTTAGCGTAAACGGTCACCAAATAAATTAAGATTTACGTCAAGCGAGTGTCTAATAATTATTAGGACGATAATTATTGGCTTTGTTCAATTATATTTGTATTGGTCACGTAAATGACTTACGTTTTGCAATAAAATACGCTTAGACGTACCGCGAAAATACCTAGACTTATCTAGACTCAAACCAATACCCACAGTTATACCCTGAACATAAAAATTATACAATTTTGTATGAATAAAACCCATAAGGCCGGTATTGGTAAAATAAAACACAAGAAACCATTGTGAAAGCCACACAATATCTATGCTAAGTACTTGTACAACATTATGTAATTAAAGAATGTACTTAGAACTTATTATACAATGGGTAAAGATCACACATGATCTTTGTTGCCTCTCTTCTCACGTCTACACCACAAGAAGACCACAAGAGCTAGATTTCACAAATCCTAGCATAACTAGACTAAGTACCAAACAAATCTTGTACAAACACAAAATATCTACCTAAGATCCCCAAATCTTGTACTTAGATTATGCCATTAAGAATGGTACTTAGTGGTAAAATCAAAACAATTTCTCACTAACTAGCCAAACCAGAACTAAGGGAGTTTAGCTAGCAAGATAGTTCTATAAATAGAGCCCATTAGTTCTCATATCACAGTTTCAAGAAACACAACAATAGTTGCTAAACACTTGAGCCAACAAAGTCTCCTTTCTTCTTTTGTTCTTAACCCACAACAGAAACACAAAGTCTCCCACACACCACTCAACAAATTGCAAGCAAACTCTCTCTATCATAAACCATAACCACGGCTTAAAACTATTATTAGGGTTTTCATAACAACACGCCCACTTCAAACACTTCCAAGTGTTCAAGAGTAGAGTTGCAAGTAAAGAGCTCAGGAAGGGTTGCAAGGACAAGGTGGGAAGGGGTTCACGAGTTAAGGCATAGGAGCAAGAAGCTCGTTGTTTGGTTCTATCGTGTCTCCTAGGGTCCGTACCCGTGTTCGTTCTTTCGGTTACGATCGTCCTTGCCTAGAGGTATCATACAAATTAGCATTCGAATAATCATTTCTAATCCTAAGTATTGCATATGAAATTTTACTATACTGTTGATATCACTACGTGGGTTATAACCATAAAACATTCCGAACCAATTCAAAAAATGAACTAAAAACTCGACTTATTGTGATGCGTGTTTATATAAATAATGTATGCATCTCTTACATGAACCCTACATCCAAAACGTTAAAAGTAGGGAATAACATTTCATGGAACCTTTAGCAGCAAGTTCATGTTGTCATCTCAAACAAAGTCGTTTCAAAATAAAAGGTTACATAATGAACCATGCGAAACACGTTTCAACTTAAGTGGAACTGTAGGAACCCATGTCGTAATAACTTGTGTAGTACTTAAGTTAACATGCTTACGTAAACGAAGGCTCACGACTAAACTAGGGTTTTTATATTACCCATGCGAAAATCATTCACAAGCTAGAAGTGTGTTTCAATGGTCTTAGTACTAGGTAAAGGAAAGAAGACAAGAGAAACCATACACTACATTAAGCATAGCACACTGTGGGAAAACCTATACGTGAACTAGTTGCAAACGTCACATATTTCATGATGAAAATTATATTTCATTCGCTCATTGATTAATACCTACGACACACATACGTATAAACCATAGATCCTCAAAAACAACAGTGGCGTGTTAACCACTATTGGACTGACTAAACTCGTTGAGGGCATAGCAGGACCACAAGACCAACTCTCTGGCCCAATAGTAATTGATAAGCTTGTGGCTTGTTGATAAAACATTAAGCTTGAAGGAACTTAATGAGCTTAAGGGATTTTGAAAACACTAACGGACCTTAAATAAGCTTAACGAATGCATTTGTACTACCCGAACTAACTATGACATACCAGTAGTAACCACTATGGTACTACCAGTACTAATGATAATATTATTCTACTAGGAGTAACTAATATGCTACCAGTAGTAATGACTATATCTACCAGTAGTAACCATTATAGTACTACCAGTACTAATGACAATATTATTCTATTCTACAGGAGTATCTAATATGGCTACTCAGTACTAATGACTATATCACCATAGTAACCATTATAGTAACTACCAGACTAATGATAATATTCTTCTATCAGGAGTTACTAATATGCTAACCAGTACGCAATGACTATATCAACCAGTAGTAAACTATAAAGACCTAAATTTCATTTTTTGCAACTTAAAGGACTAATTATGCCCCAAATTATCCAAAACTAAAGGGGTTTTATAGTGTAAATGTTTAATTATTAAAACCTAAGGACTAAAGTGGTAATATCTAGAAGCTCAAGAGTATATTTTGTGATCAAAGTGAATTAATGAAAACGCTTAAAGGAATCGATCGAAAATTATAATATCTTCGTGAGGACAATAAAAACGGTTTAATTTTACGACATAAAAAATAGAGTATAATTAAGAAAGTATATATGTTTCCCAAAAAGCATCAAATCCAATTTCAAATACATTAAAAACACGTACACCCACCACACAATGGATAACAATAATAAAATATAAACTAGCAAAAATTATTATAGTTTATTACATAGTTCCTTTAGCCTAAACTTGTAGACTATAAGACTGTCCCGTTAATTTACTTAGGTATTTGACGGGTGATTCATACTTGGATATCTAATATCAATTTCCAGAGGACTATTCCACTCAGGTGAGTTTCATAGCCCCATGTTTTTACAAATTTTAAATAAATGATTACATCTTTGGATGAACATGCTTTGTTTTTTACAAATTGGGATGCAAGTGTACATTTTATACTAAGATACGGTTTGCCCAAAGTTTTCCATAACTCCATTATAGTCCATAAATCATGACTGTTAAAGCATGATGTGATTTGGAATTACATTTATGTGGGCGTGAATGTTATGAATAGACTATTAGGGATGACAATCCCCGTTCGGTGAGCTAGCTATCACCGGAACTAACGCGTTACCATGTTCAATTTTTAGGTATGTTGTGGGTTTGCACATCATTCAAGGACACTTGTATGGCAAACTTATTTGTCCTTCATGACGAGCTTCGATATGTCATAATCTTAGAAACGGTAAATACTTCTTAGATGTTTGCAACGGTTTGCTTAATCAACACTTGGAAATCTGCGATCCTACTTACTGATTTACAATAAACCTATGAATTCACTCAACTTTAAGTTGACGTTTTTAAAGCATGTTTCAGGTCAATAAGGCATGAAATCCGTCGATACATTGGAGGTCACTCGTTTTGAAGGGGTCAATCTAAAGATTTACGAGCATCACATTTTGGACATTTGGTATATGAAGTTAAAAAGTGCTTTTTTCTTACATTTTGTTGTTGAACAATTTGAGCCGTTGTGCTTATGTAACAAACAAGTATTTTGGTTGAAATCCAATGTATCTTTTCAAAACGACACATTTAGTGGTCGTTCTTATATCTTGTGCTATTGATCTATGAAGTAACTCCCTCGGATATTCAATATTCCGCTGCATACTCAGATTTGAGGGTGTTACAAAAGGAGCCGAGAACCTCGCCGCCGACCATTTGTCCTGATTAGAGAATCCTCACCAAAGTGTACTCGATAAAAAGGAAATAAATGAAACATTTCCTCTCGAGACACTTAGTATGGTATCTTTTCGTGGTGATTCTAGTACCCCATGGTTTGCCGATTTTGCTAATTACCATGCGGGGAACTTTGTTGTGAAAGGGATGTCGTCCCAACAAAAGAACAAATTCTTCAAAGACGTGAAGCATTACTTTTGGGACGACCCCTATTTGTTCAAAATCTGTGCGGATCAAGTCATCCGGCGGTGTGTTCACGGCCAAGAAGCCATTGATATTCTTAAGGCTTGCCACAATGGACCCACCGGGGGACATCATGGCCCGAACTACACCGCCAAAAAGGTGTTTGACTCCGGTTTTTATTGGCCCACAATTTACCGAGATGCCCATGACTTGGTCACTCGATGTGACGCTTGTCAACGTCAAGGCAAAATTTCGCAACGTGATGAAATGCCACAAAATGCCATCCAAGTTTGCGAAATTTTCGACGTTTGGGGTATCGATTTTATGGGACCGTTCCCGTCTTCACGAGGGAACAAGTACATACTCGTGGCGGTCGATTACTTGTCAAAATGGGTTGAAGCGAAAGCGCTCCCCACCAACGACGCCCGAGTTGTTGTTAAAATTTTAAAATCTCTCTTTGCTCGGTTTGGAACTCCCCGCGCTATCATTAGTGATCGCGGTACGCACTTTTGCAATGACCAATTCTCAAAGGTCATGCTTAAGTACGGTGTCACTCACCGTCTTGCTACCGCGTATCACCCACAAACTAGTGGGCAAGTGGAAGTCTCCAACCGTGGTTTGAAAAGAATCTTGGAAAGGACCGTAGGCGAGAACCGTGCCTCTTGGTCGGATAAATTAGATGACGCACTATGGGCCTTCCGTACCGCTTTCAAAACACCCATCGGGTGTACTCCTTACAAGCTCGTGTACGGAAAGGCATGTCATCTACCGATCGAGCTCGAGCACAAAGCCTATTAGGCCTTGAAGCATGTAAACTTTGACCTTTCGACCGCGGGTGATCACCGAAAAGTTCAACTCAATGAATTAAATGAACTTCGTGATCAAGCCTATGAGAACTCTTTGATCTATAAAGAGAAAACAAAGAGGATCCATGACTCCAAGATCAAAAACTGTATTTTCAATGTCGGTGATCAAGTCCTCCTCTTTAACTCTAGATTGAATATTTTCTCAGGCAAGCTTAAGACCCATTGGTCCGGACCATTCACCGTAACCTAAGTCTTTCCATATGGCACCATAGAGTTATCTCAAACCGACGGGCCAAACTTCAAGGTGAACGGTCAAAGACTTAAGCACTACTTTAGAGGGGACATACCACATATGGTTGTCCTGGATCTCCAAACCTTCCCCAAGGACCAAAGAATTCAGGGAATGGGTCAAGCTTAGTGATCCTAAACAAGCGCTTCGTGGGAGGCAACCCATTCTTATCCTAGTAGTAGTATTATAGTAATGAATAAGTGTTTTTTTTTGAGGAGGTGCCTCTTCCATTCTCGTTTGCTTGTGCTTTTGTGATGATTGTCCAGGATTGTCCTAGATTTTTGAAGCCTCTCGTGCTCGCGGTTTTGTCCTTCGATCACTCGAGCTTCAAATCCTCAGCTTCATTTTGGGAATCCAATATCCAAATCTTATCGACTAACATTTATCTTTAAGCATACTTAATAAACGGCTTAGAGTAACGTAGAGACCCTTCTAAAAACATTATGACAATGTTTTAAATCTAGTACCGGGGGGGAGGGGTCTATCGATTTGATTATGCCGGCGTCGTTGTTTTAGTTAATCCCGTTTTTACCAAAAAATTTGAAAAAAAATAATAAAAAATTTTAAAAATTTAAAAATTTTCAAAAATAAAATAAGTGTTTTGTCACAATTTTGACTTTCCTGCTGGGTAGAATAAGAGTAAATTTTGACTCGATCGAGCGTGTTGAGCTCTAGCTTGTTCCTTAACTTTTAGACTAAGCGTTCGCGGATTTTCGCGAAGAACGAAAAATGATAGAGTTAAGTATGAGTTGGATGCTAAACAAGGATTATTTGGAAATCTTAAGAGCTCATGGTAGGTAATTTGTGGCTTTTTCTCCCATAAGCTCCTAACCGGACTAATAATACGTGCTATTTTTGGAAATTAAACTTAAATCAACAATTTTTATGTAGTTGATAGCAAAAATTCTAGTCTTAGTTCAAATTTATACTTAAAATTTTCAAAAAGAAATCTTTTATATATCGTGAAATTAAGTAAAATGAAAAAATAAGAAAAAGGAAAAGTAACAAAAATATGTGTAGGAATAAGTGTATATCTTTAAGAATGGTAAAAACGGGGCTTTTCGAAGCTATTGATTCTTTAACTCCCCTCGATGAACATAATTATTACTTTTTAGTGGTAATTAGTCGTGGGGGATCGAGATTCTTAAGTATTCTTAAGTGCTTAGTTATAGCATTGGTGAGGATAAGACAATATCTAGTATGGGGGATTTGGATGGGTTAATTACACATACCTTAGACCACTAAAAAACGGGACTTAATTTGACCAAATACGTACCAAAAAAATATCATTGTATTTGTATGTTTTGTATTTGTATGTTTTGCATTATGTTATTGTGCAGTAATGGATATTTTAAGAAAGGGACAAAATCGAGCCAAATACGTACAAAAACGAGTACGAGAACGGAAAGACCGTGAGAAGTCAAAAAGTCAAAGTCAAAGTCAACCCCGGGAAATGGCATTGGAAAAAGCATCGAAAACCGAACCTGAAAACCTAAATTGTCAAAAGTGGGCCCACCCGTACCCACCTAGTGGGACCGAGTCAGCTATTATACTTTACCAACTTTTTAAGCCTTAAGCCATTTATAAGTCCTTGTCTTGCTTTTATAATAGCGGCCAAAAAAAAAGACCAAAAACCCCATCACCACTTAACAAATGTTAACATAACTCACCTTTTAACCCTTACTCACGTTAGTCTTTTAAGGACTAACGGTGCAAAACTTTATAAAACATCAAGGACCAAAATTGCAAATACAAGGACGATGGATGCAAATGCTAACATAATCTTGAGTGGGCTTGTTTTGACCAACACCAACAATCTCCCATACAATTTTAAAACCACTGTTATCTTCTTCACTACCTGCAAAAAATGACAGACTAAACACTAGTTCTCTTTTCTTCTCACCTTTATCTACCAACTCCTTTAACACCTTATACCCACCAATGACACTTGGTTAATCTTAGCATTCCATTTTGTCCAAGGAACGGGATAAAAATGAAGGGCTAAGATCAAGTGACTTGGGCACTACTCAATTTAGATGGCCAAGATTGCTCTTTGAAGGCTCTCACACAACAAACACACTCAAAGGAGCTCTCATAAAGAAAGCACACATCTAGAACCTTCAATGGCTTAGTATAAATAGGTCTCAATTGTAAGCCCTTGAGGCAGTTAGTTTTTACTTAAGTTTTTTTTCACCTAGTTGTAATTTTCAGCTTATTTTTAGTATAATCTTTTAATATTGTAATGTTTTCTTTATGAATTAATGAAATTTCAGTTTTAGCTTAAAATTTGTTGTTCTTGAATTTGTGTTGAAAAGTTATTAAAAGTCTTTTATAAGCTCTTATTAAGCTCTTTATTAAACCTTTATCTAACCTGATTTCAATAAGTAACTCAAACTATTATGTACTTAAGAAAAACCCAAAAAAATATCCACCCTCAAATACCACAGCTTAATGGATGATAAGTCAAACTTGGATGGGCTTATGAACACTACTAGCTTATCTCTAATAAGCTAGAGCTTGTAGATAAGCTCTTTTGAGCATCATTTGCCCTGTTTAAGCAAGGGCTTTGTAAGTTTCATTTTTCCATTTTTAGCTTATTTACTATTCAACAGCTTATTTGTGCTTATTGCTTGCTTATTTTTTGCTTATTTATGTTTGCTTATGATGTTTAGTACTTATCTTGCTTAGTTTGTACTTTAAAAGTTATTTGTGCAAGTTTACTTAAAGAATTTGTTAGGGCTGTAAACGAACCGGACGAACACGAACGGAGCCTTGTTCATGTTCGTTCATTTAATTTTAACCGGTCAAATAAACGAACACAAACGCTTAAAAAGGATGAATTTTCTTGTTCATGTTCATTTATTTAGAAATGAGTTGTTCATGTTCGTTCATTAGAAACTAATGATTGAGCGATAAACGACATAAACGATCGAACAACAATGGAGTAGGACAAAAAACTTATAATTGATTAAAATTATGATAATATTTTGTTTAATATGTGTTGTTTTGCTTAAACAAACCAATTTTAAAAGTATCCAATTAAAATATATGATATACGAACATAAACAAATAAACGTACATAAACGAACGTTAACGAACGCATAATCGGACGTTCACGAACATAAATGAATGGACGCGACTTTTGTTCATGTTCGTTCATTTAACTAAATGAACGTAAAATATTGTTCATGTTCGTTCATTTAATAAATAAACGAACTTATTACCGAACGGTTCATGAAATGTTCACTGAACGTTCAGTTCGTTTACAGCCCTAGAAACTCTCTTAAATAGCTTATTTAGTTGTATAATCTATTTTAGCTTATTTGAGTGCTTATTGGTTATTAAAATTTGCTTAATATTGTTTGTTTAACTTATTTAACATCTGGTCTTTTGAATTTGTGTTTTAAAACAGCATTAATCTCTTTAAAAATGCCAAAACAGTTTTTAAAGGAGTGTTTGGGTCAAGCTTTAAAATGGGTCAAAACCTGTTTTGTGCACTTGAGTCAACTTAGACTAGATAAAAGTAGTCTAAAAATTCAGTTTGTTTAAGTTTTTAAGTATTAAATCTCATTTTAAGGTTTTAGAGTTTGTGGTTTGAAATCTGTGAGGTTAAAAAGCATATTTTATTTGCTTATTTGATGGTGCTTTTGCTTATGAGATTTTTGATGTTTTTGTGTTTGTGCATGTGTTTAATATAGGTTAGCTACCCAATAAGACAATAGCCAGCATTTGTGGTTTGAATTTGCCATCTGTCAAAAATTTGCTAAGTGTTCAAATTTTTTGAGAAATTGCCTTTTTTCATTTGCTTTCTTTTGCTTATTGTGAATTTCAAAATGGTTTTTGAATGTTGATTCTTGTTCTTTGAGGTCAAATCTCAATCTGTTTGTAGGTTATAAGTTCATAAGGTTCTGTTTAAGTGCTTATTTTAAGCTCAAAAGTTAGTTTTGTTAAGATTGCAAATTTTTTTCTAAGTGTTGAATCTGTGTGAAAACATATAAAAAATAAAAAAATAAAATAAAAAAAACTTGCCTTTCATTTAGTCTTTTTAAAGGGGCTTATTTGGAATTTCAAATTGCTTTTTTCTTTGTTGGCTTAATTGTAGATTTTTTGGCCTGCCTGTTTTTTATTTAGTGGTATAAGCCACTAAGCTATAAGGATCTGTTTGCTAGCTTATTTTTAAGCTAGAAAAGTCCCTTTTGGCTGTTTGCTTAACAGTTTGGCCAAAAAGCTTATTTTGCTTATTTAGGATTATTAGCTTATTGCATTTGCTTAATTTAGGTTTAGTTTAGCTTATTAGGTTAGTTTAAGCCCACTTTAGCTTATTTCCTTTAGGGTAGAGCTTATTTGAGCTTATTTGCATTTTAGCTTAAAATTCCTAAGTTTTATAGCTTTTTGATTATTCTGTCTTTCTAGCTTATTTTAGTTGCTTATTTTTTTTCAAACACGCTTAATAGGTCTAGTTAAGTTTCTGCTTTAGCTTATTTTGTAGTTACATTTGCTTATTTAGCTCAAAAAGCCAAAACAGTTAGCCATTTAAGTCTTAGTGTAGTTTGGCTTAATCTGTCAACTTTTCAGCTTATTTTCGTGCTTATTTTTTGTTTATAAAAAAGTGTTTTCATTAAAAGTGCTTATTTTTAAGTCTTCTAAAAATTTGTAAAAAAATTGGAAAACAAAAACGTTTCTGATTAGGAAGATCCTTTGAGGTGAGCATGACATCGAACCCGGGACCTCTACCCTTTCTCACCAAACGTTTTTACACACAACACACACTACCACTAGCGCCCTTGGGTCTTTTCTGTTTAACTTTGCAATATCTATATATTTATACACGTTTTTCACTTCTTTTTGTTATAAGCTCTTCGCAGCTTATTTTTGCTTTTTCTTAGCTTATTCGATAAGCTGGCTTAACCAGCTTATTTTCCCAGGATCTTTACAACTTTTAGGACTTTCCTGCAATTTTACATTTTTTTCCAACTTTATTTGTTATTTTTATTCATTTTTCGAAAAGTAAAATTTTAGAAAATCATTTAAATATAGTTTAATTAATCAGAAAAATACAAAAAAATAGTTTTTAGATTTAGGAATAAATGTTTTATGGTTACAAAGTTTATAATTTCATTTTTTACATTTTTAAATTTTAAATTTCAGTTTAGCTTTTTAATTTAAATTTAGAAATTAGTTTTTAATTATTAAAAGTAGTGAAAATTATTTTCTAGTTTTTTTCATATTTTAGACTTTTCTAAAGTAGAAATCATTTTTTGGTATTTGTAGGTATCTAATTGTTTATTTTCTAGGATTTTAAATAGATTAAATAGGTTTTAATTCGTTAAAAAATTATTAAAAAGTCAAACAAATATAAAATCTTTTTTAGAAAATTTTATTTTGTCATTTTAGAGGTTTAGAAACTAAATTTGAATTTTGAGGGTTAATATTTGCCTTAGCTAGTTTTTAGGTCGAATTTAAGATGCTCGGTTGCATTTTTAGTTTAACTTTGAGATGGCCTTATTTATTTTTAGTTTAATTGCCTTAATTTTCCGTAGTTTTAGAATAGAACCAAAATCTTGTTCCATTTCAAGCATTGGATTATCAAAACGCAACCGATTTCAATTACCATTCCCTGTTGGGGTAACGAACCGGGAATCATACTCGGATTTACTACATTGAGGTTTTTGACTATCCTTATTATAAGTATTTATATATTTATATATGGATATTATAAATATATTATATATATATATATATATATATATATATTCTATGTATATATTATTGTAAAAAGGGTTGGTTTCAAAACTGTCAGTTAAAACTCAGGGAATCCAATCATAGTTAAGGATCCAATGCTACATATATTCCATCGTCTTCTTCTCTTGTCAATGACAGGTTGTCCAGACTGTTCTCTGGTATCTGGATTTCGGATGTTCAAAACATATGACAGGGAATCGCTCTCAGCTCATGAACTGCGTTATTAAATTTCTGTGTACATTTAGATTCGAGAACGACCAAATTGCAAAGATCATGAGGTATGGTGACTAACAGCTGGGAAACGTTATTATTCAAGGTATATACGTCGAAGGCTTGGATCTTAATTGTTTCTGTTGGACAATTTTGCGACGCAGATCTGGAAGTTGCTTTTTAGAAAAACACTTGCTTTATTCGGAATTTAGACGCTGTTGATCTACTTTCAGGATCCAGAGACACAAATTTGTACACAATTTATCTTGATGTCATGTTAAAGACATCTCTGATCTGTCTTCTATCTAAAGCATCAAAGACTAAGAGCTGGTTATGGCACGTCGGTTTATCGATTCAATTCGATACTCTTAAAAGCTAGCCTAAGGGACAGTCTTGCTCGAAGCATTCAGAGCTTAATTTTAGAAAGCTCATCTGTTTTCAGATGTGCATTAGGAAAAAGCAAGAAATCCTCAAATAAACCACAGCTATGGACCACTAATCAAGGAAATTATATCTTTTGCATATGGGATATTTGTGGCATGATGATGTATGAGAGTATTAACGGGAAAAAGTTATCTTGGTGATAGTTGACGGTTACTCACGGTTACTTGGGTCAGGTTTTTTAGATCAAAGGTTGAGTCTCCTGGACGCTATCACAAGGCATCAAAAAATATCAAGTTCGTTGAATGCCATGTCCAAAATGTTAGAAATATAATGGAACATAATTTGTCAATCAGGACTCTTCGTAATTTCTTGAAAATCTCGGCATTTCACATCAAACTTCGTTGCTTGCAATGCTCAGCGAATGGCATTGTCTAAAAAGGCGAACCGTACCTTTGTGAAGCTGCTCGCACATTGTTGACATTTTCAAAGCTCCTCTGTTTCTAAGGGCCGAGCAATAAAACACAACTTGTTATACCAAAACCGTTCCTTGATCCGTCTCCGCTACAACAAAACTCCTTATGATCTGATGCAAAAATATGTGCTGTTTTTTGAAAATTTTAAAATTTTCTAAATAGAATAAGTGTTTTGTACATTTTGACTTCCTGACTGGTAGAATAAGAGTAAATTTAGCCCGATCGAGCGTGTTGAGCTCTAGCTTGTTCCTTAACTTTTAGGCTAAGTGTTTGCGGAAATTCGCGAAGAACGAAAAATGATAGAGTTAAGTATGAGTGGGATGCTAAACAAGGATTAGTTGGAAATCTTAAGAGCTCATGTATGTAATTTTTGACTTTTTCTAGCATAAGCTCTTAACCGGATTAATATACGTGATATTTTTGGAAATTAAACTTAAAATCAAAAAAATTTTATGTAAAATATACCAAAAATTTTTGTTCTTAGTCTCAAATTTATACTTGAATTTTTCAAAAAAGAAGTCTTTCTCATTTTATATATAAAAATTGTTTTAAAAAATGGAAAATAGGTGTTTTATTACCTGTGATTTTTCTAAATCTCCACAAAAATCTTTGCTATTTTCAAAGATATAGTTTGGGGAAGTTTTGAGTCTTTGGTTTTCAAAGCATATATATTTTTAGGTGAGGACACACAATCACTTTGTTTGGGGAATTTTGATATGTGAGAAATCACATATCCTTTCTATATCAAAAATGTCCCTTAAAAGACCAAAATTGTGCATAAAATACTTGTATATTGCTCGTTTTGTCTTTGTGATTGTATAGGTACGGATATTGCAAAAATCTCAAGAAAACGTTCAAAGCCGGACAAACACGGACACAGGAAAGAAAAGAATGTACAAGAGCCGGGGATTTATTGCTGAAGGTCCAATGGTCAACTCAAAGTCAAACTTGGTCAACTATTCAACCACTAAATAACAAAACCCAAATTGCCAAAAATAGTCCCTCAAAAATAACCAAAATACATAAATGGCCCAAACCCTAACGACGTTAACTTTCCCATATATTAAGTTAATACTCGTTATCTCTTCATTAAATCCCATTTATATTAACCCATTTAACACCCACCGGCCCAAAACCTTTTAAAATTACCCAAGCCACTCGAGTCCAAATCCCTTAGTTTAAAATTACGCGGGTAATACATTATTATATTCATTGTCTTCCCCGATTTACCACTCACTCAAAACAAGGGGTAATTCACAATTAATGATGTGGATAATCAATTCAAGTATCAAAGAATGATCTGGCAGAATTAGACGTCATACAAGCTTTTGATTGGTTGAGACCCACATGAAGTGACACGTGGACATAGAAGATAAGCACACAATAATGAAATTTGCACTAATACAAGTGGCAAATAAGAAGCACAAAGGTCTGACACACGGAATGCCATGTTGGCAATCCGTGTGCTCACTCAATCAATCCAACGATCATAAGGATGGATCCAATGATGGGCAAAGAATCAAGGGATGAGATTACAAGGAGCATGTAACAGACTCAAGGCCTAGAAGCTTCATCTCAGCTCTATAAAAGCAGACCTCATCACACACATTTAGGAGCTAGTTTTTTCATTTTTTTCAGCTTATTAAATTTTAGCTTTTCCTTTTAAAATGTTTTACCTTAATGTTAGCTATAAGTAATTTCCTTTTCAGTATTGTAATTAGCTTCTTTATTAATACAATTTAAGTTTCCTTAATAATCTCTTACTTTTCTAAAGCTTACTTTTATTTAAATTTTGTTTAATAAGCTGTTAATGTTTCATAAGCTTCTAACAAGCTCGTCTTAAGCTCTCTGAGTCTCTAAGCTCGATTGGAGTTCAGAATTAGTCAATCTAATATACTTGAACAATACAACAGTTTTACTTTGCTAAATCGAGGATTAAGCTTTTTGGATGCATGAGTAGCAATAGGACTTTTACTAGCTTTCCGAGTTGATAAATAGATGCTTGAAGAAGGCTCCTTGAGGCTTTTAAGCATTTTTTGCTATAGTTTTGTAGTCTTCTTTAAATTTCAAGTCTCTTAGCTTAGAAATTGAATTTGTTTATTTTCAGCTTATTGCTTGCTTATTAGTGCTTAAATCTGTCTTACTGAGCTTATTAAATATGTTTGATATTGTTTCAAGTTAGTAGTTTAGATCATAGTTTTTCATATTTTATCTTAAAAATCAATAAAAATCCAAAAATATTAGTATAACTAGTAGCTTAATGATTCTGGCTTATTTGATTGTTGATATAAGCTCATAAGTTCTGTTAATAGTTGTTTGTTATTTGGTAATCAAGTTTTATTAAGTAGATTTCATTTTCATAAGCTTAAATGGAATTGAGTGTTTTTAAAGGGGTGTTTGGCATAGCAGTATTAACCACAAGTTAATACTGCTAGTGGCCAATTGGTTTTTGGATATTTGTCTTGAATTCTCATTTAAGTCTGTTTAAGTAAGTTTTATAAGCTAGATTTTTGTGTCTTATGCTTTCAGTAAATATATAGACGTCACTCCTACAACCCTAGATACTAATTATGATGTGGAGTTAGCCGACGGAAAGTCACTAACCACAAACACTATTTTAAGAGGGTGTACTCTTAACTTGCAAAATCACCTGTTCGAAATCGACTTACTCCCTATAGAACTAGGAAGTTTTGACGTCATCGTCGGAATGGATTGGATGGCCGAACATCGCGCAGAAGTTGTGTGTTATGAGAAGTACATTCGTGTTCCGTACAAAAATGATATGCTTATCATACAAGGCGAAAGGAGCGGAATTAAAAGTGAATCGAGATTAGAAGTCATCTCGAACATCAGGACACAGAAGTACATCGATCAAGGATGTCAAGTGTTCTTGATTCAAATGACGAAGGAAGAGAAAGCTGAAACCCCAGAGAGGCGAATTGAAGATGTGTCTATTGTCAGAGACTTTCCAGAAGTATTTCCTGAAGATTTGCCAGGATTACCCCCGACACGCCAAGTAGAATTTCATATTGAGTTAATACCCGGAGCTGCACCTGTTGCACGTGCACCATATTGTCTTGCACATGCAGAGATGAAAAAGCTAGCCAAACAACTAAAAGAAGTTTCTGACAAAGGTTTTATAAGACCAAGTTCCTTTCCGTGGGGAGCACCAATCTTGTTTGTCAAAAAGAAGGATAGATCTTTCCGAATGTGTATCGATTATCGTGAGTTGAACAAACATACAGTGAAAAATCATTATCCCTTACCAAGGATCGATGACTTATTTGATTAGTTGCAAGGATCAAGCATCTACTCAAAAATTGACTTAAGGTCAGGTTATCATCAGTTAAGGGTTAGAGAAGAAGATATTCCTAAGATTGCTTTTAGAACACGATACGGACACTATGAGTTCCGAGTTATGCCTTTTGGTTTGACCAACGCACCTGCAGTGTTCATGGATCTCATGAACCGTGTGTGCAAGCCATACTTGGATAAGTTTGTGATTGTGTTCATCGACGACATTCTCATATACTCCCGCAATGAGAAAGAACACGAGGAACACCTAAAAACTATTCTGGAGTTGCTGAAGAAGGAAGAACTATATGCCAAGTTTTATAAATGTGAATTTTGGATCAATACGGTAAAATTCCTTGGTCACGTGATCGATAGCAGTGGTATTCACGTGGATCCAGCTAAGATTGAAGCTCTTAAGAATTAGGCATCTCTAACCACTCCTTTGGAGATTCGCCAGTTCTTAGGTCTTGCAGGCTACTATAGGAGATTCATCGAAGGGTTCTCCAAAATAGCTAAACCAATGACGGAGCTAACACAGAAGGATAGAAAGTTCGATTGGGGTGAAGATGGTCAACAGTGGTCAACCATAAAAAGACAAAACCCAAAAATTCCCAAATCAGTCCCTCAAAGTTAAAACCAAATTAAAAAATATCCCTAAACCCTAACGGTGTTAACTCTTATAATTATAAGAGTTAACACCCGTTAATTTCCTTATAACAAATCCTACCCAGGCCCAAAATCCTTTTATAAGCTCAAGTCAAACCCGGGTCTTTTAGTTAAATTTTGGTTTCTCGTTATTTGTCTTAGTGCTTAATTGTTATAATTTGTTTTTTTTTAAGTAGATAATCAAACCAACCTTTGTCTTCAATTCAAATCATTGTCCGAACATCTAACGTGGTTTCAATTTCACAAGTCGTTGGGGGATAACGACCCGGGAATCATACTTCCCGGTTTATATACGTATTATATTATATATATTTGTGAAGATTTTCCTTTTCACCTTTGTCCTCAAGGGTAATTTGGTAATTTTTCATCATATTATATATTATATTATTACGTATATATAGATTCTGACGAATCAATTTTTGGCGCCGCTTGTGATTAAGATTCTCTCGTTTGAGGTTTGTTGATCGTGTTTTGGAGAACCTTTCGTTTTCGAAAGTTACGCTTTTAAGAAAATCAAAAATATAAAAAAATAAAAAAATAAAAAGTAAAAAATATTTTTCTTTTCTTTTTAGTATAAGTAGAAGATTAAAAACAAAAATACAAAAATATTTGCTCTTTCAATTTAAAAAGTTATAAAGTTGGTAAAAGAACACCAACAAATAATACCTTCAATTGAGGTATTATCCATAATAAGTTCCCAACTCGAATTTAAGATTTAAAAACTTACCATTTGTGTCACTTACGAGATACGGCTCACCTTAAAAAGTAAATTTTTTAAGAGCTACCGTGAAGTAAGTTTGATTATTTGGTTCAAGTTGTCTTTCTCGTTGTCCGTTAAAATTAGATTGTGAATAAACTTTTGAAAAAGCCAAAAATATTTTTCTTATTATTTTTCTATTTTCCTTTAAATAGTGCATGCGCACTAGACGTTCTAATTATCCTAATAATTCAAACGTCACAATTCCAAGACGTCGGAGAAGACAAGTTTCTAACATAGTCGAACCCGAGATTCGAACTATTGTTACACCAATGGCTGAACGTACCATGGAGGAGCTACTCCGTGCCCCTACGGAAGGGTACGGAGAAGCTATTGTTTTACCAGAAATCAATGCCGATCATTTTGAGATTAAGACGAATTTGCTTCAGTTGGTTCAAGCTAACCCATTTTACGGTCGTGAGAGTGAGAATCCTCATGCTCATATTAATAGTTTCAAAAGGATTACCTCGACTTTACGATTTAGGAATGTGCCTAACGATGTGATTAAGCTTATGATGTTTCCATATTCGCTCGAGGGAGCCGCTAAAACTTGGTACGAGAAAGAACCACCAAATTCAATCTTGACTTGGGAGGATCTCGTTACCAAGTTCGTTAACCAATTTTTCCCTCCTTCGAAAACCACTCACTTAAAGAATGAAATTTCTCGATTTACACAAAAATTTGAGGAAACTTTTAGTGAAGCGTGGGAACGATTTAAGGAGTTGCTTAGAGCTTGTCCCCATCACGGATTTACGGAGTTAACTCAAGTTGATACCTTTTACAACGGTTTAAACGAGAATGAACAAGACTCCTTAAATGCCGCGGCGGGTGGAAATCTTTTGAGTAAAACGACTAGAGAGGCTTTAAACATAATTGAGAATAAATCAAAAGTTCGTTATTCACGTAATAGATCAAATGCTTCTAGGATGAATGCTACTTCTAGTAAAACGGATGAGAGAATTGATAAGCTTGCGGATCAACTTTCGACCTTAGTCGAGATTGTTTCTAAAAAAGTTGTCACTCCCGCTCCGGTTAAAGCGGTTGAGGAATCTTGTGTTACTTGTGGTGGTGCCCATTCTTGGTATAATTGTCCGGCTACCGATAACAATCAGGCTAGTGTTTGTGCGACTACGGGAACTTACAATCAAGTTAACCCTTCGAACCGTGTTAGTAATCAAATGGCACCACCAGGTTTTGCTCCGGTGCAAAACAATGGTCAAAATAGGTTTAATCAGAATCATGTTCAAGGGAATAATTTTAATCGGGGGAATAATTTTCATGGAAATCAAGGTTTTCAAAATCAAAATAATCATGCTCCAAATTTTCAAAACCAGGGATTTCAAAACCAACCTTTTCAAGTGCCTAATAATCAAGTTCAACAAGAGATTTCAAATGATTTTTCAAGTTACAAGAGGAATAATGATCAGATGTTGAGGAACATGCAAAATCAAATCAACTCGTTGAAAGGAGACCTTAAGAATGAAATTCAAAACACGATAAAATCTCAACAAGCCATCATGATGAATCAACAAACCACTTTTCAAAATAATTTGCAAAACATGATTTGTGGATTGTTTCAAAACCAAGCCTCAACTTCGGGTACTCTTCCGAGTAACACAATCCCAAACCCAAAGGGTGAGATGAAAGCTATCACTACTCGAAGTGGTATTGCTTACGAGGGACCTTCGATTCCTACTAATCCTTCTCCTAAAGAAGTAGTGGAACGAGAAACCGAGGAGACAACGGATAAAGAGCAAACAAATTTCCAAGGAAGTACCGCTCAAATCTAACATCCGGTTTTCCCCATTTCTATTCCGGAACCCGATGTTCCAAAGACTTTGCCTAAAACCACTCCCATTCCAGAATCCGATATTCCGAAGACTCCCATATTCGGATCCGATATCCCGAAGAATTTACCTAGGCCAAATATTCCATATTCCTTAACGACATGATGATAAAAGTCTCATGGACCAAACGCTTCGAATCAAATGGAGAAGATTTTCCAAATTTTCCAGATTTGCGCTTTGACAATAGTTCGCGGCATGCTTTATTTTGACTGCTATGATTTGCTCCTGACGATTAGAGTTTGCTTATGATATAAAGGAAAAGTTGCTTGATTTAGCAAAAATACCGTTTGAACGAGAAGTGCTTCGCGCATGCTCCTTAAAAAAGCTTCCCGAAAGCTTGGATGATCGGCAAGTTTCTTATTCCATGTAATTTCCTAGGAATGGATGTGGGCAGCCATGCCTTGGCCGATCTTGGCGCAAGCATAAATCTAATGCCTCTTTCTATTTGGAAAAAGCTTTCTCTGCTTGATCTTACACCAACTCGGATGACTTTAGAGTTAGCGGACCGATCGATTACTCGTCCTAAAGGACTCGCCGAAGATACTTTTGTAAAAGTTGGGAATTTCCATTTTCCTAATGACTTTGTTGTTGTTGATTTCAAAGCCGATCCTCGAGTTCCTCTCATACTTGGGAGATCATTTTTGAGAACCAGCCGTGCTTTAATCGATGTATATGAATGAGAGCTTGTTTTAAGGGACAGAAATGAACAAATAACTTTTTATGTCAATGGCACGTCAAAACATCCTCAAAAGCATGAAAACGAGTCAATTAAAATGGTTAATGACGCATACAAGGATAGTTTTAAAAGGTTTACCAACGAACCCACTCTAGTTTGCTTAACTCCACCGGAAGATGTCATCGATGAAAAAGAAAAGCAGGAAGTGAAGAATCTCGCATCATACCTTGTTTGAAGAATTTTAAAGTTATTTGCAAGGAGGGCATTTTTCATTCAAACAAACCACCTCAAGTTTCTTCGGTTTTTACAATCACATCTACCTTACCGTCTATTGAGCCCAAGGATTCTCTCATAATGAGGGACGAGCACCTTAGTACTTTTAGTACTGAGGAAATTGTCCCAATCCTAAGAGAATCCAAGGATACATCCGGTAGTGATAGTGAGAACGTTTTGCCTTCGCGTGATATTTTCTCTTCTATTTTTGAGGAAAAATCCGTGACTTTCTCGAACCCTCTTTTCGAATTTGATGACGAATATATCTTTAGTGACGTAAATCCTCTTTTTGATGAGGTGTTAGAGGACATTGAGTGCAAGGATTCTTATGATTCTAACCTTGATGAGTCAACTTTCCGAGTCACACCTGTTTCTGATTCTAACAAAGATGAGTGTCTTACTCAAGGAGATGACATTGAGTTTCTATTTCACATGGACCCGTCTAAAAGCATTAACTTCCTTCTCGAGGGATCATCGCATGATCCAACTTTTTCGAAGAGAATGAGGATTTATTTGATTTAAAATGTAAAACGAATTATTGGAAAGGAATTTTGTATGATGCTCCAATTAATGAGGCTGAGTGTTTTGATCCAGGAGGCGATAATGATAAGATCGATGCTTTTCTAGCTATCGAAGTTCCTACGTATATTAAGGAAGGTTATTATGACTCGGAAGGAGACGTATTATATCTTGAAGTTTAGCTTTAGTATGTTACAACCCATACTCTCTCCTGAAGTATTTTTCGATCATGAACCACAACACATTGAGAATGAATCAGATCATGTTACTTTTTCACCCAAAAGTGATCCTCTTCACTATGAGTTCACCGGTGAACTTATCACGATTCCTCCAGGAATTGTTAGAGAACACGAGGATTATATCAATCGAATGTCGTTGCTATGCGGTAATTCATCTTCCTGGTCGCTGGATATTCTAATAACATATCATCGAGTCTTTACCACATTATACTACTCTCATTGAGGATAGTGACCCTAATAGGGAAGAGATCGATATATTTTCCAGACCAAATGATTCGATACCACCAGGTATTGAAAGTAATTTTAACTCGGGAAGAGGATATTATTGACAACTTGCTTAACGATGATCCCATTCCCGAATATGAACGTTTAACCTTCGACATGGAACCCGATGTTCCCGTAATAAATAATGTTGATGAGCTTAATGAAGACGAATGTTTTGACCCAAGGGGAGGTGAGATTAATGTTGAAGTTGAAAATTCCTTCACATTTGTCACTTGGATTTTTCTCCCGTTTCTCACCTACCCTGAGGTTTCTCCCTTAATCTCCTCCACCAAAAATGAGGACACCATTTTTAACCGCGACATCTCCACTTAGAGCCAGTGGCATCTCATCGGGATGGAACTTTCATGTGCTTTAATGTTTATCCAAACATTAATGAAAGCCTGATTGAGATTTTGTCTTCCATACACTTTCTCCAAGGACGAATGAATTTGGGGATCGAGTCAAGCTATGTGACTCGGTTACCAAAAACAAAGCGCTTCGTGGGAGGCACCCCATGCTTATCCATCTTCTATTTTCTAACTTCTTTCTTATTTCTGTTGTGATATGAGGAGGCTTGTACTCTTCCGATTCTTGTTGTGTTTGTACTTGTGATTGTTTGTAGGATTCACCCAAAATTTTCTGAAGTCTCTCGTGTTCGGTGTTTTGTCCCGGTCCACTCGAGCTTCCTAGCCTTTGCTTACCATTAGTTCGGGGAAATCCGATATCCTAAAGATTATTATCATCTAATATTTATCTTTTAGCACACTTGATAAACGGCTAAAGATTTTTGTGATACTTTCTTCATGTTTAGGTTATGCATTCGACCTTTTTGAGTTCTAGTATGGGGTTTATAAGTCTTAGGCTAGGAAACATTGAGGACAATGTTTGATTCTAGTATGGGGTAGTATATCTTCGATATGATCTTACCTACTTTTACCCGTTGTTCTCATGTACATCGTTTTCGAACCAAATTTTTTAAAAATATGAAAATTTTCAAAATAAAATAAGTGTTTTTGTCATAATTTTGACTTTCCTGCTGGGTAGAATAAGAGTAAATTTTGACCTGATCGAGCGTGTTGAGCTCTAGCTTGTTCCTTAACTTTTAGGCTAAAGCTTCGCGAATTTGTGAAGAACGAAAAAATGATAGAGTTAAGTATAAGTAGGATGCTAAAACAGGATCTATTTTGGAAATCTTAGAGCTCTTGTATGTAAGCTTGTTTGCTTTTGCTCCCATAAGCTCTTAACACCAGACTTAATATACGTGCTTGTTTTTGGAGATAAAATTAAAATCAACAATTTTATGTAATAAATAGCAAAAATTTTAGTCTTAGTTCAAATTTATACTTGAATTTTTTAAAAAGAAGTCTTCTCTATATAAAAAAATAAAAATAAATAATGAAAAATAAAAAATGATAATAAAAATAATAAAAGTTGTGGGCTGATAAAACTTTACTACCTCTTGCCGGCTCACAACCGATGTGGTAGTCTTCTAAAGAAAGCCCATAGTAAGATAAACGATCCGAGACTGATATATGTTTGCTGGCATCTTGCCGGGCTCACAACCGATGTTGCAGCTTCTAAAAGGATCGAGGGTGACAATTGCATTAATGTTTTGTTTAATATTAAGTTGAATTAATAATTGATTTCTTTTCTGGTGAAATTAAAATTGCTTTTGATCTTTGACGATTCTTTCTTTAAAGCTATGAAGGAAAAACTCAGAGTTTTTCTTTGAAACTAAGGTCCGTGGTAGTCCGATACTGGTCTCATCAGTTAGGGTGCTGGGGGGGATGGTCCCAAAAGCACTGGGTTCACTTTAGCCGCAGTTTGAGATGTGCCGAGACGAATGTGCTACATAAGGTATGATCTCGCCTTAAAACTATTTATGCTTGGGTGGAAAGTGTTGCATTGTATGTTGCTTATCGTTGGTGTATCCATGGTTGAAATTCAAAATAGCACATTCACTTAAGATATAATAAATGTCGAGAGTAAAAAGTTCACAAGTTGCAAATATGAGTAGTGTTAGCATCTTTACTGATATTTAGATGTGATTTAGTTTTAAAATTGGTTTAGATAAGTGAAAAGTCAGGGACGATGAATTTATCCTATTTGGCGGCATTCTCGGATCAGAAAGATCTTGTTCTATGATCCCTAACCACTAACAGTTATGGAAATAACGAAAGTCAAAATATTCTTAGTTTATCTTACAAAAAAAACTGATGAAAAAGTTTTATAAAAATGGGAAAAGGGTGTGTTTTATAACTTGTAATTTCTAAACTCTCTTCACAAAAGTCTTTGCTACTTTCCAAAGATTTAGTTTGGGGAAATTTTGAGGTATTTGGTTTTAAAGCATATAATATTGCGTCCCGAGGACAAGCCTACCTGCGCTTATGTTGGGGGGAAGTAGGGTTTAAATGTTGACATGTGGGGGAATATATCATCTGAAGGTGGGTGGCTTGTTTGATTTTTGATGAAATAGGCGCTTTAGTTTTTTTCTTGGTGGCGGTTTTTGGCGGGGTGTGGGAAGAGGCGGTGGTGTAAGCGGCGGGCTCGGCGAGGGTGGGTTGGGTGTGTGATATTTTTAGATGTAGGCGGGATAGGGTTTTCGGGCTTTTCGGATAGTATCTTTATATGTTTTAACTGTTAGTTTTTCTGTTACGTCACGGGGTATTTTATACTGAAAGGGAGAGTACCTTACATGATTTTGGGGGGCCGTGTGATTAGTCTCGCGGGGATTTTTATTGAGATTGTAATGTGTCATAAAAATTATGGATTAATCGGGGGATTTTACTATTTGACTTTAGCATACTTTAGTGTATTTTTTTAAATATCTTTTCGCATTAGGTAATGGAATTTGTTAAGATGTGGGTTAAAGAGTTGGATGTTGGGTGACAGGGTTGAACGATTATTGGCAGGAGTCTGAGGAGGTGGTAATGTTAGAATGTGCTTAGTGACGGGAGTATAAAGGGGTGCTGGGTTGACTTGGAATAATTTTGGTTTTAAAAATAGGCACATAAAAAATTAGTAGGGAGGAAGCTGTTAATTTTTTGAATATTGGGAATTTTGAACAAATAGCATGGGGCCTCGACAATAAAAAACTACATTTTACAATCAAAAAACCTATCCACAATATATTTAGATATTATTATGGTATATGCGCGGGGTGGCTTGTGTTTATATAGTGGGAGATCAACACTTGGGCAAGAACGAAGAGAATTGTCAGGGCGGGTTGGGATCTCTGGATTACGAGAGGCGAAACGTACGATTGTGTGCACCATCACGATTCAACTTTTCTAAGGGCTAATCATTAAATTAAGGACATGCCCATGGCTATGAAATACAAGTTCTGTTAAGTGGACAGGTTGGCACAAGGGGAAAAACGTACATTTAAGGAGCTTTGATTGGCCCACTTTACCCTTTAATGATTCGAGTGGGTATGGAGGGCTATTGTATTGGTTTCAACACACGTGGCGGTACTCCGACCCGCGTGGGTTGGTATCAACCGAATGTTCCTGTTATCTAAAGTACATGAACACTCTGGCATCAGAACAAACGGCTGGGGTATTGTCTGGGGGACGCGTGAAAGGCTCATACGTCGATTTTTGAGGTGGAAAGTGGGAGTTCGTGTTGTGGGGTAGACATATGGGGCGAGATTTTCGCGTATGGTTATTGGTATTGTGATTTTGGCGACTAAAGGGGTTGCAATCACTGGCATAACGTTCCAAAATCAACAGTTTGAGCGAGGAGTTGGTAAGTGTATGAGGGGAATGGAAGTTGTGTTGTGTTGAGGATGATAGATTATTTGCTGTGTTAAGACTGGTGGTAAAAATTGGGGGTTTTTTGGTGGGGTGTAGCTGGGGTGAAGTGTTGTTGGGTTGTGTTGGGGTGAGGTTGGGGGTTTGGGTTGCAGGGCGGGGGAGTGGTTTGGGGCAGATTGAGGCGCTACGTGTTGTGATTGGTTATGAGGGGTGGAACAGAAGTGAATTTGCGTTTTGAGGGGGATGGGAGGGGGGGGGCATGGGGGGAATTTTGAGCGGTGGTTGGGGGCAGTAGTATGAGGGTATTATAGTAGGTGTTGAGGAAGGTATTATTGAGCGTGAGACGTGAGATGCAGTATGGAGAGGGGTGGGTTGGGGGTGCCGGGACGTAGAGTTGTTTGCTAGAAGGTGCAAGTATGGTTTAAATAGTTTTGATGGAGAATTTGTCAACTTTGCGGTGGGTCGCGTAGTGTATCAGGTTTGGTGGCTGCATATAGGAGGTTATGAAGGATTGTGACAGGGTGGGTGTCACTGTAATGAGGTGCAGTGGTTGTTGCGGTGCGTGCTGAGGTGGTATGCGGATGCTGTTCGAAGGGTGGGAAGAGGGGGGTGAGTTGGCGGCGAGGGTGTTTGACGGAAGGATGGGAGTGGGAAGAATACTGGAAGGTTCGGAGTGTGAGAGTCTGGCTTAACCCAATGGGCAGGCGTATTGGGGGAGATAAGCTTAGATGCGTGTTGGGAAGGTGAGGGTGGGAGGGAGGATAGAAATCGGTTGGCGTGAAGTCGGGACGGGAGGGTGGTTGGGCAGTAATTAGGTCGTGGGTTGTGAGTTTCAGTATTACGACTGCGAATTTGGGATGGTGAGAGGGGCAAATCGTACGAGGGGGTGGGGTGACGTTGATGTGAAAGACTTAGGTTCTGAGACGGTTTGGGGGAGGGCATGTTGGGTCGAGGTTTTGAGTATCTTAGGTATTTGTTTTCGAGAATTTTTGGTGGTATGTGGGCGGTTGAGGGTGTGGGGTGGAGGGAAGGTTGGGGGGATTCCGGGTGGTTCGCATAGTTACGGTAATGAGGGCGTTGGGGGAGGAGTTTGTCTTTTGTGAAGGGAGGGGAAACGTTGGGGGAGTGGGGTTTGAACGTGGCCTTTATTATGGGAGATTGTGTGGGACTTGTGCTGAATTGGAGGTTATGGGAAACTGGAGGGTTTTTTGGAAGTTTGAGACGAGGAGGGGGGGCGAAGTGAACACGTACACGAGTGTTCCAGGTTATGTAGGCGGAGTACTTGGGATGTTGTCCGGATAGTGGGGCGATTTGTGGGGCGTGGGAGCAGTGGGGGAGGGGTTTTTGAGATATTGGTGCGGGGGGGGGTGAGGGTTTCTGCTAGTGCGGGATGTTCGCCTATCGTCGCTTATGTGCTGTGTGTTGTAGGGAGAGTCCAGGCGCTGATTGAATATAGATCTTATATGATGGGGTGGATGGTCTGGGAGGCATAGGGTAGGGGTTCTGGGGGAGGGATGGGAGGATTTAAGAGGACGGTTGAAGTTTGCGGGTCGGCAGGAGGAGGTGAGAAGTAGGGGATATTGGATAGAATGTTTGGTATTCTCTGAGAGGCGGGGTGGGGGGTTATGGGAGGCTGTTGGGAGTAGCATGTGGTGTCGGGGAGGAGTTTGTGCGGAGGCTATTCGCGGGGCTGGAGTGGGGGGTTGGGGGGGGGAGACTTTTAGAGGATTCTGGACAACAAATGACCTATGGGAACCATACCATGGGGTTATGTATTGCACCTTGAAATGGGGATGTGGCGGACTGGCGATGTTGGGTCCGTCCAGTTGTTCGGTGTGTGCGCTGTCGGGGCGGTGTGGGTTTGCACCCAACTTGCATTTTAGGCTAGTCGTATAATGTGTTTTAGACGTTCCAATTAGTTATTTCAGTTAATTATTTAGTAGCAATAATCTGTCACTTCTATAGTTTTGTTACTAGCAAAGCTAAGTGTCAATATAACTATTTTTAGAGAAATGATAGAACTACATAATTTTTATAAAACAAAATTCACTAAATGATGTGTCATGAAGATTATTGGCTTGGAATATGAGATGCTATTAAAAGTAAGAGATTACTCGCTCAAATTATGTATTACTCTACACTAGCAAAGTATTCGTGCGTTACAGCGTCGGGTACTTATAATCAGAACTTTTGGCAAACAATATTATTAAATGTTATTTTTAGGTGTGATAATAGACTTTACGTATAATTGAGATATGTTAGACACAATTTTATCGCATAATATTATTTATATATATATATAATATATTATATATATATATATAATATATATATAATATATTATATATATATATAATATATATTAATATACACGAGGCCGAGTCGAGCCCGTAGTACTGTCAAGCTCGATAAAATGGTGTTGCTGTCCCCACAAAGGCCTTGCAATTTTGTGAAGGGGCCTATCAAAGTTATATATAATTTATGATACCGTTGTCTAGCGTTCCACGAGTTCTCTTGATGAATCTTTTTACAACTATTATATTTATGTGTTGTTGAATCTGAGCAAATTGTTTTACTTAATAGTAGGTTTTAGTGTATCAAGAGTATGGAAAAAACTTTTGTCTTTATGCTTACTTCTAACAAGAATTGCAAGGTCATTATCGAAGACAATGATTTCATCTCTTGTTGCTTACATCTTGAGGCTGCAGAGCTAAAAGACACGCATTTGAGGTATATGATATTGATGGAATTGACTTATTTGTTGAGTTAAAATTGCTAATTAACTCGACGCCTAAAGAAAAGTTAGGACATGTTGATATTTTACAACTTTTTCAACATTTAGATTGCTTTTTTAACACAACTACTGCGTATAGAATATTGTTAACCATTCCCGTCTCCGTAGCTAGTGTGCTGAAGAAGAAGAATTTTTGAATTGAAGTTTGATAAAAACTTGAATTTTTACGTTCTACAGAGTCGTCAGGAAAGGCCTTAACGGACTAGCAATTAGTATCTGAATTGTGAGCCTACGACCATTATTGGAAGACAATGACTACAGAGATTGAAACGAATTTGATGGAAAAATGCTAGGAGAATGGATACCTTGGTTTACATGATAATGTCTGTGATGTTGTAGTATATGTTATTCCGTTTAGAAGATTGTTGAACTTTTGTTTTAGGGGCCTCAGTTTTGTAACCACAAACGTAGAGACGAGACAAGATGGCCTTGCTTAGCCCCACATCCTAAGTCATCCATATACCATGCTCAAACAGATCCATGTACGATTTGGTTTTCCTGTTTTTGTGTTCTATCATCTCTATTGGTTTTTTGTTCTTAATTGGCGCTAGTTGGAATGGCACTACTCGATCTATACAATGGGCATGTACTCGATAAAAGGGGTGGCCACATTCCTACGTAAGCCTAATCCATACCTATATATGCAGGGTAAGAGATCATGTATCAATACCTACAGGATAACCTCCACGTTTTTTAAAGAATTGATGTGTTTTCCAAAGATGAATCATATTTTAATTCTCTATTCTCATTCTTTGATGTACCAAACTAAGGAAATCTTTCTCATTCCGTTTCTCACATTTCCATTCCATCATACCAAACGTCCCCTTAAAAGAAATAGACGATGAATGGACAATCTAGCCTCTTATAAAAAGGCTGGGGTAACATCATAGTTACTTTCGTTTCACTATATACTAGTTGGATTACCCGCGCGCATAGCGGCGGTAAGATAGAAATATTTACTAACTCAATCTCTTTACGCAAATGTTTCTTATTTCTCTTCGTAATTGCGTTTCGCAAACACTTTAAATGTATATGTTCGTTGTATGTGTTCGTTTGGGTTTCCGATAGCTTTTCCCGCACATACCATATTAAACATCATACATTCTCACATGTAAAGAGACAAACACTCTCTCCTCGAAGAAATAGTATTAGTTTTAACGTATCTTCAAGGTCTATATTAAATTAATGGTTTAAAGTTGTAAAAATATAAATCAACTCTAAAATAAACCGCAGTTAAAATGTAAAAACAAAACAATTATAAAAATATAACAAAATGTATGTTGAATTTAAAGAGCACAAAATTGTTTAAATAATATGGTGAAATTAGATCATAACATAAGTTAATTTGGATACTAGAGATATGTTTCAGATTTGAAAAATAAAGGTGAAATAATTTTTTAATCAAAAAGTGAGTGACCACAATGTGTCACTTTTTGATGTGATATCCCGCAGTAAAATGTGATGGTTTGGTTCAATGATTGCACCTCTTTATCGTTAATTTTTAAATGGGTCCACATTATAAATGCTTATATAGTAGTTATGAAAAGTAATCGACGATAAATGGAGAGTACTATTTTTAACCCCCCCCCTCCGCATCTTTCCCTATTCCATGAGAGTGAGAAACTTTTAAACATTTCATCTGTTGTGATCTACAAGCAATTAAAATATTGTCCCAGAGGTTATTTAACCATGATTTGGTCGTGAAATTAAACATTAAACATGAATATAAGTACTTAAGGAGACATTTTTAATTATATATTTAAACATTACAAATACTCCTCATAAACGCGAAGAGTAGTAAATCACAAGTTTATTACAATAGTCTCCTTAATCATAGATTCTTGAAGAACATTAGTATGGAACCCAAGTAACGTGATCTTCAGATAAGAAATTGCAAATCGGAACAGTTGCCGGTTTCACGTTAAGCACTTGAAATGCCAAATGTTTTGGGTTCCATTTCCTGGTGTCTGTGCTGCAAATCGCAACCCCTTCGACTGTTATGCTGGTCCCTCAATATGCCCACTAAAGAAACGTCATTTATAACATTAATGTCGCAGACACTTTTTATGGCAATAAAAGACTAGCATCTGGACGTAGTGTTTTTCTTGTGGCAAAAAATCCACCAAGAATTTATTTAGTTATGTTTGTGCGTTTCTTTGCTGCTGTCAGAACTTTGTATATTTGTAACGAGGTATCTTTTTTAGTTTTTACTTCTGTGGCAATAGCTTTCACTTTTTTGCCTAACCTTTCAATACCAAAATCAACCATTGATTCTAATGAAGTCACACACGTAGTATCCTCGCCTTGGATAGCTTTTTTTTCACATTCGTCAATTGTTTGTTTTATGATCTTTGCTTCTACTGAGTGAGGTGTGACTGAAAACTCGTTGTAGATATGGGGTGTGCAAAAAATGGATTTCTGGGCCAAGTTGGGTTCGGTTCCACTGAACTCATGCTGAGCCCGCGCGACCTTGCGGACACGAATGCAGGCTCCTGTTGCTCACCTACCGCGCTAGTCTTTTTGCTTAAGGTTTGCTAATGTGTTGAATCTCTTTCAACAATTCAAAATCGTGTATAGAGTTATGGACTCGGTGTAATTTCAGCAAACTATCTTTGGCTTGTTGACCCAAGATAGGGTTTCTATAATGGAACCGTCGGGGGGGGGGGGGGGGGTGGGGGGGGGGGTGCAAAAAATGGATTTCTGGGCCAAGTTGGGTTCGGTTCCACTGAACTCATGCGAGCCCGCGCGACCTTGCGAGCCCCGAATGCAGCTCAGTTTGTCACCTACGCGCCTATCTTTTAGCTTAAGGTTCAAATGTTGTAAATCTATCAAACAATTCATAAATGTTGTATAGATAGGACTCGGCTGAATATCAGCAACTATCTTTGGCTGGTTGGACAAGATAGGGTTTCCTCTATATATGGTAACGTTTCATTAGTTTTGGCTTACACAGAAACGAACTCTGTGAAATGTAGTAACCAAATGGCAGCAAGCAGTGCATTGTGAGAGATTTTCCAGCCAGTTACCGTCGATCTATAATACTCGATCTTTCCGTAATCTTTCGCACGCAGCTTGTGAGAGTGTGTTTTCTCCAGAGTTCGCGGCGGATTAATAATACATCGAAGGTTTCCCGTAATCATTTCAGGGTCAGTTTGTCTAGTCCGGCTGATACAACAGCTTTGGACGTTGAGTGTACCCTTGGGAAACAGACTGCGCGAATCTGTTTTAAGGGGAATCTGTAATACACAGAGCACCTCGTTCTTTTACTGCTTTAATTATGTCTGTTAATTCGATTCTTGATTTATTTACCATGTTAATGTTATTCGATTTGCGCGTTATTAAAAGTAAGCATTGTTTCCAACATTAACCTGTAGGGTATTAAAGATCCTATGACTATATGTTGGCATAGGCTATCGGTAACAGTAACTTCCAGTAACTTCTGGAGTGACTGCATTCACTTCCACAATGCTACCTGATAAACAAACCCACATTATTAAAACACGATAAAAAGAAGAGAGAAACAAATCTTTTTAGGTGCTACACAAATCTTTTTTATTGTGACACACTAAAGTGTAAACTAAAATATAACTTCATACGACAATTTTAGTTGCAGAAACATGTTAATAATTTAGACTTTACAATCACTCAAATTCAAAAGTAGTTACGATGAAAGAAGGATGTTAAGATTACGCAGAAAGAATGTTGTGTAAACACTGGACATAGATTAATCTAGTCATTGGAGGGGAGAGAACTGTGAAAATGATTTGGATGGTTTTTTTATGATGTTTGAAGAGTGGGTTTGATGCAGAATTTATAGAGTAAGTTGTTCAATGCATTATTTGAGAAAATTCTCAAAATTGGACTGTTTTCATTTCCCTTCATAAAAAATTACATAACACCCCTTTGCTCTTATATCCCTTTTCTATTTCTATTCTAAAGCTTATTTTGTAACCTATTACGAGTGCATCAGATACTTCTAGTTCGTGGGGAAACTTAGTTTGTACATGAAGAAAGACTTGTTAAAACTAAATATATCCTCAATAGAGTTGTGATCGTGTAAAAAGCTAGCAGGGAAAAAACCGACTTTCTACAAATTCTTGATAAAGGTGTCTTTATTATCGATGGCTCACGCAGTCCTTCTCGCTCATGATCTTTGTTTCCCCCTTTTGAACCCGTCTTTTCTTCTTCTTTTTCAGCAACACTTTTCGTCCCATAAATTTATTAGTCAATATAATTAATGTCATTTATTATGACCATAATAGGCGTGTCTTATTCTTGGTATGATTATATTATCCTTATCATAATTTGGTGTAGATGAGTTGTAGGTCTTATCTTTGGCTATTATGGTCATAATAAATGACATTAATTATATTGACTAATAAAATTGTGTATCATTCACAGCTTTATTTTTTCCAAATTCGTTTTTAAATGATTCAAAAGCACAAAACTAGGTTCTGATTTTTGTTTACTTGCATCATAAACCGGTTAAATGGCTACTAATTACTCTCTCCGTCCCATAATAAGTGTCCACTTGGACTTTTTTTAGTCTTTTTTATCTAACTTTGACCATAATTATTTTTTTTGTGTTATATAATACTTGATGAAAATTATACCATTGAAAATTCATTTAAAAACCGGATCTATTCATATAACATTTATTAAGTATTATATAACACAAATACAAATATTCTATGGTTCATAATTCAATACAAAAGACATTTGAAAAATTGCAAGTGGACACTTATTTATGAGACGGAGAGGTTGTACAAATTAATTTTCCAAAAATTTAAAGTTCATGTCAAAATTTAGTGTTTCGTGAGCGTAGTAGCGCAAAAAACGAGAAATTACTATGAAATTTATTGTTTAACAAACCCTAGATTAACATCAGGTAACGTCAACTCTATATTTTTTTATAAATTTTTTTTATTTTTATCTTTGAAAAATACATATATGATATTCATTAATACTAAATATAAGCGAATTATTAAAGAAACTGTAATTTTTTATGATAAAAGTATTTTTCTTTAATTATCATGAACAAGTGTTTAATTATGACGTTGATGAACAACAGTTTAGTTTGTTTTTCTTAATTTATTGTGTGCATGAAATATCAAAATATGATGTTTTTAAGAATGACGAACAAGGAACGAAGCTTCCTCTTTGTTTTTCTTCAAAGCCTCAACTCTCAAAACTATGATGAACAAAACTTTGAATGTGCAATTTAGCAATTGTTCACTACAGAATGTTATAAGTAGGTGTTTACAAAACATTTAGTGTTCATCACAGAATGCCCTAGTTTTTTGTTTTTTGAGTTTGTAGTTCATCACAAAATGTTTGGATAGAGGAGTAACCAAATGCAAGGGTTAATAAGAGTGCTTGGTGAATGGCTATGTAGGATTTGAAAATCTTACAAATGTCGACCGAAGGGATGGATCCGGTTGATGTGGCTATCATTAACGCCCAAAAAGCACGAATCCGGGCTTTATATGCACCGGGGAAGAAAAAACTCAGTTTACTATTTGTGATTTTATGTTTACGTCCTTTTTTGTAATGATGTTTTTTATATTTATTGAATGTCTTTTTTTATTTAGTGATGTTGTTGTGTTAGTATTTTATGAAATCTATTTAGTTAGAGAAGTGTGTATTTTTATTTTATATTGAGAACTGAAAAAAGAGAAATAGCCTCGAGGGCACCACATTTCTGTTGTGTGCTAACCATGGAGGGGTTATTTTTTACTCCATTGTGAAAGCATCTGGTGTTGCATTGAAAAACAGTTGCTGACGGGCACACTTTTTCCCACGACTTAAGCCATGAGCCCCACCACTATTACAGAAGCTTCATATGTGTGTGTGGTTAAATTGCCGGTTTAGTCTCAGTCCTTTGTGAAAGTGTAGCGGTGGTTCCCCATATAGGAGACAAAAAAGATGTATATCGATAAAACATCATGTTAAACGTGCCTCTGCTTGAGCATCTAATGATAAAGGCTTATGAACAGCATTTGATCCCCGTCAAAGTTGCATTGAAGCCCTTACAATAATGGATGTAACAAATAGCATGCACTTCACTAAAAGATGTGGCAGGGAATGCTTGTTGTCCTAATACCTACTGCAGATGTAGGCCGCTCTATTTAGCAAGTACAGGGATGGGTTCAATCCAGAATTTCCTGAAGTATTATGCCATACAAATCGCTTTTTTTTCGAATTTGAGCTTTAGAACTCCGATGTTTGAGCAAGATGTTTTATGTAGTTTATGGTCGCACGATTTACAAATGCTTGGGAAATAGTTATTATTGCTATTTCTGTGAGGGAATTCAACATCGAGATTGTAATGAAGTTGAATAAAGGGGGATGATAAAAAGAAAGAAGATGAAAGAACTAGGATGTTGGCGCTCCTACAATAAATGACTGTTGCTTGCTAATTACATATTTCAATCCTTTGGCCACAGTTAAATGATCTAAAATACCTTTATCTTTCTTCCCTTTAAAAAAGATAACAAGGAAAAATTTGGTGCATTTCATATCGCGTTGGGATGAATTGTAATCAAAAAGTTCAAGAAATGAGGTATTACCGTCTGCACTTTCGCAAAAAAGATTGAGACAAACTTTGCACATTGGTCCTAACACAATGATCAAAAAATGCTCACTTAGTCTCTTTATTTTCTTACTTATTGTGCTTATCATAATAGATTATTCATATAGTGGTGATGGTTTATAGTATCGTTAATTTGTGTTTGAAGTTTATAGATATATATATATATATATATATATATATATATATATATATATATATATATATATATATATATATATATATATATATATATATATATATAGGGCGTGTAGTAAATAAGAGTGGAGAAAGTAAATGGTTTAATTATAACTAAGTGTTTAAATATTAAATATATTGCATTGTCTTTTGTAAGTAAAAGTATTGTTGTCATACAACATTAATCATCTTTTAAGATTTAAGCAAATATGTTTTCTTTTTATATGTAGTGTGCGTATAGATAACAAATTATACAAGTTTGTAAGTTTATTTAAGACCACTCCTAACCGTGACGCGTCAGTTTGTGAGTCAGTTGTGCCACATTACCACTTCCGAACTGACACACCTTGTCAATGATGTTTTTTCTCTTTTTGTGTCACTAGTTAAACATATCCAACAAAACACTAACACAAAACATAAATAGGCCCAACCAACACTTAAGTGGCACACAAGTGACACGCTCATTGGGAATAGTTTAACGAGTTTTGAAATCCGCATTTTGCGATGGGCCATTTTTTTAGTTGTCGATATTGTTATATTAATTAGATATTTGATAAATAAAGTTTGTTATATAAAAAGTCATAAATAATAAAAACTTCAAGGACTGTTTGTATAAGAGAGTTATTAAGCATTTTATTATTATCTTTTTGGCCAGGCCGCATGTCATTTCTCAATATCCAAAGCCCAAATCAAAGTTCAAAGCCCACAACAAAAACCACGCTCATGGAAGCCTGTCTAATTTGGTAATTGTTACAGTACCATTACGCAAATTAGGGAGTGAACACGAGCGAGCTGGAGCCCTGAGCTAAGAGCTCGGAGCTCGGCTCGTTTATATATATTAAACGTTCAGAGCTCGTTTCGAGCTATATTTTGAAGCTCGACGTCCGCTCAGTGAATTTTCAAAAGATCAGCTCGTACTACTTTATATGATGGTTTGAGATAAAACAATTCCAAGTGTATGGAGCTCGGCCGATTCTTTAATTTAACAAGGCTCGAGAGACTTTTTTATTATGTACAATTATTCGTATTTGAAAAATATATATACTGTATATATTTCTAGGGCTCGGGTTCGGATCGTGATCTTTGTGTAAAGCTACAAGCTGCGAGCCCGTTATTAAATGAGCCTCAAACTTAGGCTCGAGCCTCGGGCTCGCAGTTGTTTTAGCTCTGTACGTACGAGCGTTTTTACCGAAGTCTAATCTCGAGCTTTTCACGAGCGGTTCGGCTATTTCCACCCTATTATGTACATATAATAAGCTTGTGAAACATAAGCCAAAGTTACACAAGCTTAAAAAATATACCATACTCGTGCTTAAGTATTTACGTATTATTTACTTTTGTAGCAAAAATAGCAATACTCGATTAATCGTAGCTTGATAGAAATTTTCCATAAAACTTTTCATCGATTTAAACTTTTGGAGAAATTTTTAATTAAACTTGTCTATAAAAAGTTATAGTTTAAAAATTAAAACCAAGAAATCATTTTAGCTTCATATCGAACTAGGCGAGTACCCGCGCATAGCGGCATAAATTCCTAATGCGATATTGTGGTAAGTTTGTTTCGTGTACGAATGGGATATACATGTACATGTAGATATGATCATAAATTCAGTAATACTTCTTGGTAGGCTATGTTAAACACTGGGTTTCTAACTATTAAAATAATAATCACGGATGTATTGTCTTTGTCACACCGCACAAGACAGAGGGAGTACTAGGACGGAAACACGTGTCCGGAGGCGTGACGTCATAATACACATCACACAAGATACAAAGAACGACCTCTAAGGGTACGTTTAAAAATCCAACATCGTTGCATTAATTAAAATAGTTAAAGTTTTACATAGTCCCAACGATAATATGCGGAAGCGAATAAAAGGTTTTAAAGTTTGACAACTATGTTAACATAGATAATAATAATTCTTGAAAATTGGTCCAATGCAAGGCAACACCATAAAGCAAGCAAAGACATCCATAGCTAAGCACCTGAGAAAAACATGCTAAAACGTCAACATAAAGTTGGTGAATTCATTGGATTGAATTCAATATTAAAAGTGGACTACAAGTTCACAGTACGCACGTGACAGTTATAGGAGATACAACTTCACATAAAAAGAATTTTACGTTTGCGCTAAGCTCATGACACCGAAGTTCAATTTAAAAGGAAACATTTTATATGCCAAATAGAATTACTCGCCCTAAAGGTATTGACCGAGAGATCCCCCCACAAAAAAATGTACCTGTATGTCAATCCAACGAGTGGTATAATATCGTTTATAGTAGTGTTATCGGGCCTCCCGGAATCTAGGTAAGCGCTATTACCCGGATATAGGGATAATACTCCCAATAGATCTATTATACAACATGACGTGACTTACATAACCAGAGTTAGTTAGGTTAAGCAATTGAACGAGCTTGTGGTTCATGATAGAGATTCGGGTATTAGTGGGTCTAGAGATCGTACTTAAGCAACACGTATCAGGAAAGGAAACATAAAGTAACTGTGTCCATAGTTTGGAAAACAAGCAATGTTTCTCACCCCAAAATAAGATAAAGTAAAAGTCATAAAAACATGAGGCTAATGACTCACTTAGCAAGGATGAGGAAAAATGATAATCACGCAAGTAATAGAAGATGATATATAAATAGCCGAAGGACCTAGAATAATAACGCTGTTACTTAGAAACTCTCGGAAAGAAAAAAATTGTCATTTCCAAGAATTGACACAATATGTTCATCACAAATGAATCCATAGGCGTTGGCTTTTTTAAGTCTTGATTGACAATAATCATGTCGCAATAAAATCGTATAGTTTTTCGTTAAGTTTCAGCGTTTATCCAAAATTACTATTTTTAAAAAGTTATATTCTAGGAAAGTTTTTAGTTTCAAAACGTTAATACCGACCCCTATATTTGTTAAGTTTCCATATTTTCAAATAGCACTAACTAGCCTTAATCGCTTAACTTCTATGTCCGATTCGCTAATTTTTTAACAAACTTACTATTTTTAGTAACTTTATCGTTTTTCCTAAAATATGTTAACCATGTCTTTAAATGATACTAATCAATATGTATGTGTTACTATATGTTTCGCTAGTGTTTAGAAAGTCCAAAAATGTTCGAAAGTGTCTGAAAACCCATTTTACTATTCACATCAGCAACTATTCATTTGGTTTTGTCAAAAAATGTTTCAAGTTTCATTTGGTTATAACTTGGTCGTTTTAAGTCCGATTTTAATGTGCGATATATGAAAAACTATCTATTCGAAACAAGCTCTCTAAAACTATTTTTACGCCTAATGAAAACATTTTTAGGTCGACCAAAACCTCAAAACCATTTTGGATCAGCAACATCATTTTTCGCAAACGCTTCCTAAAATTACACCAAACTTCAGCAATACGTGTCATAATCTAGCTAATCTCATTCACAACTAAATCCACAACAAAAACCACGCCTGAATTTAACATAATCCCTTTAATATTCTATTGTTGCAACTCTTATTTCAACTCCTCATCTCACCAGAAACATAATATTTGAAGTAGTTTCTGAACAAAGTAGCATAATTATTTATAAAATCTTGTTTTAATAATTTTTTTAAAAATTAAAACACAACATATGGATGTATGGATCTTGAACATATAAGAAGAACATAAGTAAACCACAAAGAAAGATTCAAGACACTTACAAGAATGAAGAACAAGTAGAGAAATCACAAGATCTATACCCTAAAATAATAGATCTATAAAACCCAACAACAAATCTTGAAACCTTAACTTAGATCTTGAAGAAAAACCTTTAAACCAAAAAACCAATACTTCAAAACACCTTAGATGCTCTTAGAAATGAACCTAGATTGCTTGGATTATGAAAGAAATCAAAGATATGGAAAGCCTAAAAGGGTGTATGTTTATCGTGAGCTAGGAGAGCAAGAGAGGGAGAGAAAACAAATTTTAGAGACTATGAAATGAGAAGTGAAACCCTAGTTGTGAGAATGTAAAGTATTTATAAGCCAATGGAAGGTTTAGGGTTACATGGTTTTAAGTATTAAGTGACCAACACACACCAAAGGTGTGTGTTTTTGTTTGTTCGGCCAAAATCAACCACAAGGACCATATGGTTCATTTTTTTTGTCTTGGTTCATTACTTAGTGTTCAAGCTTAGTCAAATAAGGTCAAAGATCTAAATATAAGTCTTACAAGAGTGTAAGAGCTCACATGTTGGTAGAGCATGGTAAGTGTGTATGAGAATGACTCTCTCATGTGTCACTTTCACACACATGCATGGGAAGTTCAAGAAAAGATGCATTTGATTTAATTTTAAGACTTATGGTGCAATTAGTTTGGTTTAGGCGTCCAACATACGACTAAAGAAGAGAGTGAACGAAATTTTTGACTTAGGAATATAAGATGGACGATAACTAAAGTTTACACGAAAAGATTTCGAGTTTTCGGGGTTCTGTTATGTCAAAAATGCGAAAAACGCAATTTAAACGTTAAAGCGTAAAAATAAATACCGGGAGTGATCGTAAACTACAAAACACTTAGAAAAGATAATATAACTCATATAATATCTAAACTAATCAAAATCCGAAGTCGAAACGTATCTGATGACGTTTTTAAGATTTACGCGGGTTAACTTCCCGGTAAACTGTCAGATTCAAACGTAACGTATAAAAATCAAAAATAATGATCGGAAAAGTTTAAAATATTAACCTGAAATTTTTGGGGTGTGACAGTAAAGTATCGATGAGCTAAGGTTTAATAAGATCACCATTATCATCTCCTAAGATAGATTATAATCAACCATAATTGCTTTATGCGGATGTGTTTAATTATGACAGAATTAGCATGTCCAGGTTTTAGGAAGAAGTAACGCCTAAATTTAGGAATGATATATCAAAAACAATAAGACAATCATTGCACTAATAAACTAAAACCTGCATTTCATTAGATTAAATATGGTTAATACGTTTCCTTACAATAGGCTTGACTGCTTCTCTATCTTATAATTGTTAACTTGTGTGTGTTAATCACCCAATCTCAGTCTACGTAAACCAAAACTCGTGCCAGTCTCTCCGGTTAAAAACCCCCCTTTTGCGCTAGTTTTAGGTTAAGTTAGATTAACATAGAATAGACTAACTTAGGATTACCTTACATAATTAAAATATTGATAGAATTAGAAATTAACGCTCTCGCTCTTAGTGATCGACACCCTACTTACCAACGAAGCTACAACTAATCGGGTACACTGCCCGTTAGTGTTGTTTTTAGGTAAAGTCGGTAAAATATAAATAGTAAAACTTGATAATAATATTACCTACGCATAATGACACATCAAGAATCCTTCGCTCCGGTTGCTAGGATGGAAGCTAGCAGGATATTTCTAGCTTACGCTGCACACAAATCGTTCATGGTATACCAAATGGACGTGAAAACTGCTTTCTTGCACAGTTCTTTAAAGGAAGAAGTGTATGTATGTTAACCTGAAGGTTTCATCGATGTTGATCAACCAAGTCATGTCAACAAGTTAAAGAAGGCACTTTATGGGTTAAAGCAGGCACTGAGGGCATGGTACAACGAATTGTCAAAATTTCTCCTAGATAATCACTTCACTAAAGGAATAATTAATCCAAACCTGTTTACAAGACGCTACGAAAATGACATCTTAGTGGTATAGGTCTATGTACATGATATTATCTTTCTCTTAAAAGAAGTTTGTTTCATTTCTCACGGAGATCAACACGCTTCTATTAGCTTTCTTATATCGAGATCATTGATATTGAAAAGGTGGCAATCCGCTCTAGCCTTCAATCACCAAATAACAAAAATGCACTTATAGAGTCTAGAGCCAATGAGATTAATTAATAAATCTCATTAGGACACAATTCATACTTGTTGTTCAACATCAAGAACACAAGTTGTATAAGAGTCCTGCATAGACGCAAAGTAATCTGTGTGAAATAATAAGAATTGACAAATACTTTTAAAACCCAAAACTTTCAAAGTGTTTAAAAACTCTTTATCCATAATCACTTCGAATGATTTTCAAATTAATTTTAGTCTTTTAAAGCCAATCTCGTGTCTGCTGTAAGCCTCAAAAGGGAATTCGGGCACGAGAATGAAAATATAAATTAACGGTTGAGTTTCTTTAGAACCTCACAGTCGACGGAGACGATCTTGTGTTCGTATTTGTTAGCCTCACCATGGGCATCCAGACATGAGAAACGACTGAGGGATATATATATTTTAGGATATATTGACCTCTCGAGCCAGAAAACCTATCGAGTACTCATTTCATATGGCTATGAAGAGATATGTCAGTTTTTGAACTGAAAAACGATCTTCACAAACACGGGGGTTAATGTTACCTATAAAGTGTTTTATGATGGATAAGGTCTTCAGTCATGTTTTTGACTTCATGTTGACTATGATGACTCACCTGGACTAGTTTTCGTGAGCTTACTTAAGGCATCTTGGTTCAGGAACAACATTGAGCTAGAAAACATGTTGAGTTATGATTAGTGGCAATGAGGAGATAGGTTAGTATTTATACTTCTAACGGTCCTCATGTAACCGAAGGTTATTGCTACCGAACCAATCAATGAATGACAAGACATTCATTCATATTACGCTTATTACTAACCATATGCATGTTCAAAGGATGATGTTCACCTCCGTTCCAAATCCATCAAGGCCAGATGCTCATACTCAAAACTTAAAGATACATTCAAGGCATCAATCAAGACTTGAAGAAAGCTCTGAACTTCAAAGATACACTTCCACAAGCTCTCATAATCAAGAACTTCCTCAAAGAACATCATGTATATGATTGCAAGTAGATCAAGCCAAAAGGTCTATGTTGAGGGAGATGGTTAGCTTTTAAGAGATGTCAAAGTATGAGTATGTTGGTTAAGAAGACGTTCCCATCAAGAAGTATCCACGATTATCTCAAGGCTAAAGATAGAGAAAACAAGATAAAGATAAAAGATCTAAGATCACAAGCATGCAAAAAGAACTGCAAAGGAATTCCCACTGCTACAAGGTTTTAAGATTTACAACATCAACGAAGTAAAGCTATTTACGCAATGACCACCTATTATGGGGAGATTGTTAGCCTACGTTTTTATGAAGTGATGGTCATTATATGTTTACGAACATTGTAAAAGTCTAGAAAATAGTTTATGGGATTCCTAATCTAATATTATAAACGTTTTGGGGTTTATCCCACATCGCTAGAATAGGTAACGTGGAAGATCCTCCTTACCCTATAAAAGGATGGTCTCATACCTCATTCTAGGGGGTTGACTAGTCTTAGTATGTTTTTGTAAGTTAGAGAGAGATAGGATGTTGGTTTGCTTATTCATTCTTATAAAAAGCATCTTATTTCCTTTAGCTTATTCTAGTCTTCCACATCTCTTCTTCACCTTATTTATTTGCTTATTAGTGTGTAAAAACATGTAAGTTACATCCTTACATTATTGATGTTGGTTGAATGTCAATAACTACTTACGAAATTCCATAACTTGCTTGTGAACTACATTTCAAGTTGAACTACTATGGTGAAACCTTATTAACATTGTATAGTTTTAAATGTTGAAGTAATATGTTTTGATAAGTTTGACTTTACATGTCAATTTGGGTGGTGTCCAAAAGAATGTCGGTTTGACTACTACAAGTCAAACTATCTAAAGCAGTTTAAGGTGTGTTTAGAAATGCATTAATGTCATTGTCTTTTCAGGATAGGGACCATCAGTGATAGTTTATTCGTTATGCTAACAGTTTGACTTGGGTATGTGGTGAGTGGTATTTGACTTCAAAATTTGCCCTGCCAATTTGGTCTTAGCTTCTCCTCTTGTATTCCCTATTTAATGATGTGTCAGATACTCTACCAACATAAATGAATATTTCCCAACCGATTTCATGTGTTCCCAAAGGGCATTAACTCAGTATTTCTATTCCATTTTAAATATCTTAAAAAATTACTACATATCAGAGATGATGTTACAAAAGCGCAGAACACATGCTCGAGAAAACTCTGCACCACCACATATAGTCCTTACAAACGACAACCTTTTGACTGAAATATTAATCCGATTACCTATTCTTTGTATTCATCTCTTTGCAACCGTATCAAAATAATGGCTAAGAATTCCCACATCCCCCATTTTCACCCTTAACCATAGCCAAATCCCTAACATTGATCCTCATGTTGGTCTTTTTGTTAATCACATTAGATCTTTATTTGAATGTGATTTTGTGTAGTTAGATTCTAGACTTGAGTTAAGAAAATCCACTATGGATAACACCTTCACTTTTGGCTCCACTGAGAAAGTTGATAATGTTATGATCTTGCATCTTGCAATGGTTTTCTAATGTGTATTGGTTTAAGGTGGCCTGCTTTTGATTACGAATATAATTGATGCGTGTGATACGAATAAGTTTTAAATTTATAACTCGGTTACCGAATTTATTAGCAACACATACGAGCAAGTGTACTCGTCCGTTGGTAGCAAGAGACTTTATGGTAAGCCGGGATCGTTCGCGGGGATTAAAGTGTTTTGGTGATGTTTTAAAATTCGACAATTACAATCCTAACAAGCAAGCAATGAGTATGATGAAGATTCAAATGCTTAAAAGACTACACTTGACTAGACTAGTTTGGGAAATCCGATTTGATATGATAGTGATGAACATCCTAACATGTTGATTATAAGAATTAGATGGTAATCTAATATATTGTTTTCAAAACTTTTAATCTTCGTCAAGATCTTAAGTGACAAAAACAAGCTTTAAGTTTAATCAATCAATTCAAGACTAGTTCAAGTTTAATTTGCTTGATTCACAGTTCGTTTCACAAACTTGTTAACACCCACTATTATATTTATTGTTAGATCAAACCGCTTAGGAAATAGTCAATACAAAAGGTAGCCGATCATAGATAAAAAGAAGACAATTGATTGATAACTGATGAGGTGTCATTTTATACACTTTTTCGAGGTCGTTTAACCCTCTAAATCGTGCATTTATGCTCAAAATAGGTACCTAATCGTTCCTTTTTAGGTATTTAGCATATGTAAGGCATTTGGAGGAAATACACGTGACTTGGACTCATTTGGAGGAGAAACGGACAAGACTACATACCTACACCAACATCTCTCAAGATTATGTTCTCAGCGGCTGGAGACGGCGTCACCAATTCTACATGATGCCGTCACAACCCACTTCGTGACGGCGTCACAACCTTTCATGACGGCGTCAGCTTGCACGACCCAGCCCAAGATCTAGAATATTCTCCTTTACGACGGCATCACGATTAAAACGTGACGCAGTCACATCGATTTATCTATATATACAAAT